>CM067379.1:29419903-29957488 GCA_034510155.1 Eucriotettix oculatus
CAAAAAATGGCATAAAATTGAATCATTCTTGCAGACATACACATACTTAATCCTGTCTAATGAGATAAAATTAAATGTCTTCATTCAGATATTATATTTTTTTGAATTTTTCTCTCTTCAAATTATCCCCTGAATTTCTCGTTTATTTAAGTTCAGTTAAGCTCAGATCTAAAGGCTATGAAAGTGAATTTACAGGCTCCTGGTCCTGTCAATATTTTTCTGTCCTAATCTGTCAAATCAGGTTCATAACATTCAGAGCTAAGCTTTATTGGAAGAATTGATTCTGTTCTTGAATTAACTTAATACTCCAATGTTAATTTAAACCCAAAGTCCATTCTTCATTGAGAGCCTAAAATTAGTTCCTGTATAAAGTGATCAGTTAAATTCTATGTGAACCAGTATTCACATCTACATAACATGGAGAAAGTTCACACAGTGTCCAGGAGTTAATTAGGATAGCTCAGCGGTTAGAGCGACAGTATTCTTAGATGTGATTCTGTCATGGTTTTTATATTCTAATCTGGTATTTAAGATCTATTTAAATGGTAATATAAATTCAATCAAATGGTGTTAAAAATTAATACAGCTTAAAATTATCTGTTTTACATTAGGATATAAAACTCGAATATATATTATATTATATATATAAGAAAGAGACAGAATTACTGGCTTACCTGAAATTGAGACCAGTGTCGTCATGACATTCAGGAGACGAATAATCACAGATATTTGCCTAGCTTGAAGTTCAATCCTTTCTGTTTCTGTAAACATTTAAACTGGTTCCTGTTTAATATGGTGACACTAGCCTTCAATTTCAGGGTAGCCATAAAATCTTATTTCCTGCCCATACCAATTATTTTGATTATATCACATGCATATGGAAGTATGTTTGAATTTATTTTCTAGATATCACTTATTGGTCCTGGTAATGTTGACACATCTGATTTAATGGTCAAATTGAAGTATGCTGAGTATTCTCTGAAATCAAATACCTTGTCAGATGATGGTGATACTGACAATTCAGATGCTATTATTTTGAGCACTTCTGAGGTGGATAACAAAACACAGGGCTTAGATTCTGGAAGAGTCATAGAGGAGGAGATAAATAATGAGAACGAATCATCATGCGTCCAAGAAAAGGAAACTGAATTTGATGTAATACTCGATTGTAAGCCTCGTAAAAATTCATTTTCTGATGGCAGTGAAGATGAAATTAAGAAACTTTTCATTGAGAGTGAAGCATGTGTTGATGTAAATGAAGAGGAAATTGTTAATAACAGAGAGAAATCAGAACAAGAAGAATATGAAAAATCTTACAAAAGTTCTGATGATAATACAATTTCAATACAGGTACAGATTCCCATTCCTTCATCTTCTATGCATACTTCTACATTGAAGTACTTGCACCAAATCATGAAGTTGTTAAATACAGTATGAAATCTATTTGTATTTACGTAAAAAATATTCATTTCTTCTTTTAGAAAACTGAACAAAAACTAAAATATAAAATTTTGACAATTCCAAATTGTGATGAAATGGAAGTAGAAGTAATTGGCCTCTTATCTGCAACAGAGTTTATTGTGACTCCGTTAATGTGGGGAAAATCTCAGGTCTGTAAATACTATTTAAAAACTCGGGTAAATAGAAAACTATGGCTACTTTAGACTTTTCATATATGTACTCAATTTATATTTCACTATTCACTACCATTGAAATATGAAACAATTCTCTGATAGATACTATGTTATTTCATGAAGGAAATTACTGGAGTTGGAAGTATTCAATTAGTTGACCATAATTTATTCACATTTGCTGGAATTGTGATCAATATAAGTCAAATTACAGCACACTGTATCCAGGGCTCTCTGGCCATTCAACTTACTCTTCTTATTTTCTATTACTAGTTTGTTCTGCCAAATAATTAACAGATAACTACTATAAATTTTAAGTTTTTTGTCAGTTAAAGATTAATTTATTAATCAGTTAAATTTGTTTTGTTTAACTTTCATCAAGAGCTTTTGTCCATTTGAGGCCATAATCATCTCTAATATGTGGAAAATAAGTTTTAGATATAAGAGATATGGTTATGGCCTAAAAAGGATGAAAGCTATAACGCATACTGCTGATCAATTAATGTGAACCTTTATTTAGCAAACAACTTTTTGATCCTTACATTCTAAAAAGGTTCCGATATCTTAGTGTAAGAAGATTTCAGTTCTCCTTATTTATTATTACAATCTTCTGCTTGTAAACATTCCTGATAACTCTGTTGAAGTTTTGAATGACTTCCAGTGCACCTCTAAGAAGACTCAAACGCAAACGTCCAACAGATTTTCTGATGGAGTGAAGCCACAACATACAAATAATCATCAATGTAAATTCATATTCAACAAAAATTCTGCAATTTGTTCTCCATTAAGATACATACTGTACCACTCTTTCTGTTAACACAATCATATGCCGGAACAGTTTCCCCATCTCATGTGTCAGGTGACTGTATCAAAGCATATATCATCATAACAATATTGAACAGAAAAATTACCCAATAAGGTAAAAAATACAATATTATACCTTTCACAATGCAGATTCAAAGCCAGGTAATCATTCTTTTTGGCACTACAGATGTAAATAAGTACACTTTAGATACACCAAAACAAATACCATTTCTGTGAGTTGAAATGAAAAGAAGAGTGGTTGTAACAAAGTTACTCATCAGTAATAGGATATTAAATTATTCTAAATGGTAAACAGATTTTCAATAATAGCCTAAAATTCAACGAAAGAGAATTAGAGTTTGTATGTAGGAGAGATGTTTACAGTAGTGCTGTAAATATTTGTATACTTTTAAAAATCAAAAATTTAGGTGCAAGTGTTAATTGTGTCGGGTGCAATGAAGAACCCAGAGTAGGTTTCACGTGAAACTGTACAATTTCATCATCGAAGATTTAAAACTATCTTGTTTTTAAGAATTATTGAACAACATATTTACAGAATTTACTTTCTTTGCTGTTATATTATTAGGAAGTTGAATCAAAGGATGCATTCAAGTCTTTGACCGAAATTATGCAAATGGAGGCACCACTGCAACCAGTTCTAGAAAATCCACTCAAAGGTACTTTTTAAAATAAGCATTTGTTTTGAATATTTGTACCTAATTTGTAACTGAATCATCCTCTTGTAATTCAATTCAGGTAGCGTGTGCTGTGCCAAATATACAGACGATATGTGGTACCGAGCTGTCGTCACAGATATTTTGGGAGATAATTGCCTAATTCAGTATGTGGACTATGGCAATATTGAATCGGTTCCAAAAATTAGGTAATGTCCTAACTCACTTTTCTACATTGGATTAAAAATATAAATAATGTCTTAATTCGTATTACATAATTAAACAAAACATGTACAGAATTCCAAACAATGTAAAAATTGTTGTTTGGAAATACTATTGAAAGTTTAATTCTTTGGCTGCGTGAGATTTCTCTGTTTGATTTATAAATTTAATGGACTAAGAACCAAAAGGTTGTCTGTGTACCTATTATACAGGGATTATACCAGTAAAACAATGTACGTATTATGGTTTTGTTCAGTACGGTTTTAATCATTTTTGTATCTTCAAGGAAGAAATGACATGCTGTATATAAATTGAAATACTTCCCTAAATCTAAATACTATACACAAATTTTCAGTTATAACTAGTCATGAAAAAAATTCATATCAATTGCCCACCAATTTTTTAAAAATTACATTGTTTTCCTTTGGGGGGGGGGACTGCCACTACAACATACTTGTTCGCCCCTGCAAACCTGAATACTTGCCCATAGTGGGTTGCAAAACCTGTGGCAGGAACGTGTCATGTTTGCCCCATCTTTCAATCCTCCATAATCCTACTAGCAAACCAGATACAAAATTAAAGAAAACACCTTCTTCCTTTCCTCCCATACCATCTACCAAAATAATTACAAACTGTCCAGCATTTTTCATTGAATCCCCTACAAATGTTTCAGAGGCTTAACTCCATCCGTCCCAGTTTCCTCCAACGATTGCTGCAGGCAAAACCTTGAACTTAACACCCTGTTTGTACAAGTAAAAGTTAATCCATGTAGATGTGTGTGTGCGCGCATGAAAGCATTACATTGACACTTGGCTGTCACTCGGAATGCTCTGCCTTATCTTTTGATGAAAACCGTGCACTCGCTGTGGTGTTTGCCAGCTTTCCTATCTTTACAAATAATATATGTACTTTCACAATGGTTTTCACATATTTGGCCAAATACATACTATTAATAATTTTTTCTTTGCAGGGTACATAAAGTAAAAGAAGACTGGCTAAACATTCCAATCCAAGTACTTCGTTGCAAACTCTTTGGTGTGACAGTTGCAGAGACAGCTGATTTGGACGAAGTTCTAACAACTATATCAGAAAGTGTGTTTAATGTTCCTTTAATAGCTAAAATAAAGGTGAGAATAGCCCAAAATTATATAACCATCAAAAACATAATTTCATATATTTTCTGCAATACAATTTTTATCTTTCATTATAAGATAGTATTTCCTTACAAAATAGTTTATATGAATTTCACAGTTTACTAATATGGTCAGATAAGTTGACTTTCATACAAATTTTAGGTGTTATTTGTTAATTTTCTATCACTTAAAATATAAATGTCTATGTGTAAGGTGAACAATTTGAGAAAAATAAGTAGCCAAAATACTTGTAATTTTATATACAAGTTCTATGAGAACTTGTAACATATAATTTTAATAAAGCACTGAAAATATAAAATATCTGTTAAATTAAAATTGACAAATTAGTAATGAATAGGCAGCCAAAATAAATACTACACATTTCCTTGTTGCTTTAGAAATCTGATGAAAGCAACAAAGATTGCAGAAACGTGTGGTATTCATTTTGTCTGCTAATTGGCTACTTAATTATCCATTTGTAACTAAAAAGTTAGTCAATACAAGTAAAAAGTAATTATCAGTAATACTACTCCATAGTTTTTACTAATAGACATGTATGTTTCATATTCATCCAAAGGCTTGAGCAATTCAATTATTTACACAAGAGTTAATTTTCATTTACAGAAAATGAATCCTTTTCTAGAAGTGGAACTTTCATCTAAGGAAACCGCCATTCCAGTCTGCCAAAGCCTCTTGGACACCGGTGCATTTATTAACTTAGAAAACTGAAATACTTCTATCAGTCAAAGTAAAATATAAAATTCCTATTTTTTTGTTTTGTACTATTTTTTTGTTAATTACAATGTATATACAAGGAAATATGAAGTATAATAATTCATTTTACCCATTTCAGTCTTTGTAAACATAACAATCCAAATGATAGATTAATATATAAATTGAGAGGAGTGTGCAGACAAAATATTCTCAGGTTGAGCTTATATAGAAGATAAGCATCCGTGATAACAGGAGGGAGTAAATGTTATAAGGTGGAATAAACAGAGGATTTTATTTGCAGTACATACATTAAGCCTTCATCAAACACATTCAATAATTGATTACCACTCTACATATAGTTTCCATAATTGTATATGAATGTGGGACAATGGTTACTTTAAAGGAAAAATACTTTTGTCAAGAATTCTTTTAATTGTCCTTGTCAATATTAAACTAACAGAAAAATAGTATTTTTAATTACTTCATCGCTGGGTGCTTTTGGCGATCTGTTCTTTGAGTACAAGAATACTCTGGCGCTGTTCTGGGGGTAACATTGCTATCTGTTCATCTGACAGTTGTAACACTTGCATGATAAGTGCAGCCTGAAACAAAAATACACACAAGCTGTACAATAGCATTATATATTACTACAGTATTAGTATAATTGAATTTCAGGCAACTTGTTTTTCAAAACCATTAGATAAAATAGTAACTTTCCTTAAATATTAATATTTTACTTTGTTCTTTCATCAATAATAGAAATTAAATGACATTATAATAGAACAGATTTTAAAACCCAAAAATCATTTTACAACCTCATGAATAAAAAATTGTATGGAAACACAACTAAAAATAAATGATGAAATTTAAAAATGTATTCAACATCTGTTATGAAGGTTGTTTAATTTATGATGTACCACAAATGGTATTGGCTCGACAATCCTCCGATGGTCTGGTCAGGTGACTGCAAACCTTGTCGTACACATTCTGGATCTTTTGGATTGGCGCACAGTCTGTGTGTCAATCCTCCCACTCTTTATCTGATAAGTGAGCTGAGACTTTCCCGGTGTAGTCGATGCAGAAATAGTTCTCTGGTTTCCACTCATGTGCGATGAAAACGCGACGTTTCGACGAACAAACGCTTCAGTCCGAAGATGACAACAGAGCACTTTTCATTGAACCTGCGCCCGAGTGGAAACCCGAGAACTATTTCTGCACTCTTTATCTGGTTTCCTTGACCATTTGAAACACATGAATGCCCATGTGAAAATTTGAATCCCGGACCTTTGTGATGCAAGATAAAGAAACAGACCTCTACACCACATTAGGAAAGAATAAATATTATTCCTTTTAATTAACTGGCATTAAAAGTGTTAAATACCTTTTCTTGGTCTGATGCTCCACCAGCTGCAATATTTGGAGACATTGTGGGACCAGTAGCTGCAGTTCTTAAAGGCATCACAGGAGCAGGTGGCACCTGAGGCCTAGGAGGGACAACTGGTACAGGTGCAGTTCCTATAGAAAATATACTTCTATTATTAATCACATAGTGTTAACTTCTAAGCACATGCAATTAATAGTATCTCCAAAAAAAGATGAGATGATTGAATACTCCCCTCCTTTTCCCACCACCCTGCTGAAAAAATTTAACTGAAGACTTGAAATTTTATTCAATTTAATAAAGGTTAATAGATGTCAACACACAGCACTACACTTAGAAAAAAGGAAGAAACTATATCAGTAAGAGAATTTGTAACATAATTTGGAGAAGCAACAGAAGGTGACTTGTTAACTAGTTTGCTCCACAAGTTATAAAGACCAATATTCAACAGCGGAAAAATAGGATTGTACTAAAAAAAGGAAAGGCATTCTCTCATTTTTAAGTATTCACAAATTGAAAGCAATGAGAATGTTTTTACCTTTATTCTTTGAAATGTGTACAAATATAGTGCAGATATTTGAATACATTTTGTCAATCGATATCTCACACAATATGATGATCCTGAAATTAAAGACTCACCAAGACATGTGAGTCACAGACATAACTTAAGAGAACATTAAACTGTCTGCATGAAAAAGTTTCTCTTACCTGTTCGAGGGTCCACTCTCTCCCTTGGATCTCTACCAAATCTCTCAGAAGGGCCAACTCTCGGATCTCGAGGGAAACTGAAAATGAAAGAATATTAATAAAAAATATTTTGTGATGTAAACTGACCATCATGTACTAATAATGAGTGTCCAAACAATGGTCACGTGCAATTTTATTCACTAAATAAAGACCAACCTCTCAGTTGAATCCACAATTTGAATTCTGTAACAGATAATTACACATTCATTATAATAAATCATAATGAACCACTCACACACAAACTGTGCAAATCTATTTCCTTGTTGATTAGGTAATTGAAAATATTTGACAGTTCTTTAATAGCATTATATTGTGTAATTTCAAATTCAGTTTTAGAAACAATCATGTTTATACAAACCAAAAGCTACATTTAAAAGGAATGTAGATCAAGTTAATGTTTGCTATTTACAAACCATTAAAATGAAGTTGCATTTTTTTAAAATTTTGTGTCTTTTATATATATTTTTTAATTACAGATAGAACCTAATTCAGTTAAGTAACTAGATCTTCAAAGACTTCTACAGGAAAGGTCCATTGGATTTTGTATGTTTAGTAACAGTTGGTAATTTGATAAATGCCTTGTCATAAATTGAACTTTTCACAATTAAAATATTAAGTTTTAGTCACATCCAAGAAATAGTAATTTTTGTTTTCACAAAAAAAAAATCTAGGATGTAAAGCTATGATCAGTCATATAAACTATTGCAGAATAAAGAAGAGATTTTTTATGAAACTATTATATAGTACTTACGGATCATTAGGAAAACTATTTTCACGAGGATCTCTCACCAATACCGGTGGTACTGGCTGTGGTGGCTGCACCATCGATGCAGGTGGAACTCTTAAATCCTGGTCACCCATACGTGACAATCTGGGGTCTACAACAGTACGGTGATCAATATCTCCTCCTGCTGCAGAGAAAATGGAAGGAGCAGATTGAGGTGCAGCAACAGGCACTGGAATTGAATTCCTTGTGCCAACTGAGTTAACATTCCATGATTGTGGAGAATCAACTGCTGACTGAATTTGTGGTGTAGACACTGGAGCTACAACTGCAGCTTGTGCTGGTACTGGCACTGGTGCCGGCACAGGCACTGGAGTTGGCTTTTCTGATGGCACAAGTGATTGTGGAATAGGATTTGCCTTATGCAACATACTCTGAAATTTTTACATTAAATTTAGAGAATAAAATGCAGTTTATTTTTAAGGAGAGAAGACAAATAGAAATGTTTTTTTTATGTGTCAAATATAAATTAACCACTATATATTTATAACAGCAAAACTGTAGGCATTCATAAATGTAATAAGTAAGCTGGTAATTATATTATTTATAACATTCAATTAGAAAAATCACAGTGAGACTTGGAGTCAAACCAAATAACTTTACAGAGAATGTGTAAATTGTAGGTGACTTGTGGTTAGGCCTATATAACAGACAGAGATCATGAGTTGTCGAGAATAGCTCATTGGTCAAGGTGGCAGCATGGCTCTGGGTTTGATTCCCAGTACTGTGGAGATTCTTTTGTCCAAAACTGTTAATTCATTATCATAGCTTTACATCTGAGCATGATTGAAATAAATATTCTTAAATATATATTTTATAAATATCATTAATACCATTTTGTGTGAGTATATTACAGAGCATGTACTTTGTTGATATTAACTAATATTTCTACATAAAAGTTTTGAATATTCATTATTAGACTCTTTACTGAAGTAACAAACAAAATTGCTATCTTCTTAGTAATAACCATTACATGCTGAAATGAAAATCCAACTGTCCAACTTAATTACAATTAGATGGACCCATTTCTACAAATGTATTTTAAATGTTGTCAGTTTCAATTTATTTCAGCCAATGAAAACTAAAGTGAAAAAAATTATCTTTTGTTACTCAAAATATCATGATTATATTTATTTATGTATTATATACCAGTAAATACTATAATATGTCTCAACAAAAACACAGGAGCAGTATTTCTAACACCACTTCATAAAACTTTAAATCTAAATTTAAAAATGGAACAGATATAATTGAGAGAGCAAGATTAGTTAGTGATATATGATAACTTATCACGAATTTGGTTGTATTACTTTATAAGTATGAAAAGAATAGTTTCTGAGGAAGGTTCCTTGGATTAGATGTAAAAATGATAGCTACAAGCTTAGTATAGAAGTGTGAAAAGTGATTTCTCTTGAATGTTAATTTTTGGATACTGACTATTTTTAGCAAAAATAAATTTACTTACAACTGCTGTATGAGGATCGACAATTCGCATCACAACTTGAGCCTGTAACAAGGCATAAGCCAATTGTGGATTTTGTAACAACATTGCCCTAGCTTCACTAGGATTATTTTGTACACACAGTTTCATTTGTTTCATTAACTCAAACATTTGTTCTGGAGGGAGTGAAGCAACAGCTTTACTTATAGCCTCTGGCGCTTTGTCTGCCTGTACTGCTTCTCCATAAGGATTCTCAACAACTGGACCTTGGAGTAAGCCTGTGAAATAGAGATAATTTAAGAAAAACACATTCTATACAGACATTAAATTTAATCTTTGTACAAAATCTTATATGAACCATTATCTGAAGAATCTAATTTACAGAACCTGTGATAATAGTTACATACTCTGCATCTCCATTCTTGATTTTTCAGTACAAGCATTATCAACTCTTAATGTTCGGCCACCAATTTCATATCCATTCAGATTCCTCATAGCAGATAAAGCTGTTTCCTGATCTTTATATTCACAAAAACCATAGCCTTTAGGTTTTCCTGTTTCACGATCATACACTAACCTGTAAATGAATTTTATATACACATACATAAAGTGACTCAACTTAAAATTTGAGAAATAAATTACCAAAAATATAAATGATACAAAGTGTCAGAGTGACTTGAAATATACCATGGACATCATATCCACAAAGCCACACAAATGTTCCTTAAAATTAATATTTATTTTAAACTAAACAAAATGTAACTGATTATTCGTATTTATTTATTCAAATTTTTATCATTCACCACAAGATTTTCCCCTCATCAGACGAGAAAGTCTCAATGCAAGGATTGTTAAAGAGGTTATGTCAGTGGTGTATTTAAACTTGTCTAGCTCCAATACAAATTTTATAAAGCAATATTCTCAATACTTGGAGAATAACATATTACAGCCGACTTTCACAATCACTTGACTGTAATTTTAACTTTTTAATTCAACTTAAGGAATTGAATGTTATTCCTTCAAAGGATGTTCTCATTCAATGAGGCCTGAAGAGAGAAACGAATATTTGCACAATTTTGCCAGTATTCATAATGATATTTGTAATTGTGTTGGCAATGTTTATTAATGAGAAATATATCAGAATTAAGACAATTTACATCACTATCACACCCCAAAACTTTCTATGAATGAGTGTTTATTTACATATCTAACACATGTAAAAATAAATCAAACGTATAAAAGAAAGTAAAAATTCGTAAGATATAATTTATCATGTTGTTGTGGTCTTCAGTCCTAAAACTGATCTGATGCAACCCTCCATGCTAACCTATTTTGTGCAAGCCTTTTCATATCCATGTAACTACCACATCCTCCCTAATCTGCTAAGCATATTCCATCCTTCGCTATCCTCTTGTTCTTACCCAACGCACTTCCCTCTAATGCTAATTTTATCATATGAACTTCTAATTTAAGAGAAATCTTACATGTTGCACTAAGGGATGTTGGTTTCTGAAGTTACTAAGCTAATTATGCGACCATTTTATAGAAAATACTTACTTGAACGATAAAACTGGACCAACTTCACTGAAAATATCTTTCAACTTTTCTTCGGTCACTTCGTAAGGTATATTACCCACTAAAACATCAACCAATAAAAGTTATTTTACGTGTTTTATATATAAAAACTTATAATACAAAATCTACGTCATTACTTAATTACCAAATACAGAACGAAGTGATTTATCCATTAAATTCTGGTCCGTCATGATGTGAAAATTAAAATATCACTCTAATAATAATCACTCCTTACTGTTTTGTAAACAGAAATCAAGATTTTTATTTCAAAGAACCCCACGGGAAGTTCCCAATTACCAAAGATAACGATAGGAAAAGTTGTTGAACTTATATCTGTCGCTATTTTGATAGAGATAACTTCTGTCAAATAATTTTTTAATTGCGTTTTTGCAATGATTTTGTAATAATGAAAATTTCATTGACCCTAAACAATAAGCCCTAATTGTCAGTATTCAAGCATAAAAGTAACTAAACAAATGACAAGCGATAATCTCAGCTGGCTAACAAACAATATAGCGCGAAATTTGAAATTTATTCACCACGTGACATACTGGCATACAATACGATGTCGGAATAAAAAGGGAGCATTAATAGAATTAATTATTCCAAATTGAGCTTTAAGCTCATACGTACCAAATAAATTTCGTAATCTTATAATAATTAAGTATATTGATAACGAAGTGTTCTTTCAATATTCATGAATAAAACTGTAGAGCTATATATGGATAATGTATCAGGAGATGATCAGATGCACCAATAAAGCTTAGTGTTACGTAGATTGTTAAATGACAAAGTAGATAAATCAATATTCATTGTGTATGCTCGAAAGAAAGAAAGAAAGAAAGAAAGAAAGAAAGAAAGAAAGAAAGAAAGAAAGAAAGAAAGAAAGAAAGAAAGAAAGAAAGAAAGAAAGAAAGAAAGAAAGAAAGAAAGAAAGAAAAAAGAAAGAAAAAAAGAAAGAAAGGAAAGAAAGAAGAAAGAAAAGAGACCGTGCCCTCCAGACGCTGATCCTCACGCGCCCGACCACGGCCCTCGTCCCCCCATTCTCCGCCACCGCCCCACTCCCCCGCCCTACCCCCCCCGAGTCCTTGATTCCCCACCCCCTGATACTCCGCACCCATTCACCATCACCTCCGGAGAGTATCGTATTAAATTAAATGACCGCCCCTCCTACCTCCACTCCCTTACCCCTCTTCCCCCCCTCCCTCCCCCCTCATCCCTCCCTTCCCTCCCTCCCCCCCCCCCCCCCCCCTCCCGCCCTCCCCCCCCCCCCCTCCCCCCTCCACCTCCCCCCCCCCTCCCCCTCCCCCCTCCCCCCCCCCTCCTCCCCTCCCCCCCCCTCCCCTCCCCTCCCCCCCCCCCCCCCTCCCCCCCCTCCCCCCCCCCTCCCTCCTCCCCCCTCCCTCCCCTCCCCCCCTCCCCCCCCCCTCCCCCCCTCCCCCCCCCCTCCCCCCCTCCCCCCTCCCCCCTCCCCTCCCCCTCCCCCTCCCCTCCTCCCCCCCCCCTCCCCCCCCCCCCCTCCCCCCTCCCCCCCCCTCCCTCCCCCCCCCTCCCCTCCCTCCCTCCCCCTCCCCCCTCCTCCCTCCCCTCCCCCCTCCCGTCCCCCCTCCCCCCCTCCCCCCTCCCTCCCCCCCCCTCCCCCCCCCTACCCTCCCTCCCTCCCTCCCTCCCTCCGCCTCCCTCCCTCCCTCACCGCCCCCCTCCCTCCCTCCCTCCCTCCCTCCCTCCCCACCCTCCCGCCCTCCCTCCCTCCGCCCTCCCTCCCTCCCCCCCCTCCCTCCCTAACCTTGCATTTTTTCGCTCTCCACCCACCTACCAGTACCACAAAACCCCCCTGCACCTCCACACTGATATGCCAGTACCCTTATCCTACTACGCACCCCGACCCCTACCAAACAGGTCCAACAACTGCCGACACTATATACCCAAAACACCAACAACAAACTGAGACGAGCACATAAATAAACCTATGACAAGGCCACATACCCGACTCCAATTTGAGAACCGGCCTCAAAAAATCCCCCCGACCCCCCAATGGCTCCCACCACACAAGATACTGTGAGACCCGAAGAACAACATAATGTGATAAAGCCCATAACGCACAAATAGAGGGCATATGACCACCTTACCACAATCCTCCACTCCCCTGAAACAAGAATTGGGAGAAAGCATTCCCCCGAGCAAGATCATTGTGGAAACTAACCAAAAGACTGAAATTACACGGACTAACAAGCAAAGTCTGTTAAAATAAGAAATCAACTTTGTATTAGTATTAATAATTAATCTCAGGTAATTCGATTATTTTTTAAGAATGGGTCCGTTTCTCACAAATATTTTCTGTGCATATAACTAGAAGCCTCTAATGAGCAAATTAAAGTTTTTAAGAATTAATTACAGTTCTCTCAACTTACTATTTCAACTTATAGAAATGTAGGAAGCCGCTTTGTACCTCTTAAACATCCTCACATTTAATATATTAAGTTGTTTTTAAATTCCAAACATTTTTTGTAGAAAAAGGAATAGGGTATTTCAATAATAAAATATTATTTGTGTTCGTCCTGCCGATAACTTTAAAGAAAGTAGCTGCTTTCTGCCGCTACGCTATTAAGCAATATAGGAAGTTGGCACAAAGAGCAGCAGCGCGATCAGCTGTTTGACCCTGAGATATTTAAATACGCGAAGCTCGCATCACGAATGTTTGCGCTGAACCTTATTGCTTAAAAACTGTGATCCGATGCATTTCTATTCATATTTTTAGCAGTAAAATTTTTCTCTATGACAATGCAGCCATGCAAAAAAGATCAGTTAAAGTTGCATTTTTACCAAATTTACAATTAACTATGTTTATGAATACTTGACAACTTATCGTAGCAATTTTCGTAATGAAACCATTGTAATACATTTCAATAATAAGTAGTTCAGCAATGGTAATGACATTGCTTCAGGTTCTTGGCCATAATTCAAGGTTATGCTAATTTTATGCAGTGTCTTTGTTTATGCCCAGTCTTCATAACCTATCATTTTTATACCAATGATACGACAGTCAGATGCTGTATTAATTTAAAAATATTTTATCATCATTGGCAATAATCTGACGACAATAAACGTACGTCTATGTGACAAATTCCCGGATATGGGCGTGCAAGAAGTAATGTCTTGGTGAGTATTGGTTCAAAATTGTGTGATCTTCTCAATTTAAGATTCATACACTTCGTGAGCTTAAAATTATGGTGTGTAGTCTAATTACTTTTACTTGTGGGTTATTAAGCATTTACATTTTCTATAATTAAAAACCAAACAAGAGACTACTTTCGTGAATTTATTTAGTACTGCATATTTCTGTCATTTCATGACTATTTAATTTGTTTGATTTAATAATATTAAAATTTAAACATGTTCGACTGCTTTCATTAAATTATAAACTAATTCATCATGTGTATGTATATTATGTCCTCACATAATTCAAAAAGTGAAAAATAATTTTAGATAAAATATGAGTGTGTGTGATTATACCACAAATTAAGAATACACCAAATTCTATGAGAATTTGCAGTATATTAAAGAACAAACACAAAAACATATGTTGTGTAATTTTTTTTCCACATTTTTCCATTTAATGTAATTGATTGTTTGATTTCAATGTATAATTAAAGCTATTGAAACAAATTATAATTTAAGAATTAGAGATTTCATTCAGTTTAATTTCTGATGATGTATCTTCAAACATTGTACTTCCAGAAGTAATTGTAAATGAATTGAGCACTCATTTCGGAACTGGTGGAGTTGTATACCCCACATATATGCCCCTATTTCGTAATTGGTGCACAACTAGAGATGTTAATGTGTGTACAATGAAGGGAAAATCCTGATGTATTCGTTCAGGGGATCATGTTCCCCTTAAGCCCTCATTTCGTATATCAAAACTTCTACTAATGTAATTTCATTACAGAAATAATTGGATATTTAAACATAAGAGTTTTTTCTACTTAAGCATTGTTCCCAGATTTAATTATAAATTTTTACAAATAAAATACAAAGAATGGCCAAAAGTTAGAAATGGAATAATTTCATTTGAATATTTTGTCCCCCAACTTTATGGACCTAATTGGTTCTTAAATTAACATATAAAATTTAATTTAATGTATTGTATAATTCTACTGGTTTGATCTCTCAGCACAGTATCTTATATTTACAGCTTCCCAACATATATTGCCACCAGTAACCTTAGTATTCATATACTTTTCACATATTTTACATGGGCTTGTTCAGGTTGCATGTTTGTTATATTTTAGTAATATACAGAAATTTCATGAAATTTTGTAATATTTTAATTAAAGAACTGAGGAAGCCATAGTTGTGGGATGAAATATTTTCAAACAAAATTATTCCATTTCTGACTTTTGGCCAGTTTTTGTATTGGATTTATAATAACAAGTCAGATTAATTTAATTACTTTATTTATGCTAAATTTTTACTCTGAAATGTACTTTATGATTGTTAAATATAAAACATATCATCATTGTTTTATTTAATTTATATTTTTACCAATATGTAAAAATATTAATTGACTATGAAATCAAGTACAGAGGTATCTGTACAGTTATCTGTTTTTTTTAAAAAAAATTGTAAAAGTTACATTAATTTTATTTGTTGAACCTATTTTATTCTATAAAATTAATGGCTCTGTTTCTTTTTAAAATTGTAAGATATTCTTTTGTGTATTATTATTTCATTAGCCTTAGAACATAAAATCTTATCTTATCTCTCAGCACAGTATCTTATATTTACAGCTTCCCAACATATATTACCACTAGTAACCTTTGTATTCATATACTTTTCACATACTTTACATGGACTTGTTCAGGTTGCATGTTTGATATATTTTACTGTTACAGAAATAACAAATTTAAATTATTTACTTAAGTCATTTTCTAAATTTTATGATACTTATTTGTAAATATTTTCATTTTTTAGGTATCAAAAGAAAATTGGAACCTATGATAAACAGCAATGGGAACGCACTATTGAGCAGCGAATTTTACATGGACTTACTCATGTTCCTAAAAAAACTGCTAGACTTAAGACTGAACTCATTGATGTGGATTTAGTGAGAGGTAATCATTTAACTTGAACAAATACTTTTTAATAATTTATTATTTCTTTATGGCCATGATGGTTATTTTTTATTTTTTTGTAGGCTCATCCTTTCCAAAGGCTAAGCCAAAACATGGTTTGGTGACAGTGACACGTTTGGCATGCCAACGATTATTTCTATTACCATTGTACAGTCGTTGGTGGATACAGCAAACATCACCTCGTGTATACTTGTTGCTATTATTTTTGTACATTCTTCAGTTGTCTGGCATTGGGATATTTTTTTGTTGCTGCTCAGTGTCAGATGATGGATCTCTAGAAGTAAGTTTATGCTCACTAAAAACTTATAAATTAAAAAATAATTATTGAAAGTCTATATGTATCTGGAACTGGATGTTTGGATATACCATTGACATCATAACTTCTTTACACTTCTTGTATTTATACTTTTTCATGTAATGAAGGGAAAATCCTGTGGTGAATGATTTATATTTCTATAAATAAATACAAATAATTAAGGGATATAATCAATGTAGATGATAATTATTTATTTTGAAGATTGTATCTAACATACAGAAACAATTGTGTGGCTTTGTGGGTATGACATCTGTGGTGTATTTCAACTCATCTCTAGCCCTGTATTCCTTCTAAATATTCAGTTTTACTTTTAAAAAATGCTGTTAAAACAGCACTATTTGTACTTAATTAATTATCAGTTAATAACAGTAATATATATAGTTATATATTTTCATTTACTCGTGAGATCAATTAATGTGAATGTTGTATTTTACCAGTTTATTTATAATTGTTAAATGTTTTAGGGTGTGTCTGCTTCTGAAGTTCTAGTTCCAGCTGCCATGATGTTTGTTCTAAGTATAATACATTCTCAAATAGTGTCTACTCATATAGGGCCAGCCAGGCAATTATCTCACATACGTCCTCGTAAAAACAATAGATCAAGACGTCAACAAGGAAGCCGCTCTCGTACATGGGATAGTGTGGGTATGTATTGCTCTATTAACTTAATTAATTCATGTTCAAATCAAGCAATTGAGGATAAACAAAGTAATTACCATTTCATATAGTTAGGAGCTCAAATGTGTGATAACTTCAGAAAATAAATGTAGAGAGAACAATTATTTGATGAAGTGTAAATAAGTTTTGTACTATTGATCAGATTTGTTATTAAGAAGAATAAATTATTCATATGACAATTAATTTTCATTGCAACTAGTTATCAGACTTAAAAGAAATATATAAAACATTTCCTTTTCTCCTGTAGAAGGAGGCTGATGGCTCCAAAACTTTAAGCAAATATTTCTTGTCCTCAACAGTCATGCCAAGCTTATATTTCAGGTAATACTATATATTTCTCTCTATCCTTTCCATATCAATTCATTATTATATTTGGATAGGATAGAGACAATAAACTTCACCTGACTGGGAAATAGTAACGTCAAATTTTAGAGAGCCTGAGCTTCCTTATTCAGGACAGAGTCTTTGTTTTATAATATGTACTATAAAGCTCATAGAAAGTATTCTCTGGTTATTAAAATATTCTGTTTTCCAGGGTCTGAGAAACTTGAAGATGTAGATCATATTAATTCAAAATACTCTAAAAGGGTTAGATTAAGAAGGTAAACAAAGTTTTTGGCATTGCACATTTTAGAAATACTTACAATATTCTCATATTAAAAATTCAACTTTACAGGTGTTCTTCCGATGATATAAGACGTAGAAGTGTTGCTAGAGAAAATAGCAAATCAAAGAAAAGAGCAGATACAAAGCAGTCAGTACCAGCTCCAATCAATAATCCAGAAGGACTACCTCCAAGAATTCTGTAAGTGTCAATAATTTCATAGATAATAAATATATATAATCATTAAAATATAAGAGAAATGTTTTTGCTAATGAAAAATTGAAATATTGTATGTGTTGCTTACACACTTCTTTAATTTCAGTGTTCCTGCAATGGCTGACATAGATAATAGAAGGCAGAGAGAAGCTACTCCTCTTGATGATGATGGTTTTGAGAGTCTAACGGGTAATGGCTCCAGTGAAAATGGAGAAGAAGTTGTTGAAGAAGGAGATGAAAGCACTAATGCAGGCAGTGATGTGTCACAAATGCCATCAAATCACAAAACAAACAGAAATATGGAACATAGCCAAAGGTCTGCTTTGAATTTAAATCAAGATGAAAAACAGCCACCAGATAAATCAAATGTACCTGAAGTTTCTGCAGAGCCACACACAGCAACCACTTCCAATAGTCCTTGCACTTCCAGCCTCGTCTCTAATGAAATAGTGAATTCTGAGGTTCAGTTCAGAAATGTGTGGGTACATCGCCATAGCCGTCATCCTGATGGCAATCATGCCGATAATGAAACAGATGGTTCAGATACAGAGATGAGGCCTCTCCAGGTTAGAATTTCAATGCTTTTAAGATATATATATATAAGATACTTTTAGTATGCTTTGAAAACAAAGTTTCATTTGGGTATTCACTTTTGATTTCTGGGGTTAATAAAATTTTATCTATAGAAGTAATTGAGTTTTGTAATTATTTATAACTTGTGTTTAATATCTGGTTTTAATGTCTGTCTCTACAGTATTGCAGCTATATTTGAATATCAAACTCAATTTAAATCTGCTTTCCTCCACACACAGATTTGTATTAGTGTCATATCAAGTTATATTGTAAAAATTTTGGTCTTTCTATGTGCACTTTTGCAGAAAACAAACCTTTATTACCCAATACACATTTTATTGTAAATCCATATACACTTAAATTTTATTGATATTTTATCAACTAACGGAGATTAGAATTGGTATTTATGAACAGCAGACATATATTAATTTGTAAGCTTATTTACAGAGGGTACCACAAGTGCAGCAAGGTGTGGAAAGTAGCTGCAATAGTAGTTGTGAAAGTGAAAGCCCTGGAGGTAACGCTGGCTGTTGCTGCCCTTTACTCACTGAAGGAACAACATCTGCTGGTGAATGGATGGCTATTACAACTAATAGTGAGGACTGTAGTTGTAGTTCAGATTTAGACGAGACTGAGAGTCGACATGGAGGAACTGAAATGAATGACCATCCGTTTGCATGGGAATTTGGCTTGGTAAGTATCATATTAAAGTGAATTAATTTTTTGTTCAAATTATTTTTGCAACTTTTTAGCACAAATTAGAGTTTTTAATGAATGATTTCCAATTCGTTTACAGTCGTCAAGTGTTATCCTTAGCCCAAGCAGTGTAGCCTCTGATAAGGGTAAGTTTATTTATCAATGTTTCATTCTTTGCTCACATTCAAACATTTTTTTTTTAGAAAAATTCAATTAATTTTGGTATTGAATGATTCACTTTATAATTCACTGGAAGCTGTTTGTCTAAATACTAAAAGCACCTAAATGACATAATGTGTTCTGTTGGCTTTTTTTCTTGTCCAATTTTAAATACCTTTGAAAAAACTTTCTTTTATTATAATCAAATTAATTCTCTGCAATTATTAAAACAAGAAAATTTCCCCTTTTTCTGAGGTTCCAATCCTTGAAATAACTTGTAATATTAATGTATTCTACATTTTAATAAAAGTAGTATAATACTTTTACTTGATTACTGAAATATTGTATACATAACTAACAAAATATTCTGAATTTCTTTTTGTTTGGTTTATAATGCCATATTCTGTTTAATGGAACAGTTAGCTGCACTATGTGGGAAAGTCATGATGTCAAGAAAGCTGATCTATCTGTTTTGGACATAAGTTCAGCTATTATTGCTCGTGTGGAAAACATGCCAGAAAATTTAGACTATTTTTATGGAGGTAAGTCTCAATAAAAAATAATTGTAATAACTTATTGGAAAATTAATTGACTCAATACAGAGATTAATAAACATAATGTGAGACTTATAATAAGGCTGAAACTACAAAGTCCCAAATATGGTGATGTTCTACTAAATAAAAACTTCATATGTTTCCAGTCCTATATTTATTTATTGTGAAAAACAGATGTTAATTGTTTTACTATGACTATTGTTGTTGAATGTGTACTTCAGATTTTGGACTAAGCAGAGAATTGAAGATGCCTTGAATGAAGTAGAGTAGTATTTAGAGATTCTTTCAGAACTGAAATTATTGTCACAGTACCTGAATAGTTGCCTGCTGTTACACGGTGCCCTAGGTTGCTTGTTTTGTATAAATTACAATAAATGCAATATATACTTTATTGCAAAAAAAAATACACTTTCTAATGAGTTAATTGTATCATTACAGAAATATTTTATTTCTTGACAGGGATTGCCGTTTCCCTGCTTCTGGCATTACTTCCATCAATATGTCGTTTGAGTAATTCAGTATCACAAATGGCTACTACTGTAGTTGATGATCCTGTTTCAAATGTTAGTACTACAGCACTTCCTACAATGGTTCCAGAAGTTGTTTCTTCAATGCTTGGACAGATCTCGACATACTTGGTATTTATAATGGAAGCAGCTTTGGGTAATACCTTTAGGCAAGTAAAATATTATTACGTATAAAATTTCAAACTGAAGGATAAATTAACTTTAGTTTAAGCTTTGTTACTTACTCATAATTTCATGTTAAAAACGTGTTGATATGACAGCAGACATAAAAGTTCATTATTAATAACCAAGTTTACTGTAGACTAATTTGTTAATAAGTTTACTAAGGAAACCTTACACATTTTATATTTACCTTTTTATGTGCAGATTCTTTGTGTGCCAGTTATAATTTTTGTTTCATTGTATTTTCTTTTAAAAAATCAGTTTTCAAAGATTTAAGTATTATAATAATTTTATTCAAATCCTATTTCTGCTTTGTTGTTCATAAAAATATTTCATTTATTATTATTAAAAAAGTATAATTAATTTGGACTACTCACTGATTTCTTTATATCACTATTATTCCACTTATGTTAATAAGTCATTAATTGTAAACTATATTACAATATACGTAAGTAGTTTATGTATTATATATTTTTGCCTATTGAAGTGCTTTAATTTATTAAGTAATACAAAATGCATACAGTTATTATAAGGAAATAAATTATGATTAATATTTGACATACATCAAATCTGTTTGTCATTATGCTTTAAGTATTGTCTCTCAATAAATTTATATTAGCTAATTTCTCAGTTTTTACCAATATCAGTTAGCTTCTGAATAAATTATGAAAATATATGGGTAACAAAATAATGAAAGCACTATGAAATTTAATTAATGAATACTTTAAATCTTTACATTTGGTACTGGAGGGAAATTATTTAAATTCCAGAATTCTTATCTGTACCCATAGTCCGCAATGAAATGTTAAATTAATTAATAGTTGCTAGTCAATGTAGATTTTATCGGTGAATAGTTTGGATATAAAGTAGATAGCTTTCAAAATGTTGTGTTTTACAATTGATATAACCTGGATACAAACCTGAGAACTTTATATTGATTAATACCTGAAGACACTGGTGGAGGTAGCTTTTGAAATGTTGTGTTTTACAATTGATATAACCTGGGTAGAAATCTGAGAACTTTATTGATTAATAATTGTACATGTAATTTCGTTTACATCTATTTATACTGTAAAACTATCCTTATCCGTCCCCCACAAACCAAAATTTTATTTTATTGCCATAAACACTATAACAGAGCAGTAAGGGAGAAGGAGAAAGATTAAGCTTAATTGTTAAAGCATTAATCTAAGGTTCTGTGCCAAATAGCTTGTCTTTCCTTTTTCTTCCATTCCTCTTTACACTGGAGCATATGCATTCTATGAAGGGCATTCCTACCTTTCTCCCATATTTCTATCTTTACTCACTATCCAATTACTCAATGTGTGTAACTTCAGCATAATATAATATTATTGAATAGGAAAGAGAGACATAAAAAAGCAATTGATAGTAGGTGCCAACTGACAGGTAAGTACAAATATGTATATTTTCTAGTCTACCTGTGGACGATGGCAGAGCTTACATTCAGAACATTGTGTATGCAAACTTTAACCCAGGTTGAAACCCAAGAATCATATTTGAAACAAATTCACCAGGAAAGCCTTCACTCTCTAAAATAATGACTGCCACTCATTTCATTGTTGTTGTTTTTGTTGCAAATTCATTAAAAAATGAAACCCAATTATTTTCAGTATTAATTTTTAAAAATTGTTTAGAATACATTAATTATAAGCTCCTATTGGTGCATATTACTGAAACTTTTATTTTAGACTCCAAAAGTTTTTAAATTTAATGTAACATTGAGTTACAATTTGATGCAACAGCATTTTACTTTTTAAGACACTACAGTCTTTTCTTGTATATATTTTCTTCAGTTCCCAATGAAGAGCCAATTTAGACTTTTTGTTAAAAAAGAAAGCTTCCTTTATTATGTTCTACTGTTTTTAAGGTAATTTTGTTATTTGTAATTTGATAAAGACAAGAGTTTACAAAATAATTTGTTGAATAACAACAATTTTCAGGAGTTGAGAACTACAGATGACCAAATATATCTTGTGTTTCCTATCAAATATTTCTTTATTAGAGGCAGAAGTTTGATAGCAAATAGACTTGGTAAAATTTTAGTAAAACAGAGTATATAAATCACA
Organism: Eucriotettix oculatus; assembly: GCA_034510155.1. Classification (NCBI taxonomy): domain Eukaryota; kingdom Metazoa; phylum Arthropoda; class Insecta; order Orthoptera; family Tetrigidae; genus Eucriotettix; species Eucriotettix oculatus. Next base: position 29,442,717 of record CM067379.1, read on the forward strand.
TGACTACATGTTAATTGCTTTTTCAAAACAATATTGCAAATTGTCTTGCTTTGATCTTATTTGGCTTTTTGTGTGCACTGAACACAACCTTGATTAATTATTTCTTATTATTTTTTGAGTTTTAACAGCTGTACTACTATTAGCATACTAGAGTGTTTTCTTTCTGGAAATAAGTTTTCGGGGAAAATATTCATCTACCGCATAGTTGATTGGTTTCATTCCTAGTAAACTATCCTGAGAATGACAAAACAAAACAATTTATCATGTAGTGCAACGTAATTTGTCAGAATTGCTCCAAACATGGAGATTCTTTTACAAAGATGGAGATACAGCAATAAGGGACCATATCATCAAACCAGGGTTTGAATCAGCTGTTATAAGCTTATTTCATTCTTAGGTGTTGCATTTGTTATGTATTTGTTGGTATTTCAGTCTGGAATGCTCAGGATTTGAATAAAGGAGATGACCTCCTACCAAACCAGACACTCTGAGAATCTAATCTGTTGCTTATGAAAAGAATTTTTTCATCCTTGGTGAGAAACAGGTGAGATTGTTTCAAAACCAATCATTTTGATGTTTGTGGTGGTGGGCGTACATGAAATGGGGAATCTATATACATAAATAGTTCACGACAAGAACTGCTGAAAAAGTTACTTTTTATTAAAGTTCTCTCGATGATTATAAAACTGTAAATTCGTGTAAAATTCATAGACTCGTATTGCCACAATTTTTTTCTTGTAATACTCTGTTCCCTTTTTAGTAACTTCATTTCCAAATACCACAAAATAAATTATTGAGTTATTGTTATGTATTGCATTGCTGAACTTATGGCTATTATACCTTATTTTGACTAAAATCTTTATGTATACTATATACTGTAGTAGGAATGAACGCAATAAATTAACTGAAAGGTGTGATTATAAAGCAATAATTGTTCAGTGCATAAAATACTGAATCACATAAACTTTGATAATCTCATTTTAAACTTTGGTACTATAATGGTACATTTTTCATTCAAAAGCTTCAGATACATGCAGGCATGTTAGGTGTGTGTAAGTGACTTTGAATATTTACTTTTCCTTAATTTTAAAGAAATTGTAATTATTTTAACACACTATTTCAATTGAATTAAAAGTATTTTGCATTATTTGCCTAAAATTTTAAAATTAATATTCAATATTACCCACACAACCAAAAAATCACAGAAATATGCAATATTTTACTAGTAGATAGGACTTTTTACTATACAGTATCTTATATATACCCACAAATTTTACTTCTTAATCTGCATATTCACATAATTCAACCTTGCTTTAGTACCATAGCATATCTATACAGCTTATGTCCACAATTTGGTCTAGAAAGATTCAGCTGTTTACATCACCTTGCACAAGGATTGTTCTGACTGATATGATTTCAATCTAAATTGCTGAATATTAATTTCAAAGAATTTTTGTTATGAACTGTGCATGCATTTTTTGTTAGCACAAATTTATGTAGCAATTTAATAAATGGATAGTTTTTTTATTCATAAATAAACAATACAGCCAATTTATCAGCAAATAATTGTATGTTCATTTAATACATGATCGACATTGTGGACGTAGCCATCGCACGTTGTAAAATTATCCACTCTTAGGTATATGTTACGCATTTTAAAATTTACCGATGAAGTCCACAAGTATGGACTTCATGCATGTTAAATAAATGTAAAATTGTTTACTGACAAATTGACTGCATTTATACTAAACTGTCAGGTACTCATTTATTGAGTTTATTTCATATTAATGTTATCAGTAGATATGAAACCAGTAATACAAATGATACAGTTGTGTAATACCAAATACTAGGTTCCTTGATTAATAAAAGTTAGAACTGAGATGTACAGGGTTAATATACATGATAGAATTTTTGTATGTTTAAGAGCACAAGTTTAACTGAAGTTATGTGGTTGTTGCAAGGACTGGAAATATTAATGTGTTAACAAGTGTGAAGTTTTGACTCATATTTTCATCAGGTCATTAAACCCTCTGCTTTCCTTCTATTACCAAGAAGAATGTAGTACCTAAAGAAATAACCTGTGATGTGTTGTTGTTTAACATTTCATTACATTAAAATGATGTAGAATGTAGTCTTGTACACTTTTTTAAGTTTTCCAACATGAATTATTGTCAACAACTTAAATTACAGAATCAAACATAGACTTACCTTATCATTTCTTCAACATTATCTATAACACTACCAAGTTCAAGATTTTGTTTATCTGCTCTTTCAAATAAAAAATTAGCATTTCTTTAACCATTATTAAATCTTCTTTTTCATCCATAGAAGCACTTCACAGTTTTTCATCAGCAAGTGCTAAAATAAGCAAGTTGCTAACATTGGATTTGTGGGTTGAAAGTTATTAATATTGATTATTTTGTAGAACTATGATATTATTCTTTTTCAATAGACTTTTTTTTATAATTTTGTATGATAAAATTTTTGTTTCTGTCAATCTTGATTGGAGCCTTTATAATAGATTAATATCTTACTTGCTACTATACTTTCAGTTAAATTTTTGATGTTCCAATTCACATTTACCTAAAAAATACAGTATATTTGTTACCTATTATTCAATTATTTCTTACTGTGGCAAATAAATTCCATTCATATGTATTTATGTGTTTGAACAGTGAACTAGACAAATAAAGTAATGGCTATGCCTATTTCTGAAACAATTAAGATGAAGATATCCTATAATTCATTTTAAAATCACATTCATTTAAATGATAATAATGTTAACCTTGAAACATATCCTTGCATGTAAAATCTATACTCGTCAAACTTAGTTTCTATATTTTGTTATCATTAGGTCAAATGTTTTTATAAGTCGAAAAATTTATGCTGTACCACTACATTTTAAACTAATTATTAGAATTATGTATGTTTTAGTATAAAGGTAATTAGAATATTGGAAACATTTATGGTGATTATCTAAAGTAATAATTTTTGTTGTATATGTTATTTTCTGTAATTGTATATCTTTTTACCCACAGCATGCGAATTGTGGTTCTCATAGCAATGTTTGATCGGTGTGTGTTGGCTATAATGTTTTTCTTTCTGTTGGCTGTTGCTGAACGCACTTTCAAACAGCGTTTTTTATATGCCAAACTTTTCTCACACCTAACGTCATTCAGACGAGCGCGCAAGTCTGAGTTACCTCACTTCCGATTAAATAAAGTGCGCAATATAAAGACTTGGTTGTCTGTTCGCTCATATTTAAAGGTAATTAGTCATGAAATGTTCATTATCATATTTTGTTAGAAAATTTTAGTTGTCCTATACATATTACTGTAAATTTCACTAAAATGCTTTTGAGATTCGTATTTTTTTGTTAACTTTGTTTATCAACTTTATTCCATATGATCTCTTATATTATTGGATTAAATACAGTAATTTTTGCTTTTCAATTAATAATCAATTTCCTGAGTTATATCTAATTTCATTTATTAAATTTTACAGAAACGAGGTCCTCAAAGATCTGTGGATGTGATAGTGTCTGCGGCCTTCCTAATAACTCTGCTATTATTATCCTTCCTAAGTGTTGAATGCTTAAAGGTATGTAGATTTTTTTTTGCAATTATTACATTTTCAATAGGAAAAAAATTCAATTTAAAGTATCATCTGAAATTGAGGGCTGGTGTTGAAACATTAAACTACTACAAATTTTCAGAGGTGTTGGCCAACCTCAGGTAGGGGGCTTAGACCTCTGAAAATTTGACATACTCCTTCATATACAACACACTTCTGTCATTTCTCCACTTTATTGAAACCATTTCTCATTACCTTATTAATTTTCTACTCATTTTAGGATTCAGTGCGACTTCATTCACAATATAATATGGAAGCATTGACCTGGTGCTTTGTGTTGGGAATCTTTCTATTACGATTCATGACACTTGGTACTAAAATAAATCGCAAGTATCGGAACCTCTCTGTATTAATAACAGAACAGGTAAATCAGTTTAATTTCTTTTTGTGTCAATAAAATTGTTTTAATATTTTCTTTTAGTTCTTGTCATTGGAAAATAATTGACCATTGAATATAATTTTTTTTAAATATTCTATACAATTATAATTAACTTAAAATTTTGATCGATATTACCGTGTCAGAATTAATATATGAAAAGGATTTTGATTTTTTTTGTGAATAAGCATGCTTCAAATTGATATGGAAGTTAAAACTTACCTTAAATGAGAAATTAACTACTAGCAGACCTTACTTAAACTTCATATCTTTGTACATTAAATGAGTTAAAACAGCGTCTTTGTTGTTTATATTAAACATTACAACATTTCATCTCTCATTTGAGACTTTTTCAGGTAAAAATTTAGCTGTACAGGAAGGAGTTAACTGTATATTTAATTGTCAGATAAGCTACTTAATTAATATCTTATTATATTGTATTTTCTATAATACAAACAATTTCATTTCAGATTAATTTATATTTGCAAATTGAACAAAAGCCCAACAAAAAGGAGGAATTGATGGTAGCAAATAGTGTGCTTAAGTTAGCTGCTGATTTGTTAAAGGTAATATATTAAATGATAACTCTTAATAATTAATTTACTGGCAATGGAATACCCAACAAACACTATATGAACCATGTGTATTTGAAAAATTATTATTATTATCTGTAGTTTACAATACTTTACTTTACTCTCACAAGCTATTAAACACTAGTTTCCTTTCATACAGAAATCTATTCGCATCATACTAAGACATTGAATTCACCTGTTTGAGCTTTAAATATACTATCCATATGAGTACTTTGCTGAAATATAGTTTGTATGGAATCTTGTAATTTATTGTTATAGTTTTATAAAGGTTTAAAAACATCAATAGCAGTTTTGTTTATTATTTTGTCAAGACTGTGGTGTAATATATATTTTCTGGAAAATAAGAACAGTCACAATTCAATTGTAGCATTTACAAAATTAATTATCCAACAGGGTTGTGTAGAATGTGTTACACTAGTCATTTCAACAAGTAAATTTACATGTTGGTGTTAGAGATTCTTCATGGAGATTCTATGGAACTTTTTTTCAGATGATAATGAATAAATAAGCTGAAAGCTTCTAGTTACAGTAATAAAGTATTATAAACTGTAGATAATTGAATTAAGAGGGTAAAGCAGTTTTTTTAAATTATTTATGTAAATTTGGAAATTTCAGTTGTACTCCTGTGTTAACAACAATGTGCTAAGAATTTAGACTAGTTTTATCTTAAATGGGGGAAGTATTTTGGTAATTTAAATAGTCATTACTTATTAATAAAGTGTAATTTTTCACATTGCTCAGATTAAATTAATTAAATGTATGTTTTTTATATATTTTACTTTAGGTCACATCAACAATAAAGTCATTAATGACCAACATAAATTTCATCATTGTTGTAGTTTTTACTTGAGGGTAATTCTATGTTCATAAACAAAGGCAAATTAAAGTTAACGAGTAGTAAATAAAACAATTATTTCCATTTTCCTAAGTTTTAATTTGTATGGTTGCAAATACATATTTTTGAGAAAATTTAATTGAAATACTAGTTAATTTTTTTATTTCATTTACAATATCACTGTTAATAAAGTGTTACATATTCTAAATGATTAACTATTTTACTCTAGGAGTTGGAGAGTCCATTTAAAATTTCTGGACTGTCTGCAAATCCTTATCTATATACTATAACAAAAGTTGTCATACTTTCTGCTCTGTCTGGAGTTCTTTCTGAGATGTTGGGTTTCAAGTTGAAACTTCATAAAATCAAAATCAAATAATTTTCTGAAGGTAAGCAAATTTTCACACATTACAAGAAAAGTGTATTATTGTTAGCATTTATATAATTAAAAACATTAAGGATTCACTCTCTTCTTTATTATTAAGTAATGACAATATTATTTATATAAATAAATATATGAAACTGAAGGAAGTGAAACAAAAAACTATTTAAAATTGCAGTGCTCTTTAATATGACCTACAAAAAAATATTTTTTTAAAGTTTATTCCCATACTTTCATGCACCCTTCTAAAAGATTTTATAAATTTGTAATTTATTAAGCATTTAGCCATAAATGAGCACAGTTATAATTATGTAACTATTTCAAATATGTACTTTAAATGTTCAATCGTATAACAATTTTAATCAAGGTACATTGTATGAAATATTTATTTTACAGATTGTTTTAAAATCAATTATATTTCAGGAAAGGTGCTTCATGTATCAACAAAACACCCAACCTAGAACAATGCCATATTAATTAATTAATTAACATGTTCGACTTCAACTTGGGCTGACGTATAAAATCTGTTCTACTGATTGTACTTTAGGTGAGACTTTTTAAAAAATTAGATGTAAATATTTTGGTGCAAAAAACGATTGTGTAGTTATTTTTTTCTTACACAGGACTGAACTGAGATTTTTGAAATCTCATGTATTTATTAGGATAAGAATATATTACTTACGTTTATAGCTTTACATAAGCTTTAAATCATTGAATGAAATATAACAAATATATATATGGATATTACTTACATTTGTTACTCATTTTTTTATTTAATTGTTAGATAATATTTGTTGATGTGAACTAGAGTAAATCTGTGAAAATTTGGTTGTGTTTGTTAAATTATTTATGTAGTTACTGAAGGTGTTGAGTGTTAGTAGAACTAGAGATAGTTACCATTACACAAATGGTTTAATCTAGACAATCGTCAAGTTAATGTTTAAAACAATAAGTTTCTAGCAACTTATACTTTTGTTTACTGCAGGTAAATAGGAAATTATTCATTTCTTTTAATGTAAAATATTTTTAGAGCAGTTTACACATTTATTATTTTATTATATATTTGGTACCTTATTCTGTGAGCTGTAGTCACAAATTAGTACCAGTATTTGAAATAAATTATTAAAACTTTGTGTAGTGAAGTATACAGGGTAGTCACAGTATAATAATTGTAAAAATATGTGATAATGAATAATGCAATAACAATTTGAATCTCATTTTCAATAATTGTTTGTGTAATTCAAAGGTGATATATGTTCAGGTGGAAATATATTCATCTGAAATTAATTTTAATGTTATTCTCATGAAAGCATTTTGTTCAGTCATGGTGTGGTAGCTATTGTTCTCATTTTGTACTTCATTAATATGCTCAAATATGTGCCCAATGAAATGGCTCATCATAAACTTAAAGAATATTGGACAAGATGGTGCGCATCTCAACTTGTCTAAAATTAAGTAACTTGTTGCTCATTTGTATGTGTTACACAGTTGTCTTGAAAACAATAATGCACAAAATATGTCTATTTAAATTAAATGTTAAGTTGTTCAGTCTTACACTTCAGTCTAGACTTTACTCATTTTAATGTCTGTTCTTGAGTTGTCCAATTAAATATTACCTACTTTTGGTATTCTTAGATTGTTTTTTGACTGTAAAGGTTTTGTAATTCATACATATTTAAACCACTATTTTAAAGTATTTGGCAATACTCGATAAGCAACCGTCAATAAATTGTGTGTACTACATTATATGGCAATTTTCGTCTGAAGTATTTGTTAAAACAATGAATAGTTCTTATGTTAAATTAACATAACTTTTTCTTCCAAGTAAATCCAAGATAAGTGTTCAACATGGTTTGGCATTGCCTATATTTATAAATATTATATCTCAAGACAAAATTTCTGCTTTCATTTTAATTTGTTTTTTAACATTTATTTTTGAGATATTTTTAATAAACTAGGCCCAAAAGATCATTTCTCTTTGGAAATTCTATGATATTATATTATTTTGTTAATTAATGGCAACATGTAACACACACTTATTATTGATAAAATATTTTCTTATTAAATAATAAAACTTTTTATTGAAATGTAATTAAAAAACATTAGTATAACTTGAGTGATTCTCAGGCTCTAACCAGGTGTACGTAGGCTTAGCCAACAACATTTCGATGGCGTTCACTGCCATCAACAACAACTGATAACGTGACCACAATCGAAACATTGTTGGACAAGCCTACTTTCATGTGGTTAGAAGCCAAGAATCACTCTTTAACCTCTTATGCAACAGGAACAATATTTCTCAATTACACTCAAAAAGTTTTAAACTATAATTATTTATAAGAATTTCTTCAATCTTTGCACAAAAATATACAGTACAGGAAATCAATACCTGGAATTGCCAGCTATGTAGTAATGAACATGTCAAATTTTCAAGGGCCTAAGCTTCCTTACTCAGGACAGGACAGTGATACAAATTTGGGAGGGGAGGGGGAGGGTGATCTATTATTTTATAATGAAATATTATAGCCTGCAATTTTTTAAATGATGAATTAAATTCCTAACGACTAAATCCAAGAGCTCTATTAGCCCTGTCTGTAACTCCCACATAGCTTGTCTTTGATTTTGTACCACCAAATTCCAGGTAGATGTGTTTTATTGTTACAAGTACAAGATTGCACATACAAGATTACTCTGTCCTGAGGAAGAGGCAGTAAACCTCTGAATAGAAAAAATGAGTAAATACAATGAAATTTTTATCAATATAGCAATGGTAGTATAAATCCTTATTCAGAACTAATTTGACTGGTTGAACACTTGTTTTGTATCTGCTTGATATGCCGTTGATCTCAATTTTTCTCTTTAACCATTACTTTCTTGATACTTAAATTCTGAGGTTTCATTTTAGAGTTAATGAGATTCTGAGTCGGAAGTCTTTATAGTGAATTTTTACGTACTCTACGAATTATCACTGTTTCCTTTAACAATATAACTCTTGACCCAGGAAGGTAGAATGAAAAGTTGAAGATTATTCTTTGATTTAACTTTCATGTAGAAGCAATTCAGTATTTATACATAGGTCACAAGATCTTAACTTTTCCATCATGTATAATTTTAATGAACGTTTCTCTAATATTATCCTTTGGTCTGGTCTGATAGATTATCTTGACTAGTGTCTTTCATGCTATCTGAAAAAATTCACGTCTCTCTGAATTTAATGATAATATAGGTTATGATTTTATTAATTTAGTTTTTCTTGTATGATTAATTTATTAGAGATTACTAATCATTTTTATTTTAAAATGTAGTTATTCTTTATGATTTCTTCTTATAACTTTTCTTCCAGTAATATTTAATTTTCTTTCTTTGAGCCTTGGTCTATTTTTAAGTTATTTATCCTATTTGTGATTGGGCAATTTTATTTCTATAATATATATATAGTACACATTGACTGGCAGGGAAGTATGAAGGTGTGAATCTTCAAGAACCTAAGATTCCTTTTTCAGATGGCCTGTTTTAAAGGCGAGATGGATATATATGTCTTGAAAAACATGAGTTGTATATGTATAATATTCAACATTTTTCTCCAGACATTAAAGTTCTTGTAATGATTAGGTGCGGCACAAAAAAAAGTTTCATACCTTCTTCGATTTTAAAATTGTGGATAAATATTAAAACTAATACATGAAGGAACTACCTTTTTGCTACTTTCTGGTTATGTGTAAAATGTTATTTATGACAAAAATGTAATTAAGAGTTGAAAACTTGTGCAAACAGAAATGCTACTATGCTATATATAGCATTCTTCATTAATGGCTTTTCAATATTTACATTTTCACCAGAAAAAATGTTTAATAGTTTTGTACTTTATTATCCAGAATATCTATTATATATTATAATTCTTAATAGCATTTTCCTGTTGCAATAAAACTCAAAATCAGTTTTAAAAGGTATCTTATGTTTTTATCACTTATAAATGCTGAGTACTTTCGAGTATCGGATTAATATTTTACGTTTACTCTTCTTTCATAATTCATGTTGTTGTTCATTTCAGCTGTCATAATCAACTATTTTCATTGTGATGAATTTGTATTCTACATTTTAGTTTGAAATGTTTTACTTGTAAAGGAAATACTTTTACTGTATTCTCTGTAATGTTACTAAATATCATTTTATAAAAACCTCTTCCTGTTTGTTTGTAATTTTTGTTATGAGCATGTTCCATAAGATTTAATTTTATTGTCTGAATCTTAATCCAGTAAAATATGTATACTAATTTTTTGTATAATTATTTACTTTACGGCATTCATAAGGAAGTGAAATGTATAAATTGCTCTTATTCAGTCTGAAGATGTCGGTGCTAACCATTGAAACATCACAGATTATCACTTCGACCCGGTTGGAAACCTGAGAGCAATTTATACATGCCTTTCTTCTATGAGAAGCGAAATGTTACCAATTGAAAAATATTGTGTGAATATGCAATAGAAAAAAATTTTCTCATTTAGCAAAATTTGACAATAAATCGGTATGAATTTTTTTAATTTCTAATGATTTAAAATACCCACAGTTTTTAATCAGTCTTTATGAGAATGATTAAAAGCCTTGGATATTTTAAATTATTAGAATCTAAAATACAATTGGTCATTTTATAAATAAATTCCTTAAAGAAATTTTATTTGTTTAATTAAAATTTTTAAGTTTATAAACAAAAATCGAATGTACAAAAATATTATAGTTAAAAATTAATTTGTGCCATTCACGTAAGTTACCAGTAGGTAGCTTTTAAAACTGTTCCCTTTCTGTACTTATTGTTCAATGGAACATCCACTATCAAGCTTACCTGGAATTATGTTAAAATTATTTATTGTAAATTTAATTAGTGCCAAATGTATGCTTGTGAACTATTGTAACTTTTATGGATTTGTTATTTATTTTATGAAAGTTGTGTACTCTCTTCATATTTTTATAATAATTATTATTATTCAGGAGCAGAATACATATAAGTTAATGTAAAAAGATGACCATTGGTTACTTTAAATTTTGCTTTGCATTTTATCAGAAATTGCTTATATTTTCATAAGTACAAACCTTAATATGATTACACAATTGTTTATCGAAATTTTATGCTAATAATGACTCTGTACCTGTTTGCCCTGTCTCTTACAAGAACGTTTAGTTTCATATTTCTTTTGTAATTTTCCAAATTGAAGGTATTGATTTGAAGTGTAAAAATGTTACCTCATCCCCATTCACATGGTTCTTGTTGCTGTTTTGTGTGTGGCAAATGTGTGCCAACAGAATAAGGAGATTATTTTTTTCTTTTTTTGAAATTCAAATAAACTGACATTTTTATTTAATCAAAAAAAAAAGTGTTCTTTTCTTATAGTAAAATAAGTTTTAAGAAACCTTTACATTACAAAGTTATTTATAGTTAAGTCTTTTGACATAATTAACATTTGTCTGATTAGTAATAATTTTGGGAGTTTCTTTTTGACAAGCAATAAACTTACCAAATTCAGTGTCAGCTGTCTGAATTTGTTTAATTATTTTCGAAGAATTTTGTAATGTGAAGATTTGCTACAACTGCCCAAGGAAAGATGACGCTTATGTTAAATGTCGGAAGTATATTATTCAATTTTATATTACTCACCCTTTCCTCAATGGAATACCTGCTATAGATATATATTTCGGACTTTTCTTCAGCTACTAATTAACTTGAAGATAGACGATTCTGTCGAGTTGCGAGAAATACGGACCCTGCGACAGTTAGCAAATTTTCGATTAGAAATATTATAATGCAATAGATATTTTAATTAAAAAAATTCTCTATCAATAAAGTAATTAATAATAAACGAGACGACAAAAACGTATACATTTTCGTTGGTGCGTCAAGTGCTTCAATATGAATAATTCTTAGAATATTAATAAGTAAATTGCCTGAGACCAGTTTCCTGTATCACGGGGTTTATTAATTGAAGGATGTTTCGGTCAACGTCAATCAAAAATAATTTGAATGTAACGGTGCACTTTGATTTCAGAGGCACGTTTTTAGCGTACATCAGTAATGTATCATCGATCACAATCGCAAACTTATCAATACATAGGTATTTTATCAACCTGTTACCGTAATCGACAAAACTCGTTTCAGCAACAAAGCAGTCCTATCATTTAGTAAGAAACGTTTAAAAGTTCTCACTATGTAACGCCTTCATGATACCGTAATCTAGAATTTAGCTGACAATTCTCGCGTGACGTAGGTCTGGAACTCTGGAGGCTTGGTAGATACCTCAAGGTGTAAATAAATGTTTCACCGTCCTTCCCTACTTTCCTGGATTGAAAACTTCCTTCTCTATCTGAATAAATAATCACTTCTCCCAACCACACTGAATCGCTGCAGGCGTCCCCCAGGGAAGCATCATTGCCCCTTTCCTATACAACATATCCCGCCATTTTTTTTTCGTATGAAACCTCCTGTCTCACCTCTAATTTCCAACCACTCCAATCAGCGCTCATCAACCTAGAGCAAAGGCGAATCAGCATCAACCCCACCAAATCAATAACCGTCCCATTCACACTAACCAAAAACCCTACTACAAAAATCCACCTCTATCTAAATAATGCACAATCTATCTACGAATCATCTTCGATTCAAAACTCTCGTGGAAACTTCATATCGTCTTTCAAATCGGCCATAAATTCAGAACCCTATATCCCCTCCTAAAAAGAAATGTCCCTCTTATACCTTTCCATAATACAACCCACCTGGTCCCATGCCAAGCCCAAAATTGAAACAATACATTACAAACTGTCCTCGGTACCTCAGAAATTTCGTCACCCGCAATAACATCAATCTTCCCAAAGTAAACTCCGTAATCACCAAATCCATAACCTCCCTAATTAAAAGCCTCCCTCAATCACCCGAATCCCTCGATCCAACAACTCCATGAAAATCCTCCCCCAACTCTACACTTCGGCCGGCTCAAAGGAAAACTCCCAATCGACCTCATCCTTCCCCCTGAACATTGTGGCACACCCTAACCCAGATTACCATCATGCCACATCCTCATATAATCAAACACCGTCTGTCAACCCACACCGTATGCCCCTCAGGATCAAAATAAAATAAACAACCTAACCCATCTTCTAAAGTAGGCAAACCTACCTTCACATGTACATACGAATTATATACGCTATTTCAATTTTGTATATAATGTAAGAATTATTGTACGAAAGTAACAATCGCAAAGTAAAAAAAGGTTTTTTTTAAATAAATGTTTCGGAACAATACTCTATACATTGTTTATCCGTCCATACTGTTTTCGGAGTTTCTCCAGTGAGGATATTGCAGGAATTTGTGCTGCCAATTTATTTAGTTTACTTGACGACCTAAGGAATTGCGGATACTGAAGGCACTGCACTTGGAAATGTCCTTTGACATGCTTATACGTCCAAGTCCTGTTAGTTATGATTGGAGGGATTCTTTTACAAGTCTCATGTACACTATCAATAAGACATTCTTCCTGAGAGCGCGAGGCTCTCATTAAATTAACATATCCAGGGCAGTACGCTACTAGTTTGGAATTGGTGCACTTTTTGCTGTTTCAGTATTACGTACGTGTTACAGTTTTGACAAAATAACCACCCAATTGAAGGACTCTGGTTGGCTGAAGCACGTCCACACTTGACTATTGTTCCCTATGTTCCTCTACACTGGTGAAATAGCTGTGAACTGTTGCGCAACATCAACACTGTTACTGTGGTAATAAGTTCTCTACGGTACAGGGCCGCGGCGAGGAACTATTTTGAGATCCATTTGGATGTGAGGGTGGGTTCACATGCCAAACCTCTCAGAGTGTGGGAATAGATTCCGCCATCTCCACGACCGTAAAGTTGATTCGGCGAAAGCGTTTCAATTCCACGACCTGGAAACATCGTCTCAAAGAAAACGGGCACTGAAAATTGTTCGTTTCGACGGGTAACATGATAAGTTCGACGACCCTGGGAATAAGAGCAGGGAGAAGATACACTGAACGGGCACCCCGCTTTAATGCAGATTTCGAATATGGAGGACAAAATGCACCGAGTTCATATTATTTATTCTTTCGCAGATGACTCTACTACCGACAGAAATCTGAAAAGTTCATTTATCAGTTTACCAATAAATGAATAAAAATAATTTCAGTGGCACCCGGAAACAACGGCGTATTTTGTTTCCATCCGGTGGCTCATAGATGGCTCTAGTTGTCAAACGCAGTGCTACCTTTTCTTTTGCTTACATTTATCAGAGCCTTTTAACTCACAACAATGTAAGTTTCATATAATAGTAATTTTTTCTTGAACATGTCGAATTTTGTGGCTGAAAACTACTATTTGCGGACAGCGTTGATTTTCTGTAACCATATGAAGACAACTGTTGACCGTGCTCTTGGTAAATGAAAGTGCTTTGAGTGATTTAAAAATTTCAGAGGAGGAGATTTGACGTGAGAAACGAAGGACGTGGAAGACCACCGAGAAAATTTGTAGACGTCGAATTGCAAGCGTAGTGCCAGATTATTTTATTTGTAGACTACAGTTTTGTTCTGTGTTAAGAAGAGAAAAAATTTTCCTGGAAGCAAGAAGGTGGAGGATCCTTGGACAGATACGATCTTTGGGGATATCTTTCAAAGCTTACATTTTGGTTGGAGTCTGAATAAATTTAATTGATTTAGGAGATAAAGAATATATTATCATTTAATATATACTGGAGTGAAGAGAAGTGGATGACGCTGTAAATTTTGACATTGTGAGACTGTCCACCGTAATTATTATTACCCTGCTGTGGGGAAATTCTTAATTGAGTTAGTGTATTTAGTAATTATAGTGGCGCGGTTTGTTCACATGCATGATATCTACGTAGTTGGACCAACGTCCGTTTAGTACCTACAAATAAATAATAATAATTGTTGGATGAAGATGAGGCTGAAACGCAGCATCAACTCGTGACAGGAGAAACTGTCTCCATTGGCTGAAAAGGTTTGAAAATGGCTTCCACATGAACTGAATGAAACGGAAAATCCTCTTGCGAAATGCTTCTCGCCAGGTACAACACAAAATAATTTCTCCGTCGAATTGTGACTGGCAATGAAGAATGTACACATTTCCAGAAAAAAAAAAGTTTAAAATATTATAGGTAACTTGAGACGAAACGAGCGACACATCTGCATGATCCAATCACTGTGGACACAATGATCTGCTTTTGGTGGGATCAAAAGTGTGACATATATATTGAGCTGCTAAAACTCGGCGAAATCGTTTATAATGAACACTACCAGCAGCAAATAATGGATTTGAGCCAAGCATTGCGTGAAGATTGACCAGAATGAAAAGAGGCAACACCAAGTTGCTTCATGACAAAGTATTCAAGCCAATACTCGATGAAAGAAACCTGATACAAAATCATCAGTTAGGATTTAGAAATGAACACAGAACTGTAGGACAGTAATTGGAAGAAAGTCAAAAATGAACCTATAGAATAAGACACTACTGTATAGGACCGTCATGAAACTGATTTGGACAAATGGAATACAAGTCTGGGGTACTGCCAACACCTCAAACATTGAAATCCTGTACGGATTCCAAAATAAGGTGCTCAGAATCATTGTTAATTGAGGATAATTAGCTAGTCGAGTGCGCAGTGGTGGACAACTCCGCTCATATTGTGGCGGGGGCAGACATCAATCAGCTCACTTTTACTCCGGACATTGTTGAGACAAGTTGGTCAGTTCAGGATAAGTCAAGAAGCGCGTATAGAGTGCGTTAACAAGTTGCCGTCGCAGTCTGCATATCCTGTTCGTACCTGCGCGGCGTGTGGCAGGGGAAGTTCCTCCTCACACATCAATACTCCCCTTCCACTTCTCATTTCCCCCGGATGCGCATGTAACGCGCCATATAGAATATCCTGACACCATAACGAAGAGGTCAGCCACCTAGCAAATGAGCTAACCTCTCGTCGCAGATTGAAGAGGAAGCGGCCAACAGATCTGTGAAGATTAATTTTATTGTATTCATGTATCACGGAGCGTGATCACTGGACCACTTCTCCCCTCATGTGTCATTCATCCAT
This sequence comes from Eucriotettix oculatus, assembly GCA_034510155.1. Taxonomy (NCBI): domain Eukaryota; kingdom Metazoa; phylum Arthropoda; class Insecta; order Orthoptera; family Tetrigidae; genus Eucriotettix; species Eucriotettix oculatus. Next base: position 29,458,638 of record CM067379.1, read on the forward strand.
CCAATTTGCTAAATGTTCTTTTGAACAGATTGTAAATATCTTAATAAAATAAAAATAAATGTAGAATATCACGAACTGTATCAATAGCTTCAGTGCAGGATAAAATCAAAAATTTGGGTGTTATATGCAAAAATCCAACATCTCTAAACCCTAATAATGTGGCCAAGCAGGCGATGATGAAGGAAAAGACGCGATTGAAACGTTCGGACACGAGACGTAGGTTCTATTAGCGTTCTTATACTATCGCTGTAACGTGTACATGACTGTAAATAAACAAACTGATACGTCTTACAAGTGTGAGAACTTTCAATGGGCTGCTCGCGGCAGTAGTTTAGAAATTAAGATCGAAAGAAACAGATTGTAAATATTAATAAATTGTACAAAAAGGGAAAGAAACATGCAACATGGCATGCAGAAAATCCGGTCATGGAGACGATTGAAGCTCTAGTTGGGAAATCCTTCCGCATGCGGCTTACTCATCACTTTCCACGCAGGCCCTTCCTTCACTTCTCTAGAAAATGCCCCGATAATGGGACTCAGTTATAATAGCGATGAGCAAAACCGCTGACCTTCAAATTGTGTAAAAAATCCGGCTCGGTATTTCCAGCCCTGGTACTTATTTTGAACGTTAAGATATGAATTTCAAAGGATCGGAGGTGCATAAATCGGCCAAGGAATGTCGTGGGAAGATAAGTTGGGGGGGGAGGGGTATCATGTGTGGATGTGATGTGGACTGTATAAGTTGGCGACCTTGACAAGATAACCAAGGCAAACTAGAATGTAACACTGGGGCAGGGCGATAGCTGCCGACTGATATTTCCATCCTCTAATTCGACCTTTCCGACACGGACCGTCAATAAAAATTAAACTGCAGTAGTAAACTGACTATTTTATAATTAAAAAAGATACTAACTGTTAAAAGCGCTACGTTTCGGAACCTATTTTTGTACGTTCACAACACTAAGGTAAAACTTTGTCAGAACAAATCTTTAGGAGAGTACAAACGAGAACCAATGAAAGAATAAATATTTTTTTAAAATTATATAAAATGTCATTAAGTATATCACCTTGATGTTATTTACATTTTTATCATTGGCCTGCAAATAAAATATATACCTTTTAAAATTGTATATATTTTTAGAAGTAGTGAAAATGTTACATGGCGGAAGTTGATAATCAACCGAGAATCAGACTAGAATTTACTAGTAGTACACACACGATTCAAGAGAATAAGGAAGACATGTACTAACAGGACAGGGGAATAATCAGCGTTTCTACATCTGTCCTTGACTGAAGAGGTTATCCCAACTCGAAATTCTGTAATACCTGAAAGAGTTGGCGACCCAACATCCGCTTATGCACCGTCCAACAACCCAAAGAGTACCTTCATTATTTGCCAACAACAGTTACATGGAAAGAGTAAAGCAGATATCTTCCGAATTTCTGAGACCAGAAATAAAAAGTTGCTCTTGGCCAATATCAATCAAACTATTACGCCTAAGGGATGTTGTAATGAATAATTCGTCATTTCTAAAATTGAATGGGAGGGGGGAGAAGGTCGAGAAGCTGGTCAATAGGGGTCACTAAAAGTTTGTAATTAGAAATAATTTTTTTAGGAGTAGTATACACGCTGAGCACAAACTATAAATCAAATACTGGGTGATATTTTGTCACATTGTAACAATAAAATATTTATTCTGTTTTTAAAGAACCAACTTTGCGACTCAGCCCCATCCCCTTTCCAAATCACGAAGTAACATTACATGAATTTTGGATGGAAATCAAAACAGAATACACTGTATTAATTGGAAATGGCACTAAACATATTACTACCATTCTGTTTCAGGTATTTATGTGAATCGACTTTTCCCACATTAAATATCATTCAACTTCAATAAACTTAAAAAATATAGTACGACCTGCACTAACTGAAATTGAGCCTCGATTTTATTATTTATGTTAAAATAAAAAAGGTCATACCTGACATTAATATTGTTAGATTTGGATGTCGTCATAAGAATGTTCAAAAAAGGAAATAATTGTTACAAATGATTATATCTTCTATAAATAGATACGCGACAAAGAATGGATTCTTACTAATTCTTCCTTATGTTATCGACATTGTGTATTCTAAAATGTATTAATTTTATGTTGACTCTATAGTATATATCAATTTCATTACATTGAGGGCCGTAAAGGAGTCGCTATTAGAAGAAGTAGAAGAAGCCAGGTAATAAATCACAGGAAACTCGTAGCTCTTTGCGTTATGTTCAGTTACAAAACCAGGAGTGACAGGTCTCGGCGGACACAGTAACTAACAAATGCTTTTTGCTTACTAAAGTAAAAAAATACGATCTAGAATCGCGGGAGAACTTGGTAAAAGCATAGGAAGATATTTTTTTAAAACGGGGGGAGGGGACGGAAGGGATAGAAAGGCCGCGGGATAAGTAGGATCTCCGGACCATAGTTTAATGATCCTAAAAGTCATGCAGGACAAACCGTAGAAAACGTGCATCAGGTAGGTTGGGCTCTCGGTACTTGGCCCACGTCCTCCCCGCTCCAAGAGTTTGGTTTCTTGTGAGGACGCAGCATTTCCCTTTCTATATGATTACAAAACCCATGAAACATTTCAAAAGCTCGGTACCGAAAATCGACGTTGTAAAATCAAAATAACATTATAGTTGAAGATAAAAATATATCAAAAATGGTTTCAGAAAATTCTCATTTATTTCCATTAGGCCAGGATTTTTCTCGTCGTCTCAGATGAAGTGATAAAGGATGAAACGAATCAAATGCGTTCAGTTGGACGAAGAATATTTCGGTACGTTGTCATACGCTGATAATCGATCGAGCTTACGGTCGTAGAAACTCGAGGTGTGTAGCAGGTGGGAGCACGTTGGTCGGCCGCCTTGCTAACACTCCTGTCTAACTCAATAGCTTCCGCGCTTTGTTTACCTTCACATTACCGAAGTATTAATTTATTTTTCACGTCACTTCAATGGTTTGGTACATTCAAAGGAGTGAAACTGAAAGCAACGTTTTGTAATTTGTTAATCAAGCTTAATTTCACCTACTAAAGTTCTGGTTGAAGTAGCTGTAGGTGCTGCCCCCAGTGTGGCCCTAATAAGCCCTAGTCTTCCTTCAGTGACGTTCCAGGTGATGGTGATGTAATGCGCATGAGGTCAGCGTAGCGAACGTGGCTCATTGAACACATCACCAAGGTACAGTCACGCCAACACACTGGGCGACATTATACACCTCGTTTTATAACACGTCCATTCATCGATTGGGGAAAAATAACTAACCGGCTCTATCATTCTATGTTTTGACACCTTAACCCTTTAGGCATCCAACTTTATTAATTGTTAATTACCGCTGAATTTGTAATTATGTATTTATTGTTAGTCTACAGTTGGGCGCAAGCCCGTTGGCAGATACAAAGTGAAATTTCTTAAACATAAATACTCCTAATCTAAATAAAAATTTAAAATTTCTAGAAAAAAAGAGAAACACTACAAGAGTTATATTAGTGTGGTGCTTATAGGAGAATCAGATGGTGCATAAATCACTAACGAGCAACTACTTAAGGTATGTTCATGATACTTTTCGTGTTAACCTTTAAATTCACGTCAATAATTTGCTCCGTACTTTCAATAATTAAAACTTTACATTACAACGTTTTTACAAATTTCTTAATATTTTGGTTATTATTTGTAACAATAACATAATTATCATTTGGTATCAAAAATGTACTTACGAAGAAAGCTTAATTACATGTCCAATCACCCGTTATCATATAAAAAGGTATTGTTTATTATCTAGTAGTCATACTTTCTCATCAGCGCTATCATTAATTTAATATGGACAGAATTGTAAATAATCTTATTCCAAATTCGTCTTCTATGCATTTCATTTACAGATATATATTAAAATGAGGTCACAAAATTAACGTTAAATATGAAATTAAAAATACATCTTTTAAATTACCGTGTAAAAAAATTATTTATATATTCTCCAGTTTTTGAATAATACAGTATAATTTTTTGACTTGTTCTCACTCTTTTGGTTGCAGGTAGATCCCGCTGAAGCACTATGCGTCGCTCACTGCTCTGCCGCCAACCGCTCGTCGCTCTAACCGTTAGAATCTAAGTGGATTTTGTTTATTTCCCATGGCTGAAATTCTTATTCTGCCACTATCAACCATAAGTGCTAACTATAGAGTTGGGAGCTTATTATAAGTTGAACAACTAAGCTAAATCAGATGTGTGGATGATGTATTAATATCATTCCCCAAAATTGACTTTATTATTAAATCAATATTTTCAATAATAATCAACATATATTAAATTTTTGTTCTAAAATTGACAAGAAAAACACTCTTAATTCTCTGGATATTTTTGTGATATAAGCTAATTACTAAATTGTGTTATAAAACCCGCGAATTCAAGATGACTAGTCACCTGTCTGGCCACCAGTTTCACTCCTGCCTCAAGTAATTCACTCTTACAATTCAAAGGAAGACATTGATAGATCAATATGCTACACTTTCCAGTCTCATCGTAGATGTATCCACACTCTTGTATCGTAAAAAAATCAGGGAGGAATATATTGAGCGTCAAGTGGAGTAAGCAATTTGTTCACAATAAAAATTGAAAAAATTCCTAATCTAGTGTTTCAATTCTCCACTTGAGTTCAATTTAAAAATATTTTTCCCACAAATACATTATTACTTTTCTCCGTCGCTTTTCAAGCACCTATAAAGAAAGTAATTTTGTGCAAAGACTTGAAGACGAGATGAACAACGATGTTTCTTTCTATTAACCAAACGTGGCAGAACGAGGCTGAAACGTCTAACAGATTTCACACATGTCTCTTCTGTGAAACTGAATTGTCGTTGAGAAAGCTCTTACTATTTTCATCATCCGACGAGCAACGTCATTTTCAAATAATACAGATGTTATATGTTTTCAAAACGCTTTTTTGCTTCTTTTCAGATAATTTGAGTATTGTTTTCGATTGAGAAATATAGAAATACCAATCAGTTTAACATAACCCATATACGGTATTCGGCTGTAGAATTTTATAATTAATTTACAATTTTTTTGTTAAAAACACGATCACCCCCATGCACATCAAATAATGAAACATCAGAGGATCCCTGCCTATTTTAGCAGTCTGTAAATAAATCAAGGAGGCCCATTGTTGACATACGAGAAGACACGCATTAATCATTTTCCTTTTGTAAGAGGCGACGTTGTTATTGTTCCTGAGGTTGAGGTCTATTTCGCAGCGTCGATGTTTGCGTTTCATTGGAAGCAGTTCATGTTTAAGAAATGACTTGGAGCCACGAGAGGCTTTGGCACGAAACTTGCTCGTAAATCGTGGATGAGGCTTCCACATCGCAAGAACAGTCTCGAACAGCGGCTAACGCCATTAAAATATAATATATTCAGATCGTATCAGGAACTTAAAAATATTGGACTTCCGTCTCTTTTAAGAAAGTATAACATTTTTCAATTCACGAGAAAGACAAAGTTTTCTTTTTGTTCCAAACTGCAATGGACAAAAATATAGATTATTTTTAAAAAAATGAATCTGACTAAAAAAATTTACGACGGATGGACAAAATCTGAACAAACATTTGAAAACACGACAAAGAACTCAATCAAGTGCAACTACTCGGACTCGAGCCAAAAATCATGATGATCAGTGTAATTTGTTAAATATCAGTTTTTGTTTTGTAATATATCGGAGTATTGGGTCACTACAACATATAAGTACAATAAACGAATATGAAGAACATAAAATAAATAACTCGTATAACAGACAATTACAAAAATTTCGAACAAGAATGCCAAACTTAAACTGAATATACGTTTTGACCAAAACGTGTGGTCCTTATCACTATATATGGAGTAATAACAAATATAGTGCAAATCTAACAAAGCCAAGGGATGAAACCAACAATGACAATTTAATAATCGTATTTAAAAATCTACTTCAAATAATTACATTGTTTTACCTTTTTGTGATCATCTTTCCAACGAACAATGCAATATCTCGTAATCTGCAAATCTATTAATCGTATAATTGATTAAAAATAACATAAAGGTTATTTTAATTCTTTTGATTGTCATATCGGTGTTTATAAAATTTCTTGTATTATGTTCGTTCTTACTGCTACATTCGTCAAACAACACGATCTTTGTCAATTAGAATTGACGAGGACAACGCTAATCTAAATTTTCCTTCTTATAAACATTCAAATGTTACAGAAAATTGCCTGGAACAAAATCACTGTTGTTTTGGATAGGGTGTAAAGATAATTGTAGGTGGGGGTTATTTAAGTTCATTTTTAATTACTTTATAAGAAGGGATCAGTTACGTAAGTTTTAGATATTCAAAAGCAAAGATTAGATTTAAAATTATGATTAAAATATTTTAAAAAGAGCATTAATTAAATGATACAAGTATAAAAGAAAACGTTACCAATAATAGTACATTTGTGTCGAGGCTCTTTAAAATGAGGGTTACCTGTGGGGTGCAACGTAGTTTTATGGCAATGTGAACTCAATAAAATAACATTGAACGGTACCGACGACGTCTACAGCTGCACTCTGGCGGCGCTCTGCTGTGTGATGATGTCTGGAGACTCATACCAACAAGTCGTGAATCTCCTTGCATTGCGGACGCCTTGGCCCTAGATTAGCAGACACTCCATTTCCTCCAGCAATTTTCTATCCTTGGCGGTTAGCAGATCAGTGTTTTGATCAACACTTGCCGATCTCTCAACATGATCTGCCTCTCCGCCGCCTCTAAAGGTCCTTTTACACGGTCATATCCGTTCTCAGTTCTGTTTCCGTTCCTGTTTCATTTCAGTTGGGAATCTAGGTCCTTATACACGATCCGCTCAGTTCTTACTATTCCCAGTCATTTCAGTTCTCTGTACCTTAGCACGGAATATAGTTGCGAAAAGTTGAGTTGCACGCAAAAGTTCATTAATTATAATAAAAATTCTTTGGTATACGTTGAGCGTAGGCTATTAATTATGGATTTGATCATCGCCTTTGTAGCCTTTTCATCGTACTCCCGATATTTCTTTAATAGGAGAGTGTAGGAAGCTTCCCTAATGTTCGCATTGTGATAGAGTGCGTCTGTTTTATTCCACAAAACGGCGAATTTTTATAAATGCCAATGAATTCGACACCAAAATCGTGATCCTTCAACATAGCGAGAGACTAACATGCACCGATTTTCAAGAAAGCTGACGCGAGCGAACGGATTGAGGCATGACGCGTTGCTTACACATGGGAATTTTATGAAATGAAACAAATAGGTCTATCCATTCCGTCAGTTCTCATTATCCGTTTCCATTCTTCTATCAATACTCATTTTTACACATAGGAAAAAGTGACAGTTCGATTGAAACTGAACGGAGAACGGATATGACCGTCTAAAATGACCTTAAATCAATTCCCACGAAGCCCTCCTACTTAATTCCGGCAGACAATCGACTATAATTTACAATTGGATCCATTGGCTTGCACTCCAACAATTTCAGCCAAAAGGATATTTTTCAGGTGCCGCGCGCAAGCAAGTGTCGTCGCAAGATGTTTCATATTATTCCGATGCCGGATGCAATTCGAGACGGATGACCCCTTCAGTTCGAGGGGGGTTCTGTCTTCTGTTGTGATAAAAGGGTCGTCTGCTTGACTTAAAGAACTGTCGGGGACAGCGAGGCCACACACAGCCAAAAAATGCGCCGCTGTACTTAAGACCTCTCTCGCGCACTTTTAATACATTAGAAAGGAAATAAATTTTAAGTAAAGGTTAACTTCTGAAATATTATATTTTAAAAGCAATTAATTTTCTGTTAATATAAAACATGATGCTTCTCAATTTAATAAATTATATGATGGATTATTTAATTGTCTTTGTTACTTTCGTCTTCTGGTTTTCTTTTGATATGTATTAACTTACTTCAGTCTGTTATGAATATTGACAAGAACCAGAAACATCTATTTACTTTAAGTTTATAATTCGTGTTCAAAATTTTTACGTCTGTTACAAGGGTCTAATTTAATATTTTAAAATATGTTATCAGCTTAGGTTAAAACAATGTAAATACACGCTGACACGAGGCCAAGCTTGAGATTGCTGATGGGCATGCATTTGGAGACGGACGTTCATGTTGTGACTAGAACCCAAGGACTGATCTCTGAATGGCGAGCCCTGTTCTGAGAGGTAAGCGCTGAGGTGACGAATTCCTCGCAGTCATGGTGTTTGTCTGACAACTCGCCTTCCCATTCATCGCTTCGAGAAGCGAATCTTTGTTAGGAGACTTTATCCGTTATGTAACGGTCCGAGAGGAAGTCGACCTCACAAAGCAACGCTGAATTGCACTCAGCTGGACGTGACGAAGAAAGAGCTACTGGAGAAAGTCAGAGACGACATATAAGTTTGCACGGGGCCCCTAAAAGATAACTTTTCCTCCCGAATTTTATCCTCCAACTGTCCATCTTCCACTGTGTTCAATACGCGGCCTCATTTTTATATTCATGTTACGAAAATTTTCCAAGAGCAATTCTCCTTAAGGTATCATCCACTATTTCGTTGATCCACTAAACATTCAACGCCATAAGAGACGGTCTGGAACGAGTAACCAGCGTCTGTCTGCGATGATCGGGATGCGCTAATCGTTTCCCATCTTACATTTGTCTTGATGACATACATTTGCAAAAATAATCCCGTCTTAAAATAAGTCCTGTCTCATTTCAACTTACCAAAGTATTTAACATTACTATCTGAGTGCCCGGCGTTGTCCCGGGACAGTCTGCAATTCGACACTAACCTCTTGGACAATACCTGATTTAACCGCCATGGATCTAGTCTGCTTTCCAACACTAACCTTTCCGCGCCTCCTATCCCGGCGCAATGTTTATTTCATCGTAAGCGGCAGGATGACTCACTGTACTTTAACCAAGTCAAGAAATATCCTGGTGCATTAAATAATCACGATACCTTAAAGGAGTCTAAAACAACCCGGAGGTAAAATATCCACGGTACTTTAAATAGAATTAAAATTCTCCTGGTACGAGTCGACAAAACACGCGGTGAAAAATACTTCCTCCACCTTCCTTACGGCAGTAAAAATTTCTCCCGGTATCTAAATCGTGTCACAAATACTCGGGGTAACATTGCACTAGCCAACCCAATGACGTATTTCCGCAATTTATTTTATTCCCTTGCCACGACAATTAAACCGTCGTCTCTTAGTTTCGTAAAATTTGGCCACTAACTATAAGGACCTTTCTCAAGAACACTGAATTTTAGAATTGCGTCAATTTATTTAAGACGCGAACATTAAAATCTTTGCTGGAATGGACAGACCTTAGCCTCGATTACTTAAGTATAAATTACGGTACACTGTATAAAAGGAATGCATAAAAGCAAATTAACTAATTCGTCGATCGAGAAAGTAAATATCGGTAATGTAGTTAACTCGTCAGACTGTGCAATTGTGAAAGTAAAAACATACTCATAACCTAAGATTCAGGACATCATCGAAGTCGCACAAATGAACGCTGAAAATGAAATGTTTTTATTTACGACGTTAGATGAAATGCCGCGTATAATTTGTAATTCAAACGATGCTCCTTTCACAATTGCAAACTTCATTTGTTCAGTGGCAAATTAATCGATAAATAATTCACTCAGTATGCACGCAATTACAATACACGGAATATACGAGATCTCAGAAATACAAAACCGAAGTGTAAAAGCAATGTCAAGCTACAACGCAATAAACTTGCGCGTGTATTGATGCATAAGTGAAGTGAAACAAAATATTCAAACGGTCACGCTGAAAATTTTGGATTACATGTTTTTTTTTCTATGCAAGAAATCCAAAATACTAAATAATTAATTTTTTTGGAAAATTAAAAAAGTGTTCTGCATCTCGACAACAGCGCCACCTACTCGATTCAAGTGACCCCACAAATACAAAAACGAAACATCAAAATCAGTCAATCCGTTTAGGATAATAAGAATTACCAACACAAGTACACAGAAACTTCATATTTATTAAATTAAAATAATTAAACAATCTGTAGTTTTCATCAGTCTTTGATGTTCCCGAAAAGTTCGTGTTGCATTTCATGCCGAAGATCGATTCTAAATAAAAATGAAACGTAAAACTTACTAACTGAAAATCTTTCGTGTTGTTAGAATTTACAGGTTGTAAGTGATGAAATGTGAGAGTAAAAGACTAATGAAATCGACGCAATTTTGCTCGTAATTACATATCACGCCTTTCCCAATGTTCTGTCACTCATTATTCTATGACGTCATAGACCATGCTGAGCTGACATTTTTTTTAGTCCGAAGGTTTTTAAGAAAAAGTGTACCAAGTTCACTAGCAACCAGTCCAGAATATACCAACATACAAGGATCCTATTTCATTATTAAATTATATAGTATAATGTGTCACTTAAGTAACGCAACCAGACGTTTTACTTTCGGTCACGCGATGTGGAAATAAATCCCACAAAGTGAAGCCCGGTTTCCCCCAACACTACATTTATTCAGATGATTCGATTTTCTAATTAGGGAAAATTATAAGTTAACTGCTTGTTAGGTTTGTTTAATTATTAATCGGTTGCATTTACAATTCTATCGCTGAACATTTTAGAAACACATTGTTAGTGAGTATTGAATCCATCCCTTCCTGTAACATAAAAATATAGAGGTCACCACGACCTTAAACCTTATTACTGAAGGAAATTGTGTGTTTACAATTGTTATTTTCTCTCAAATGGTGCAATTATGGTTATTATATTGAGGCTTCTGAACGAATAATGCTACAGAAAAGCAACAAGTATTAGTTTTCTTTTTCTACAGCTGGGTATAAGTAACAATAAAATACTAACGGGCCATGTTGTTTGTGGTTCTGATTAGCACAGGTTAACGATCCGAGAGATGCGTCTGGAGCAAGTCTTGCGCTAAGTGTATATAAATAGGTTCCCTTCAACATGCGGTAAACAGCTGCTTTCGGAGTCTCCTTCCAGCTGGTTCTTTCCGCTGACATTCTGCAACAAACAATCAGCGTCATTAACGCGACATCCTCAAGTCATTTCACGCTACTGTGCGGGGAGTCCGCTGCTGACATTTACTAACAGCAAATGGAATTTCAATTATGCCGTAAGCGACGCAAACACGTGTTACGGCTATTTCCTATAAACATTCTTACCAAAAAATACAATGAAAATAATTTACTGTGATCATCAATAAATCCTCTTTCGTAGTAGTTAAGTATCTGTTCGTTCAAGACACTATATAGTTTAAAACTATTTCCTTTCTTGGGTGGGGGGGGGGGGGGGTTAACAGGCTACCATGAGGGTGATCCTAATTTCACATATGAAAGCAAGTAAGTATGTAACATTGCCAAATAGAATATATATATATATATTAATGTGAGCAGCAAACCTGTCTCAATTCAACGACTTTTAATTTTCCTTTAATGTAATCGATGATTCATGTTGAGAAAGTAGAAGCTTAAATATGAAAGTTCGCTGAAATATCTGATTGTTTGATAATAAAAAAAATAGTACAACAGCCAATATACGTCAGAAAGAAATTAATTCAAACCATTATTAACAGTAGTTAATACACGACGTTTCTTAAGTGACGGAAATATTTTCCTCTCTCAATTCACCGTGATGAATTGGACGTTGTTTTAATGTCATTTCTCGACTCTAGTGAATCATCCTGCCGGTTATGAAGATGTAAACATTCCGTCGCGATAGGTAGAATTGAAAAGGTAAAGAGTCACACATTACAGACGGAGCTTAGAGTGAGTGCAAAGAACTTAATAGAGTGTCCCCTCGTAGAGGAAACCTCCATCGCGTGCTCTTGATTGGCTGACACACTCCAGTGGCCGCGACAGCAAACCACGTTGACTCAGCCATCAATTCCTCTCGTACAACAACACTAAAAAGTAGCTTTGTCCTTTTACACTTACTGTGCTTCTTCAAGCACGTATTCATAACGTGATACTAGGTTTATTGGCCAGTTTTCATTTCGTTTTTCATATTATCTTCGAATAACGTTCTCTTTCATCTGCCCATCACTGGTCTCAAATGAGTCTCTTCGTTGTCTTGGCATATATTGTTCCTTCGAGTGCAGACAACTTTCAGACTCAAATAATACATATTTCAGACAAAAATAATAAATTGTTTAACCTAAATAAAGACACACACTCATATAGCACACATTAATCTGACAATATACATATAACCCATCAAAGAATCAAAATATGTCAAACTGGACTGAGTTACATTGACATTTACTCTACAACAAACTATCTTCAGAAATTAAAACACAGCCCCTAAGTTATAGAAGTAAAGTGAAACACTTACTGCTAAATCACTATTTCTATTCTGTTCATGAGTTATTGAATTCTACCTTACGATAAAAAAAAATCCATTTTAAAATAATAAAACTCGCTAATATAGGGGTAATGTGCCTAATATTGTACCCCTTTAATTTTGATTTAGTGTATTGAAATTACTGCAAAAACAGTGTTTCTATTCCATAAATGAATGTCTGAATGCCAACCTCCATTAACTTAAGCATGTGCCTGTATGCATTTTAACTTTAAATTTTTAATAATTCATGTACTCTAATTATGTGTAATATCATTTACTATTAATTTATCAAAATACTTGACTCATCCTATTCTTGTATCTCAAGATAATTGGATAAAATAAATACAATACTCTAATTATGACACCAACCTAGGATGGAATATTTTTAATATATTTACAATAACAACCAGTTTTTTATTTAGTCCATACAAGTTTAATTGCTTTTTTTTGCAATATGTCAATTACAATGTTAAAACAGGAGTTTTTTAATTGTATGCCGAAGGATTCTTAAAACATAATTCTGAGGTTAGAGGTTATCTTTGTGTTCAGTGTGCATCATGTAAACGACAAGAGATTGTAATTGAGTGAGTGGTGACGTCAAAGTGAGATATATCAGTAGTTAATTCCGAGTAGGAAAAAAAATTTACGGATATTGGAATCATTATGAGTACGTACAAATTGCAAATAATAACATATATACCTTAACACTTCTTGAAATCTTCCTTATAACCAAAGGAGGTCATCAACGCGCTCTATACAGTTTAAATTACATTATTGTCATATTAAATACTGTAGCGGGCTAATAGAAATAAGTACCCGGGCAACCAGATAGTTTTACTAGATTTGTATTATAAAATGTGGATTTTTAACTTTCGCAGTACATTTAAACCTATCAAAGTGAGTAACAATCACTCATTTAAGGTGTTTGAATTTAATATTAGAAAGATGGGGTTCTTCCCCAAAACAGAAAATAATATCTCGTGGAGAATAGATAAAACCAGTGGTTTAAAGGATGACGGAGACCAGACCACATTCTCCACGACCTGAAGGGTTATCTTGGTCCGGCATGTGACTGCCAGTGCGGATGTCACGCGGCACTAATCACAGGCCCTAACAAGATAATCACTTTTGAAAGTTACGCCAGGAAAATAAATTTTTCACTATCTGGGTGCCCAGTATTTAAATCCACACTATTCTGTTGGTCAACGAGGGATTTAACAGGAATAGAGCGCATCTTCTTTTTTAACATTTACGAATACTCACTTAAATTATTTCCACAGTCTTTGCAATAGGCAACAGTTCCATTATAATCCCTTTGACTTCCTGAAGTTCGTATGACAGGTTATGGTTGGGCTAAAGTCGACTTGTCGAGGTCCTGTAAAAATATGGCACGGTAAAATGTAGTTTTATATAAAACTAAAATATACAAACTTACTTATTTGATCTTTATTTCGCGTTGTTTTCCAGTATCACGTGTTCCTAGTGTTTTTTTTCATATAAAAATTTTATTATAAGATAATTGGTTGGTACAATAATTGATTCAGTATATACAACAGTGTTTGTAATGCAGGGTATCAATAATCGAAGTGAGCGTGATACAATGTAAATAAACGACGCCATATTTCGCGTAATTAAATAATTTTAAGTCAGTTCAGAACCTCCTGGAATATGAAAACAATCGCTGTCAAAACCCGAGAACTATTTTTTCAACAACTGCCCTTAGATCTTAGTATGAATGGTCGGTGACGTCACAAACTTACTCATATTTTTTAACATACAATTCTTTCCGCGTTTCTGCTAAAGATCTATCACCCCCCTGCTGTTTTCTCGTTTTTTTTTAAAAAAAGGTGTACCAAATTTAATTACAATTCATCCTTGCATTGAAATTATATTAATAATGTACTTCTTTTGTAACAGGCTACATGAGGATGATCCTGAAACAGGCAACTCCCCTTTAATAGCATATGAAGGGAATTGAAAAGGGGGGGTGCGGAAGGTAGAGCAAGGTAGGGCCGCTGGGCTATAGTTAAAGGATCCTACCCGGTGTTTCACCTAAAGAGATGCGGGCATCCTACTTACTCTCTTCATTGTAATATTCACCTGTGCGTGGAAGTAATTTCATGAAAAAAAAATAACAGTGAGAGAACAAAAATACTTCCCGTTTAATTTCATAGATACAACACTTAAAATTACAAAAATATGTTACATCTCGCACAATCTTTTTCAAATCATGAAGTCAAACTTAAGTTTCAGTCAGTTTAAACAAACACGAAACATACAAAACAAACTTTTGTACAATTATTAGTCTATATTAATCTTACATCGTGACGTCACAATTTGTCATTTAAATAAACTGTGCAGACGAGCATTCCAAAGATACCATATTTCAAAGATGTGTCGACGATTGCAATGTCTTCAAAACTGAGTTTCCCATTAATTACTATAAGTATCTGAACTAAACTTACACAATTCACAAACGACGAAAAGAAAACAATGGAAGTTTTACTTTACTAACAATCGCGTTCAAATACATTCCAGCATACATAATTTTTTATTTAGTACATGATCATTATCTGGAATGCTCTTTTCGGTTTACGAACTTACTTGGAACAAATTGACTAAGTTGCTTCGTTATGGCCGGTTAATTAATTTCCAGACAGCTTTCAAACTTGGACTAAGTTGCACTGCCTTCGTAAAAAAAAGTCTAGTTTGTTGTTAGGAGAAGACCTCATTTGTATTCCGACAGGTTGTGAATGACCGTGTCCGTCGCATTTAGTGCATGAATGTGCCAAGTGACAGACATTGCTCAACGTGAGAGAATTCTCTGCGTCGAAAATATGCTCAAACCAATTAAACGACAAAATGATTCGGTTCGCCTCAATGTGTACAGGAGGGAATCGAAGCTGCATGACGTTTCCGCACACGTACAGTTTTGCTGCGGAACTGACTGTGATCAAGTACGAACACGGGCTTGTTTTTCTTTTTTGACCCTCTGACGTCATCCATAAAGTACGTGCCAAGGATTGCTGGGTGTGACGGCTACGCAATGAATCGACACGCATTATACAAAGTAAAGTAACTGAATAGAAACCAAAGTCCCAACTCAGATCCATTAACATTTTATTCCATACAAAGAACGGCACTACTCTGTTATAGTCTGTGTTACTGCGGTTTATAGAATTAAATTGAGACCTCCATTTAATTTTACAGTCTTCACATATTGACAAAATCATTCTTCTGTCAGTCAATTTTACAATCTTTTGGCTTCTTCAGACATATTCATTTGATTACAGTGTTCGTTAGAGATACATTCTGCTTACATGTCATAAGTCTCAATCACTTAAATTTACATCACTCTCTTACACATTTTCTTTGTACATTTTCATAGGCTCATATCTACGCGTTTCGTCGATGTTCCATCTTGAGGGGAAATTGAAAGACGTTACAGACTGGGTATTAAAACTCTAAAACTTTTCAATAACATTGCGATATGAATGAAAAGGTGGAAACTTTCTGGTAAAAAACCAGTCAAATTTTTTTAAATAATTATTTCTCATTTTGACATGAAGAAAAGTACTATAAAAAATTCTTTATATACAGGTTCAGGAGACAAGATAACAATTTTTTTCCTCTAGATATAATAAGTTATCTATGATAAACTGCAAAACTAAATGATGAATTATGGATCATAATATAAAACAAATAGATAAAAATCGAAATCCAACACCTTTTCATTACGTGTAATGTCATTAATTCTTTGGAATTATTAGTTGAAATTACATTTTCAGACCTTGAAAGTTATAAATATTTAAAGATAAGAGTTTTTACAATTCACACTTCAATTATTTCCCTTTTTGGGGGGGGGGGGGTAACAGGCTACATGAGGGTGATCCTGAAACAGGCAACTCCCCTTTAATAGCATAGGAAGGGAATTGAAAAAGGGGGGATGCGGAAGGTAGAGCAAGGTAGCCCAGGGTTAACTAGGGCCCCCGGGCTATGGTTTAAGGATCCTACCCGGTGTTTCACCTAAAGAGATGCAGGGAAAACCCTAGAAAACCTGCATCAGGTAGGTCGGGCATTGGGTACTATTCTCACGCCCTTCCGAATGACGGGAGACATTTGATTTACATCAATCAACGCTGTGTATTTAACTTGAACTGTTGCAACAAATATAATTTAAATTCCATTAATGGTAGTTAAGCAGTAAATATCAAAAGAGCCGAAATCTTCTAAGTATAAGAGTTTTGGTGCAATATAAATTACCAATGGTCATCAAAATTTATTATATTAGAAGCCACTCCTTAAAATGATTGCGAGAAAGGAGATTAAAGCAAAGGACGATAAATGGAAATCTATAAATTGTTCAATAAACGTAACACACCAAAATTAAGTAAATTAACGACTAGGCACGGTTTTTACAAAGTTCAATCGATGTTTCGGCACCACATTTTGAACTTTATTGGTAAATGATACTACAAAAATTTTACAAAAAGATTTACAATAAAACTATTCAACTACAATAATAATAATCCCGCTGTAACACATCGTGAAGAGAGACACGTGTGAAATCTAATAGACGTTTCAGCCTCGTTCTGCCACGTTTGGTTAATACAAGGAAATATCGTTGTTCCTCTCGACAGCGAACTCTGTCTCTCGTCTTCAAGTATTTCCACAAAATTACTTTCTTTATAGGTGTTTAAAAAGCGACAGAGAGAACTTATAATGTATTTGTGGCAAAAAAAAATTAAATTGAGTTCAAGTGGAGAATAGAAACATTAGATTCGGAAAAATTTCATATTTTATATGGAACAAATTGCTTACACCAGTTGATGCTCAATATATTCCTCCCTGACTTTTTTTCATGATACAAAAGTGTGGATACATCTACGATGAGACTGGAAAGTGCAACATATTGATCATATCAATCAGTCTTCCTTTAAATTGGAAGAGTGAATTACTTGAAGTAGGATCGATTCAGTTACTTTTCTCTTTGAGCAATGGATTCTGTGAGTAGAAAATGTAATATTTTCCATCTGAAGATGATTTTCGGCACAACTAATCTATACAAAGAAGATAGCAGTTAGGTCTATACATTGCTGAGGAGGAGCCAAAATCTTTGATTCTGTTATCAGTGGGATCAGTAATTGCCGTAACTTAATTTCATTCTTACAATAAGATAGATTTGGATTGTGATTGAGCAGCGAGTCAATGAAAGAGTGCAGACTGTGATTTAACATATTCAGGAGCAAAGTGGCGAGAGACAGTGGAGGCTGAGTGCAGGAGTGATAAACTGTATTTTGATTTGTTATGTGGACCTGACTCGGATGATTCAGGCTGGAGTGTTTTTCGTTCCGGCGGCATTTGAGAAGATTGATTGAAGTCCAGAATAATCTTTAAG
Source organism: Eucriotettix oculatus (assembly GCA_034510155.1). Taxonomy (NCBI): domain Eukaryota; kingdom Metazoa; phylum Arthropoda; class Insecta; order Orthoptera; family Tetrigidae; genus Eucriotettix; species Eucriotettix oculatus. Next base: position 29,476,461 of record CM067379.1, read on the forward strand.
AGATTATAGTGGAACGTGACCTGATGACCAGCGGCGGATGTTCAACAATTCAAACCGGGTATTGTCAGTAATTGATCTGTTTGTAACTTTCTTCCAATTTTCTCTTACTGCCAAATTCAGAAATCCCTAAATTAGTATGATTCCAGATTAAGCTCTCATTAGTTGTTAAGTGTTTAAATTTTATATGATGGGCAAGTCTTATTAATCCTGAAAATCCGGCTCCGTAAGAATAATTTGTATAACAATTGTTGTGTAAGATTCAATTCTAAAATAAAAAAAACTGATTTATACAGACTACTCATATAATATACCTCACTAAACAATACTTCAAACACAACTTATGCTTTTTAATGTATCGGATTTATTTAAAACTACTGTATTTATTAGGTTCAAAGTTCTTTAACAAATTAATAATTAGTTTATTGGAATTTGTGGGTAAACAAAATTAATTTCCCAAAGAAACAATATGTATTACCTCTTTAGGAATATTGTTCTTACTAAAACTTTTAAACCAGTTCTTTTCAATAACATTGTGATATGAATGAAAAGGTGGAAACTTTGTTAAAAAACGAGTCAAATTACTTTAAATAATTAGTTCTCATTTTGACATTAAGTACTATAAAAAATTCTTTATATACAGGTTCAGTAGACAATATAACAATTTATGTCAAATTGGGCTGAGTGACATTGATATTACCTCTACAACAAACTATCTTCAGAAATTAAAACACAGACCCTAAGTTATAGAAGTAAAGTAAAAACTTGCTGCTAAAACATAATTTCTATTCTGTTCATGAGTTATTGAATTCCACTTTATGATAAAAAATCAATTTTAAAATAATAAAACTCGCTAATATAGGGGAAATGTGCCTAATATTGTACCCCTTTAATTTAGATTTAGTGTTATGAAATTACTGCAAAAAACAGTGTTTCTATTCCATAAATGAATGTCTGAATGCCAACCTCCATTAACTTTAGCATGTGCCTGTATGCTTTTTAACTTTAAATTTTTAATAATTCATGTACTCTAATTATGTGTAAAATCATTTACTATTAATTTATCACAATACTTGACTCATCCTATTCTAGTATCTCAAGATAATTGGATTAAATAAATACAATACTCTAATTATATGACACCAACCTAGTATGGAATATTTACAAATTATTAATAAAATAACAACCAGTTTTTTCTTTAGTCCATACAAGTTTTATTGCTTTTTTTGCAATATGTCAATTACAATGTTAAAACAGGAGTTATTTTAATTGTATGCCGATGGTGGAAACTTTCTGTTAAAAAACCTGTCAAATTACTTTAAATAATTAATTCTCATTTTGACATTAATTAAAGTACTATAAAAATTCTTTATATACAGGTTCAGTAGACAATACAACAATTTTTTTCTCCAGATATAATAAGTTATCTATGATAAAACTTATGTAGATCTTTAATTTCTAAGTTTAACAATTTTTTTTCTAAACCATATGACTTTGGTCGAAATTAACATTAAATTTTTATGGAAAAAATTATATTAACGGTGTCAATGCTAAAATTGTTTAAATGTTAGAAATAAGATTACATTTTCTGCAATTCATTAGAAATTCTAACTGTAAACTTGATCTGACTAATTTGTTATACAAATTTAACCAAGATTTAAATGCTTGGTGTGATTCACACCCATACTTATATTTAATCAGATTTAGGAATGAAATTTGTAATTAGATATACAAAATTACAAATGTTAACTGATTTAGATGCAGATTCTCAGGCCAAGCATCATAAATTACAACATAGTTTTATGACTTTAAAATTTACAATAAATAAAAGACGGCCAAAAAGACAGCATACAAATTTATCACTATATATTCATAAAAGCCACTTTTCGTCTCCATTTTGAGACTCGATCAGGTCTGGAAATTGTGATACATTTATGTGCTGATTTTTGGCAGTCTTTTTATTGAATATAATTTTTAGCCAGAAAACTACTTAGTACTTTATTTATTACATTATTAGGTTTCACATCATTATTTACCCTAATGACGTCAGCTAAGAAGTCGAACGCTTCTAAAATAGACTGTCAGAAGATAGAGTTTGTCGATAAAAAAAACAGTATAAATTAAAAAAAATGGTTTTATCTTAATTTTAATATGGATGATTAATTATGTATACATTCGTTATTCGTTGGAGGAATGTAAGAAGAGTAATGAAACAAGAACGGGATCATTTCCTTGATTGCTGCACGATTTCCACACGCCACGAAGGCAAGAAAACATCGTTAGATTATACTAAAGGGAACAAAGTATGCAAGTCAGCCAGTTTAACTGACCCCAGGAGAGGCAATGAAAACTTTACGTCTCTATTTATTTGGTCACGTGTACCTTCTGCGGTACGATTTACCTACAATTAAATCGGAATAACTTGAGACCGAAGGGGTTTCATTGTTGCCCGTCTTTCAATGCAGAAAAATAAATTGGTAAAAAATTAAGAGAGTTTCTACTGTGACAAACGCTGACGTTTCTCAGTTATTTATTAACTTATCTAATTCATCGAACGACAATCATATCTCTTCAAATCATATCTCTTATACCCGCAAAATTAGCCACTAAGTAAAAGGGCATTTATGAAAAACACACGTCAATTTATTTAAAACGCGATCTTTCAAAACGTTATTAGATCTGACTGCAAAACTAAATTATGAATTATGGATCATAATATAAAACGAATAGATAAAAATCGAAATCCGACACCTTTTCATTACGTGTAATGTCATTAATTCTTTGGAATTAATGGTTGAAATTACATTTTCACACTTTGAAAGTTATAAATATTTAAAGATAAGAGTTTTTACAATTCTCACTTCAATTATTTCCCTCTTTGGTCAACAATACTTCCGTAAACCTACCATCACTTCAATTGAAGCTTTGGCGCTGTAGAGGTGAACTACCGAATCGAGAGAGAGAGAAAGTGAGAAAGAGAAAGAAAGAGAGACACGCACAGGTGAGGTTACTAAAGATTTGTATACAAACAATGTTTCGTCGGTTATTAGCTTGCTTTTGTTTCGAGACCCCCGAGGACTCTGTAGTTGAAGAGCCGGAGTCCCCAGCAGCTCCCCAACCTCCTCCACGTCCCTTGTTTACGAGGGAAGAAATAGAGAAATATAAATTCCCTTTGATGTTCCCCATTGATGATATTTCAGACCTAGAGGACAGCGATGTGTCCCCCCGCGCTCCCTCCCTTTGCTATTCGGATATTTCCAGTTTTTGCAGTGGAGACGAAACGAATCCCTTCACCCCTTACCGAGTTACAACCCCTATAGATATCCCAAGACGTTTCGGCTCCTCGTATTAAACAAAATTCTTTCTTTCTTCCCCGTGGACCATCAAAATTGCAGTTTTCAAAATTAATAGCTAAAATGTAATATGCATGACATTGTTTATATAAAAATCTTTCTTAAAATCACAGTCTGTTTTTGGGAGTGTCCTAGACAAAGCGCCCCGCGCGCGTCCAGCAGGAGATCAAGGTAAGGACCAACTTACATTCTGCTGTGGAACACTGTAGCTATCATAATTGTAAATATAAGTGATGAGATGATTTTTCCCAGAACTTGGACTCTGATCACAACACTGCAACAACACCTTATTGTATTTCCACGGATCAAACCATGGTGGATTACACGAACATGATCAGAGCAGGACGCAAAGGAATAAGGGTCCTTGGCTGGTCTTGGATTTGGCCGTAATAAGACGACCGATGACTGAAGACGAGTGATTCATCGTAAGTCCGTCCTATTCACTTTCCCTTTGCAATACCAAAGTACGAATATACGCGATGTTTAATATATTTGGCTGAATTCCAGACTAAACAGATGGCCGGACCCGAGGAGGGAGGAAGACTTCACATTGCAGACCTGAGCAAGTCTTCACGTTGCTGGCCAGTGGAAGGCTTCACGTTGCAAACCTGAGGAAGTCTTCACGTTACAGACCTGAGGAAATCTTCACGTTGCTGGACAGGGGAAGTCTGGTTGGTCTGGTTCAGCATCTGAAGATAATATTGTACAAGTTAACGAAATACGTTTGTCCATAATTTTTTTGTAATAAATCGGAATGTTTAATTAAATGTCAAAACTCACTGCATAATTTGATATATTTGTAATTTAAATAATAGATTACCTTAATTTTTCATTTGTGTAATTCCCACTTAGCCATGCTTTGGAAAACCACAGAGACTAAAGTGGATGGTGACATTGGGACCAGAAGTGCCATGCCGCGTTCCTTATGAACTTGATCAACGCTATATTTTTATATTGAACTGATGGAACGAATCTCATATAAACATTTATATTGCAATAATGATAATCCCGCTGTAAGTAACACATCGTGAAGAGCGACACGTGTGAAATCTATCAGATGTTTCAGCCTCGTTCTGCCACGAAGGCAAGAAAACATCGTTAGATTATACTAAAGGGAACAAAGTATGCAAGTCAGCCAGTTTAACTGACCCCAGGAGAGGCAATGAAAACCTTATGTCTCTATTTATTTGGTCACGTGAACTTTCTACAGAACGATTTACCTACAATTGTATCGGAATAACTTGAGACCGAAGGGGTTTCATTGTTGCCCGTCTTTCAATATAGAAAAAATAAATTGTTGAAAAATTAAGAGTTTCTACTGTGACAAACGCTTTCCAAAAGCAACCGTTATCTTTATCATTTGTTCAACGGTCTATGAGTAGTCGTTATCCCGTCTCCTACACAATCTTATTTTTTCTTTTTCTATTTTCCCTCTTTCCAGGTAATAAACAGAAGAATTTTTAAATTGTTGTTTAAATCTACGATTGGTTTGTCCAGTGAACGATCAATACATTCGACTGTATCTACTCCATCATGTGTTTTCCCTTTATTAATTGTCTTTATGACTAAAATATGGCACACTGACGTGGTGGGCTGTGACGTCACTTCCGTAGCGGAAAATATACTTCGCGTCGCTCCGTAAAGCCACAGAGTAATTTTTCTAAAATTAACGTTGCGGTTTTCGGATTCTAATCATGTATTTTGTTGGGTCAATATGAAAATCCAATTATTTTCCTACAAGGGACCATTTCCGGTCCTCGGATGTCGAAATTCCGTTCATCCTATTCAATACATATTTCGCACTAGAAACTTATACTTCAAAATTATTTTTTCTCTCGTAGTTTATACGTCAGTAAGATTGTTCTTTCATATATAAATTATATACGCTTTCTGCCCGGATCCTTATTTGTACTTGCCGAGTACAATCAACTTACTGACGTTTCTCAGTTATTCATTCACTTCTCTAATTCCTGGAAAGACAATCAAATCATACCCGTAAAATTAGCCACTACGTAAAAGGGCATTTATGAAAAACACATGTTAATTTATTTAAAACGCGATCTTTCAAAAAAACAAATATATGCCTGTGGTTATACTGTGATGTTATTAATTTTTTAGTTAAAATTGCTTTTAGCTGTATATACATAAAAACCTTACTAGATCTGACTGCAAAACTAAATTATGAATTATGGATAATAATATAAAACAAATAGATAAAAATCGAAATCCGACACCTTTTCATTACGTGTAATGTCATTAATTCTTTGGAATTATTGGTTGAAATTACATTTTCAGACTTTGAAAGTTATAAATATTTTTTTACAATTCTCACTTCAATTATTCAGTCTGAAACAAATCTATTACATAATAGTGATTAAAAATTTTATCACCCTTTAAAATTTCATAAAATTCGTATCAATGGGCAAAAGTCGAGTTTGAAATATGCTCTGAAATATGCCAATTTAAAACGTAGCTCAAAACAGCTTGGTTTTTTAAACAAATTAGAGTACTGAGTGGCTACCGCCACTTGATGCGAGGGTGGAGGGGCATAATTTTTAAAATCCACAAACTGCTGTTACTTTCTTCTTACACAAATGTAATCAATTAATTAGATAGCGTTTTCGCTGCTGATTTTGTTTGCCCATAATTTTAACCCCATTCATCGTCTGAGAGGAGTATTCATACGGGCGTGGGTGTAGGGAGTGTCATATGAAAATAAATATCAAACAGTCTAGTTTGATGTCGCAAACGGTGCTATGGGAGCCTTTGAGTTTAAGAATGGGGGAAGGGACAGGGCCAAACACACACGTAATAGACGTAAAATACAGAAAAATTATGATAAAAATTTATTTCTATATTCCTCGCAACCCAAAACCTAACACTGTGGTCATTGGGGAGGGGGTGGAATTAGCGGGAATCGTATATGTGTAAAGGTTCATATTTGAGTCGAAAAAAGTTCTTGAGGTGAATTACTTTTATAGTGTTTCCCCGACAATATTTGTATATAATTTCAACCCTTAGCAGCATGTGAGTGGTGACGGTGGAAACGAGTCATATCGGGTTTTCTGTCGAAACCGGTGTAATGTGAGTTATGTTAAATTATGGCTGTTAATATGCTATCTAAGCAAAAGTTCGTCTCTGAAGTAGGGGAGTATTTTCATTTCGTTAGAGTACTGAAAATACTTTTCGAACTGCTATTGTACCGAGAGTATTCTTTACTCTCTCGAGATACTGGGCGTATATTTGAGGTTCATATTGTGACGTTTTCGATGCCGGTTAAATCATGTGTTGACCAAGAATTAAATAATATACCGAGATAATATAAAAAAAATACACGTGCAAGGCCGGGTTCCATGCTACTTTATAATAATAAGGTAGCTGATATATTTGGTCTGCTTACCACGAAATAACTTGTAAAATTAAGTAACGTTATACTTAAATAATAACAGATTTTAAGTACTTAAAAAATACACAAATATGTTTATCTCTCGAGTCGTGTAAGTACTACGCGTGGGCCGCTCATTTAATTTTGTTTAAGACTGAATGAAGCCAGAAGAAGCATTTACTGATGGTGGCACTTACTTTACACAGGAGAATTTCGTGGTCGACCTCGACCCGCAGTGGCGGATATTGGGAACAAGGTAAAATGCGTGATTCGGCTGAGACCAGTGTCATCGAGTGCAATTCCAGCAAGGTCGTCATTGGCAACGACCGTTGATTATGGCAGACTAACTAGTCAAGCTTGTCTCAAGTCGATCCGAGTTTCCCGAGACAGGAAGCTAAATAAACATCAAGGTCAGTCTAGTCACGACATTGCCATAATCCAAACTCTCGACAACCGAGAACCATGACGAATCAACGGAAAATGTATTGCAGCACGTGAATGGTGATGACGTCAAAGATTGCCCGTCCAGACGCACAAATCAATACACGTTTCCATCTCCCTCGTAAAAATATGTTAATTGATGATAATCGAATTCAGGTCTGGCAGTGGCGCTTAAAGCGCTTGTTCTATTCACGAACAACTGAATCATTCCGTAGAAGACCATAGAACAATTATGCACCAGTGTCACGGAAAATTATTCTTAGATTCCCGCTTCACGTACGAAATTATGCAGTTTATTTTAATAATAACGGTAATATTTATAACACCGTTTTGTATCTATCAACCCGAAGTGAAAATCTTATTCCGAAAACTAAAATAATGAAACGTATATGAGACACAGATAATATATTACAGACGTATTTCCTAAAGAAAATTAAACTTCATATTACACGGAAGATGAATTACTCTCCCCTGTAATGAAAAGAGTAATCTTTGGATCACAAAAGTAATCTCTGACACCTTCATTCAGCTCTTAAATAATGTGAGGTAATTTATGAGAATATTAATTACTAATCCAAATTAGGCGCGTTCTTTCGTGACGATGCACTACCACAAACAGGGAAGAGATGTATTCAATGTGTAACTTGTTGGTCGACTTTCACATGGAGAAAGGAGAAGTTCATTACATGTATTTTGTAGAGTATCAGCATGCAGATGAACAATCTTGTTTTACTCAGAGGTAAATAGTAAAAAGTAATAGGATCACTTTTTTCCATTGTTGAGGATTTCCCTGTTGGTCAACAATACTTCCGTACCTTGCATCACTTCAATTGAAGCTTTGGCGCTGTGAACTTGTGAATTGAAAGAGATAGAAAAAGGAAGTTCAGAGAACGAGGAAAAGACACACGCACAGGTGAGTTTACAAAAGATTTCTATAGCAAACAATGTTCCGTCGATTGTTAGCTTGTTTTTGTTTCGAGACCCCCGAGGACTCTGTTGTTGCAGAGCCGGAGCCCCCAGCAGCTCCCCAACCTCCTCCACGTCCCTTGTTTACGAGGGAAGAAATAGAGAAACATAAATTCCCTTTGATTTCCCTATCGAGGATATTTCTGACCTAGAGGACAGCGATGTGTCCCCCCGCGCTCCCTCCCTTTGCTATTCAGATATTTGCAGTTTTTGTAGTGGAGACGAAACTAACTCCTTCACCCCTTGCCGTGTTACAACCCCTATAGATATCCCAAGACGTTTCGGCACCTCCTATTAACACAAAATTCTTTCTTTCTTCCCCGTGGACCATAAAAATTGCGGTTTTCAAAATTGTTAGTTAAAATGTAATATGCGTGTCATTGTTTATGTACAAATCTTTCGTAAAATCACAGTCTGTTTTTGGGAGTGTCCTAGATAAAGCGCCCCGCGCGCGTCCTGCCGGAGTTCAAGGTAAGGACCAACTTACATTCTCCTGTAGAACACTGCAGCTATCATAATTGTAAATATAAGTGATGAGATGATTTTTCCCAGAACTTGGACTGCGGTCACAACACTGAAACAACTCCATAGTGTATTTCCACCGCTGAAACCAGAGCAGGACGCAACGGAATAAGGATCCCTGGCTGGACTTTACATCGGTCATAATAAATCGACCGACTGACTAAAGACGAGGGATTCATCGTAAGTCCCTCCTATTCACTTTCCCTTTATAAAACCAAAGTACCAATATACGTGATGTTTAATATATTTGGCTGAATTCCAGACCAAACAGATGGCCAGACCCGAGGAGTGAGGAAGTCTTCGCGTTGCTGGCCAGAGGAAGTTTGGTTGTTCCTGGTGCAGCATCTGAAGAAACGTCACAGATGGAATATGCTTGGGTCTTTTGACAATATTCTACATGTCGGCTTGGACTTGGTATTTGACGTAATAAGTCGACTCATGATTGAAGACGAGTGATTAATCGTAAGTTCTTCCTATTCTATTTCCCTTTGCAATATCAAAGTAGAAATATACGTGAAGTTTAGTATATTTGATTGTATTTCAGAATAGAAAGTTGGCCGGACACGAGGAGGGAGGATGACTTCACAATGCAGACCTGAGGAAGTTTTCACGTTGCTGGCCAGGGGAAGTCTGGTTGGTTCTGGTCTAGCATCTGAAGAAGCGTCACCATCGTCACAGAAGGAATATTCTTCGGTCTGTTGATAATATTGTACAAGTTAACGAAATACGTTTGTCCATAATTTTTTTGTAATAAATCGGAATGATTGATTAAATGTCAAAACTTGTTGCATAATTTGATATATTTAAAATTTATTTTTCATTTGTTTAATTCCTACTTAGCCTTGCTTTGGACAACCACAGAGACTAAAGTGGACGGTGACATTGGGACCAGAAGTGCCATGCCGCGTTCCTTATGACCTTGATTTTATGGAATCAACGCTATATTTTTATATTGAACTGATGGAACGAATCTCATATTAACATTTATATTGCAATAATGATAATCCCGCTGTAAGTAACACATCGTGAAGAGAGACACGTGTGAAATCTATCAGACGTTTCAGCCACGTTTGGCCAATACAAGGAAATATCGTTGTTCCTCTCGACAGCGAACTCTGTCTCTCGTCTTCAAGTATTTCCACAAAATTACTTTCTTTATAGGTGTTTAAAAAGTGACAGAGAGAACTTATAATGTATTTGCCCCTCTCTCCAAGCCACCCTGTCCCTACTTCCCCCTCACCCCCCTCTCCAAACCCCTTTTCCTGTCTGTGGAACTCATCTGATAATAATCGTATCTTATGGTCCCCCAGAGCAACGGTAATCGATTTGTCTGGCGAGTCACGGAAAGGAGCTCTGACTTACTGGTGCCTCCGACCGTTCTGCAGTGGCCTCGAGGAACAAGAAAATTATTCGAGCCGCAAACCGCAATAACAACTTTAAGTTGGAGAACGGGATGTTCGTTTCTTTCAGTGAACAAAGAGCGACATTGCCTACGCATTTTCACTTAATAACATTAACTTTTAGTCTTTTAATTCCAATCTGAACACAACCACTACCAGTTCATTCTCCATTTGGATTATGTCACTATTCGAAAATAAAGTAATACTGCTTATTCAGAATAGTAACCAAGCAGGCAGTGACGTAATACCCCAAATTTTAAGTAAAGAAAAACACTGATTACTTGTAAGCGAAGCGTAAAGTGCCAAGGTGTGAATATATTTTATTTGATCTCCGCTTCTCTTACAAGTAACTAGACATGCCCAAAGTATAGTATCCAACGATAATTGTCATCACGTACGTGAATCGTGATTAGACATGATCCTTGCACCAGTAGGATGGTCTGTGACCACGAATATTCAAATAAATTTACTACCGTCCAAAAAAAAAATTATTTATTTACCTATGTTCTCGACAAGCGATCTTACGACTTGTCTTTCAGTATTACTCATATTTCATCCAGGACTTCTCGATTCACACGATAATAGCTCATAAAATTTGGTGATAGCCTTCAATGTGGGCCAGTTGTGACTCGTCAAAGCGTCGTCATACCGAGGCTTGCAGACTTAATAAGGGAAGGATGAAACCTGGCCAGCGCGACAAATCACCGGTTGCAAGTCCGACGTCCTCGTCACGTGATACGTTCTCGGAAATGATGAGACAGTCCTCGCTCTCAAGCCTAAATCCCAACTCCGATTCTTTACTACAAAAGATCGGGGCAAATCAGTATAATTTTTGGATTCTATACTGTAAATATTTTTTATTTTTAATATTTACTTAATAAAATATTTATATTTAACGAACAACCATTATCAGTTTAGAACGAAAAAAAAACAGCTTTTATTACACAATTTTAAAACAATCTAATCCTCGTGCCCTCTCAACTATTTCCGTAGCCCCAGAGACTTGTCTTCTTGTTCTTTGGGTCTACAGCCCATTGAGGGTCTGGGCCTACCGCGGCGGCTGTGGTCTGTCACCTTGCATGACACATTCTGAGATTGGAGTGATCTTGCTCCCGGTCTTCGCGACGATGACGACACAAGCATCCAAGCCCGTGACCTCTGCGTAGTGAGGCAGCGGTACTAGATCACAGGAGGGCGGCTGAGACTATTCAAATTTAGTCTTCACTCCGCTGACATCTCAGAGTGATTGTCCAAGCATCTTCCACGAGGCAAAAGAAGAAGGTCGCGAGCGTTTCGCACATGGCGACAACATCTATAGCTACTGGGTAATTTTCTAATTGCCTCTCCACAATAAATGATGCCAACTAACTCTCGAATCCGAGGGGCTACAGGCCACTGTCCGCTACGTAATATTTCACATACCTATAATTTAAAAAAAAAATTACAGCTCATCACACTATAAATGAAAATATTTCATGCAAAATCGTGTCTCTTTGTGCGTATGGCATAAATCCTTGGCAGAGGCGAATCTCAAGAACTTGCTCTAGTCACTAACTTCCGATTTTCAGTTATGATTTACGTCTATTACGAAATAATAAGTAATTTTTATACCGTTTTTCAGACAAATTTATTTAATTAAATAAAATTAAAATACGTTTGTGTACATATTCCTACATTCTTCAGCGTTTTATTTCAAATTGTCTTATCCTGTCAGTTCGTTAGAGAGGATAATACAACCATATTAAAATATAGATCACGTGATTTTAAGATAGCAGCGAATTTTTGTTTTGTGCGAAAGTGAAGTAAAAAGGAAGACAACGTTTGCGATGAGAATGACAAAAATTATCGACCATCTTCAAGTCAAATAATCTCCTTGCCACACAATCTCCCTGTTAATAGGCCTCAACATTTTCAATTTGCACTTCCATAGGCATAAAAGTTAAGCATAGATGAAATCATTTCTTCAGGCATTGAAATTAAAAACTAACCTTTTATTTGTCAACTCCTTATTTTTCCATTTGTCTACCTCATGGATGCCTCGTTAAAACTAATCCAATAACTTCCTCTACCTCAATATAAGTTCATTTTGAAAAAATAATACAGTTATGTGTGACATTGATTATATTAATGCTCATTGTTGTGGTTTTCAGTCCTAAGACTGGTCTGATGCAACCCTCCACGCTAATCTATCTTGCGCCATCATTTTCATTTCAACATCCCGCATCCTCTGTAATCTGCTTAACGTATTTCATCCTTGACCTTCCTCTTCTGTTCTTACCCCACACACTTCCCTCTAATGCTAATTTTACAAGATCCTCATGTCTTAAAACATGGCCTATTAATCTATCCCTTCTCTTCGTCAAAGTCCTCCAAATTGTTCTCTCTCCCCCTATTCTGCTCATTAAATACAAATAAAGTTATAAGATCTCATACCTACCTACTACAGAAACTGATATTTTATGTCTACAGGACCTGCGCTGGTTTCAGGTTATTTCTGCCGATTCCTTCCCAGAAAGTAAAGAAACTTGATTGAAATGAATTGCAACAAAATGCGGAATATCGCTATTTATGCATTTTTTTAAAAAAAATACTAAGATCAAAGTACATAAGAATAAATCAATGAAGGAAAATACAACCAATTTGCATACTACAGAAAATATTTCGTCTTAGTAAACAACAGAAACACTCGTCAAACCCTTGCACGTCATTTAAACAATCGTATAAAAGACACCATAGTGAAGTCTGTGCGACGAGTAGCCGGGAAGCAGAATAGACTAGACGGAACTGAAGGGAACTAATTGGCTGACTTCAAAAGGGAACACTTCAAAGGGCGTTTCGTTTGCGAAGCTTAATCGGGTATAATTACGGATTTGGGCGGTAATGCGAACAATTAGCAATGTCTGTGACTACGGAAGCATGAACTGGCAACGTCGACAATGACAGCGGGGAGCAATACAGACAAATACATCACTATAAAATGTTTTCTCTTTTACCTTGACAAAAAAAGTTTACATCAAAGGGCTACAAATATTAACTGTCGAAGCTCAGGAGCTGTTGTGATAAAATTAAGGAAATGAATTGCGTTTTAACTTCCAAAGCAGTCATATAAGTGAGAAAATAATTCATCATCAACAAGCGTCAACGTTCTGTATTTCTTCGTGGCAATATCGCGTACAAAATCTGTCATTTTGAAAACTGAGCAAATATTTTTCAAAACAAATCATCTTAAAGTGAGAACGACTCTTCTTCTGGTCAACATAATCAATTCGATAAGTACCCCTCAGAAAAGCGATTTTTTCTTAATTTGTATTTTTTTTAACCACGGTATTGTACTCATCGTCGGAATGACACCACGTGGGAATTTCCCAGAGATTGCATATGCAATAGACTCCAAGGGTTTTAATTAGAAATAATATTTCAGAGAGCGGGATAGGATCAACCTTCCATATCGTTATTTAATCACAACAATGATAATAATATATTACAAAATAGTAAATCAACTAATGACTGATATTCAAATAATTAAATGAAATAAATTAACGACCAGTTTTCACAGACACAATTTTTATTGATATTAAACAACGGGTTTGGTTGGAGCTGCCCTTGTAAGCAGTCAAGGTTGGATTTTTACACATTGGCATCATTTTCTTCATCGATATTTCAAAATTTAACACCTAAAGAGTCCCAAATGTGGTAACGAAACGTTGTTTAATCTAGATAACAATGGTGTTTGTAAAACCGCATTGTTAATTTTTAAAATTTACAATACTAAATTTTCAAGAATGTGATTATAATTATACTTGATGATGGTTAATATTTAAAACGACTACGTTTCAATGACGGTTTTGTTCAGATTTCCTTGGTCAATACTTAAAACTATTAACAATCTTTAGGGAAGTCATTAAAGTGAATTTTAAAGGTGTTTCCTTACAATTATTGCGGCAAACTGAAAAAGGAGTGGTCAAAGTTGATGAGCTTCCTCAGGATCAATCATCTCACTTCTAACGTCCCTGTCACTTATTATTCATTTATTATTCAGCGTCAACTTTAACAGTTGCTGCAAATAACTAACCATGTTCATTGCTATCTAATTATTTTCAAATATTTGTTCACAATTATTCCTCGGCATTAAAGCAAACTCATCCTGACTTTCCTCCTATAAGTACTTCTTTTTCTTTCGTCCAATATCCTTCACTACTAGTTTTCAACGCCATTTTTGTGTACCAAAATGCAATATATCTGTGTCTCAGTTCTCTCTCTGCAAATATTTTTATTTATGAATTCCAACGGACCCATTGAGGAAAGGCTATTGCCATCTGGATTTGCTGCAAAATAAATGACTTTTAGCCGTAAACTGTTAAAATAAGTTTCCTGCAGGCTGTATGTAGCGAACTCTTCCCTTCTAACCGACAACTTGTAAAATCGTGTAAAACGTCTTGTGATTGTATAATTAACTCACCAGTTTACGTTGCTGTTGTAGCGATCATAGCGTTTGGAATTCCTTGTCAGAAGCAAACGTCTTTCACAAGTAAAGAGAAGCGTTCATAGCGAACATGACCCACATCTCATGTTCTAAGAATAGGCGTTTCCCTTGCCGAAGAGCTTCGACAGAGGCTGGCTGGCCTCTAGATCAGTCTTCTGAACACGTCAATCTCTAAAAAAAAGTGACAAATAAACCCATCTATTCAACTCATTCATATGTGTTGGAGAAACACTACTAAGGTTTGCATTAGAAGTATTATCAACACATGAATTACAGCTAGTAATTGATTGCTATTAGCGATTGTGATTCCTGACACCTCTTGAGTTGTTTGCAACAATTTAGAAGGCACAGGTTACAAAGACACCTTTCCTTTCCGTCTCAAAATTAACCACGATATTCCGCCTGAGCTCATAGCTTCAGCCAGATTTGCTCTTCCACGCATCGCCAGACAATAATAAGTGGGCGACAGAGAAGGAGAGAGTAATTAACTCTCTAGACAGGCAATTGGCGTGACTCGGACTAAGAAAGCCTCAGGCTCTTCATTTCACATCGACAGACGCATGCATTGAGAAACGACGGTAAAGGGCGAAGAAAGTGTTGTTCGCTCGATGACTTCACAAACGTCTTGTTGCTTAATCCGTGTCCTCATTTGAGATTCTTCCTTACTCACTGTTGTTGATCAGAAGTATTCCTGGCGCTATTTCTTATATAGATTGGCAACAAAAAATTTATATGAAAAATGCTCGATACAAAATTGTCGGGAATGAACTCTTCGTAGTTTCTACTTACAATAGATAACAGACACAGAAGAATTATCCTGCAGTGAGCACTAGTTAAACAGTTTAAAATGTGAGATTTGTTAGCATAATCTTGCTAGCGCATAGATAAACACAATATGCAGAAAAAGGTAGCACGAAAAAATAATTCGGTCTTTCAAAATTCAGCTGAGACATGATTTATTTCCCTTTTTGGTAAGACATATATTGTAATAACTTAGATTTCGATATAGTTATTATGTTAAAATTAAATGCGTTCGAGTATTCCAAGACGTTCAGAAGGGTAAGAAGGGGGAAGGGAAGATGGAGATGGGGCGAAGAAGACGACCATAAATAATGCTTTTTTATTTTGAGAGGGAGAGCGAGTCCTGAGAGATGTCCACGATGTCGGTCTGAAGTAACCACAGAATATTTCACAGAAATATCTGTGGAAGTAACAGGAAGCTGAAAATAAAAATGCGAAAGTTGTTACTGTAGTAATTTTTGGAGTAGCTGAAAGTTGTAAACAGCCGCAGATGATGAAACTTGATGTGGTAAGTTCGAGGAGATTGTAAGAATGTGAAGTGGTACAGAGAACATGTGTAAACAGTGGAAACAAACTCGACGAGAAGCACAGAAATATTTTCGCGGGCTCATTCTGAACATCAAAGATGAGGAACAATTATTTATATAACATTCTACGACAAATTTATTTATACTTTCCCATTATATTAAACTTTTCTATTTTTTCTCCCCGCCGTGAATGACCTGGAGAAAAATCATCCAAGCAGTCTTTTTTTCTGTTCTTTTTAAAATCGTACCATCTAAAGCCCTATAATTTTTACTTTTATTTTATGAGATTATATTGAAAATAGTATGAAACATATTAAATAATTACTTAGTACAATATAATGAATATATAATTAAAATGTTCATATATGATTAATATAAACAAAAAATAAACTAAAATAAATTTTTATATACTTAAAGCCTTAATTCATCACAATTAGTATTTCAGATAAACCTGTCCAAATTTAGGCATCGTAATCAGGTTGTCTAACCTAAAAGAATAAGATAATAATTTCATTTCACCAGTTTGCTTCAGTCTATTTCGCATAAATCCTAAATACCAGTGCGATTCTGCTGCTCCTATGTTCTCAAACGTAGCTTGAAGTATTTGTTGGTATGTTTTCTGACACCCACGAGTCATAAGGTGTTTAGTTTCCTGTTTCAATTATCACGGCAAACTCCGCCCATTTTCCATTTCGTGTTGCTTGTATAACTGCAAACCATGACCAACCAGCATTTGTCGAATTGCATAGACACATTCACTGGTACAGCGACGTAATTATTAATTCACCAGCGAAATGACAAAATGCCGTCCACGTTCCGCCGGAAACTGATGTCAGCTCTGTCCTTGTATGTGCCCCTATATGAAGTTCTCCGCCGACATCCACGAGAGCCACACACACCAATGAATACCTTCGCCTCGACGGTCAACCTCTTGATGCTGCTGTCCTCGGTGGCTCTAGGAAAGGCCTCTGGGGAGCAGGTAACCATTCTAATTATTTATCGATGGTGATGAAAAAATAGAAATTCCTGGTATTTAACCATCTACGTAAGAAACTAGAAATTGAGGATGTTTTGGAAACTTCAAGTTATGACGAACAAACCAACTGTGAAAATTCTTTAGTTTTCACGGAGCGAAACTTATACAAGTGCCTGTTCCTGGATTAGTGTTAAATTTTGGGGAAACAAGGAAGTTGTTGATGATCCTCTATGTATTTGTATGTACTTTCACTAATATGTTATTACTAATTTGTTCCAGCCTCCGGATAATGTGATCGAAAATTGTATGTCGCAGTGGAATGCTACTAAAGGTGAACTTCATTTAGTAATACTTCCGAAAAACATTTGAAATACATTTTTAACACATATGAATGATAAAAAGGAAAACGTGAAAATTTTTTTATTATGATATTTTACAAAACAAAAGCACGTGCTTCCTCTTACGGCAGGTTCTTTAATAATTTTGGGATTCACTCGTGGATGCAATCTCGCGTATAACGTTTATAACAGAACGTTGAAGGATCCATTTGGAATCGTCACAGCACGACTAGGTACTTTCCACTCTGAAATGAGCCACTTGCGTTAGGACCATAGTTCTGTAACATTTAATTAATTGGTTACTGTTTCGGGGACACTTTCATCCTCACCTACCTTGACAAGGACAAACTGATGACGGTCTGCAATAGACGTCGGATCACAAAGCTGTCAGAACTTTAAATCGTAATTCAATGAAAACATGTGATAATAATCCAAATTAAAAAGCAATATTCGAAATTTTGGTTTATGAGTTAGCCTGGCTCTGATGCCTTCCTGAGCAGTGAGTTGTTCAAGGGATTCTCAATACACAGCTAATGCTAAATTGGCAATTATGGTGCGTATGACGTTCAGTCAGGGAAAGTTAATGAACTATTCCAGTAAATCTCTTATTTCGTATCACCCCACAGGAAGAAGTTTCACAATTTCGGCGGCCAGTTCTCATAACCCTCATCTATCAATCCATTGACTGCTTGACCATCTTAGAAAAAAAAAATTATATATATATTTTTTTTGTTCGTCAATTTCGTTATGATTTGGGAGTGCAAAAGTATTTTTTAATGGTGGCTTTTTTAACCCAACACCATCATGTTTCTTGCCAAGGGCATGATTTTTATTGGGTTTGCCGGTACCTATGTTTATCTTAATTACTCTACACTGGGTTAGTCATTTTCAAATAAACTGCATTGTGTTCAGTACATTATACCTTACGAATCAAATCTCTATTAACTTACTTTCTTTTCAAGAACTGTGTTCAACACAAAGTTAACGATTCCAAATGAAGAAAATTAAATTTTCGCATGCCTATTCTTCTAAAAATGAATACTTTGTGAGCCTACATTTGTTTGTGATGTTACATATAAAATTGTACTTATATTATATAAAATATCAATGGTAACTAAGATACTATTTAGGCATTACAGTAATTTACAGGTCGAGTTTTTTCTTCTTCAAAGTTTGAGTTCCAAAATCTCTGTCAAGGACCGAGAATTCGCACAATGTAACTACAGTCTTATATATTAAAGACAAACATTTGAGGCTCACAAAATGTTCCATCTAGGAGGAATTGAATTTTCTTTCAGAAATAGTTCTCGACGACGGCGTATTTGGTCACCGACAACTATTTCTCCCAACAGCTAGACCGGGACTTTGATTGAATTTTCTTCATTTGCAATCAACAACTTTTTGTTGAACAAGTACGATAAAAATTAATAACAGGTAAGTAAATAAAATTTAATTTGTATGCCATACTGTACTGAACAAAATGCAGTTTATTTGAAAATGATAAGATAACTCAGTGCCTAGTAATTAAGAAAATCATAGATTTTGAAAAACCAAAACATAAACGAATGCAAAAATAAAATTGTTAATTATTATGAGATGGTCTGGAGTCCAATTATTTACTTTCTGTAGCACGTAGTATTGATGGACCCTTATAGAAGAAAAAATATAGCAACAATGAAGTATTCCGGCGAGCTGTGTGGAACACTTTCCCAGAAGCGGCCAAAACGCAAAAAAATATCTGTCGACCCTACTACGGATTTCGGTATCCTGTTTTATAATTTTTAATCGAGCACCTCTGCATAATAATGTAAGGGAAATGTAGCAATAACTAGATAGACCAGATAATTGAAAATGTGGTTTGATGTGAGAGGCGCGGCCAGAAAACGCTGGAGCGACACAAGAAAGACTAAAAATTAATTATTACAGAAATATACCCGTTGTTGTTTCAGATGAATTCGACAAGTTTCCTGTCATAGTGCCGCAAGAACAGAGATTGAAGGTATGTGACATGTCGCATTTATTTAAGATCTTTAGTAGATGTGATTAATATTAAAAAAGGCAATTGTGATATCAGGATTATTTCATATACATGAGAAGATATGACTTAGAATGAATTTCAAGAGGAAAGATTAGGGACTAAAAATGGGTTAAATTGATGAATAAACAAAGCGAACCAGAGTAGTACTTCGTAAGAGTAACAGAATTTGTTGCAGTCATATCAGGATAAAGTAGCATAACCTAGAAGTATGACAACGAATATACGTTCAAGTCAGATTTTCGTAATGCTTCACAGTCAATGACGGTTTCTGTGACTTATTGCGAATATATTTCATTTAAAGTCTAAGTAATCTTTCCCTGCAGATTTGTCTCCTTCAAAAAGAATGACTGAACTTCTTGTCTTTCCATCAGATTATCTGTTAATAAAATGTTCCATTCATTTCCTATTCTGTTCCAGTGCGTGATCAAATGTTGCTTGGACGCGTACAACATGGTGAGTTTATAATTTACCTCATGTGTTGGGATTATTTTCTGAACGCCCAAACGCGTCTCAAAGCTCAGATTGTTCCGCCAGATTTCCGACGAAGGTGTCGTGAATCCAGAAACGGCCTTCAGAGCCGTCCTCAGACATTCTACTCTGCAGAAGGAACACATCAATTTCATGCGGTCTATTATCTACAGCTGCAGTCGCCAGAACAACCAGCCTGGTAAACAGATATCACAGATTTCACAGTACCGAAACGTGCACGCGTGTTGAACTACACAATTCATTAGAATTTTAATGAGGTAATTTTATGAAAGCAACACCCACAAAGTAATTACTACTCCTTGCTCTTTTTGCATTTCAGTGAGCAGAGACCTTGTGTGTTCAAAAGCTACGGACTTCGTCGTCTGCGTTGCTAATGAAATTGGCAAACAAGAAAGGGGCTCCTAGTGCAATCAAACAACCGTTGTGAAGGAGATATTATGTTCTTTCAATAATAAAAATTTTCTTGAGAAATATAAAACATGAATACGTTTGATTTGGTTCCGGAATATATGTAATGAGTATAATATTTGTAATTATCGTAACTCATCAACATATTCATATTTAAACCAGATTTTTTTCATGAATCATCCTGTTGGAATTTTACAAATTCAATACGGCATTTGTCGATTAATGAAATAGAAAATGTAATTGTGTATTCTGAGTCCCCGAACAATTATTTGAAAATGTCGAATGTTCGGAAAACGGAATGTTTTACTTTGACTGACGAAAATTTTCATTTCGACCTGATCAACTTGAATGAAAGTAAATAATGACACCATTAGGCTATAATAATAAATATACCGCATATTTTTTTCTGCAAACTTTGTTGCTTTCTCCACGCCACAACCTTTCAGAAAGCATTATTATCAACACCTGAAGAAAGTTGGAATAAACAATGTGAGGCATTGACGTTTACCACCTAATTTTGTTCCCTTCATTACCTATTGTCTTTTATAAAACGCAACAAAGATATTTTTCTATTTTGAAAGGAAATACATATTCACGAATAACGACCTATTTGTTCTCCTGGGTGAGATTTTATCTTCGAAATACAGTGTTTACAAAACTTCCTTGCGTGTTTATATTATTGAACACATCTTGCGAGTTTTAAAGGACAACTTCCCTTATAGTAAACATGCAAGTAAGATATTGGAATCAGCCACACCAGCTATTCTCAGAAGGTTGAAAAACTTTGCCGAGATAAGATGTTTGATGTCAGTGAAACAAAGACGATTAAAACACGAATCACTCTTCTTCACCAACATTATAGTGAACTCATCAAATTCACTTTAAATAAGATAAGGCGAGGTGGCAGCACGCTGTGTCACATCCACTTTAGTGAAATGTTTACTGAGAGACTGACGTCATCTCTCAAGTAAGGAGGTAGATAGTAGCACAGGTGTCTAAAACCTAGGTGACGGATGTGCAGAAAAGACGTAATCAAAACATTAGAGAGCTACGATAAAATAACCATAAGAAAAACTGGAATGTGGATCAAAATAATTTATTGTCGAGTGCTGGGTCGCAGGACTGATTATTTCTTGAACGACGAGGTAGAAAATTTATTGAACACACGTTTGACAAGAATATTGAATTGAATTTATTAATACTGCAATTGAGTAGCACTCGGTGGCAGTTACAAAAAATAAACTTAGAAATAAAATATGTTACAAATAATAATTACACTAATATAATATAAAATTAAATTAAATCCTAACAAAAAAAGATAAAAAGTACCCATTATTCATATATTGTTTCGTCGCACTACACTACACTTGCACTTCACTACACTTCCTAATTCTTCCCTGAAACACGTTACTATTGGCAGGGAATGTTTCGAAAACTTCTGCAGGTAAATTATTCCAATCCCTTGCAGTCCGATTTAAAAATGAAAACTTCCCAACGTCAGTTTTAAAGCTACACTGCCCAAATTTACAATGATGATCCCCTCTACTGAAATAATTTACTTCTAAAAACTTTGATGCAATATCTTCCCAGTATTGTTGGCCTGCGTACTCTGAAGCATTGCTCGGAAGGCAGCCAGTACGAGTTTATAAACAGTAAGGTTTGCAAGAAGAGAACTGCTCGCGAAGGACCTCTCAGAGGACAAACGCACTGACAGTTCCTGGATTCATTTCCTGTCCATAGTCACGAAGGGATCACGTCGTGAATTTTTGCTGGACAAATTCGTTCTCCTAGGCGGTCTATAAAACTTCTAATTAAAAATTTACTGGAGTAAAATCCAATGATATAAGGATTTTTTAAAGGCAGCTTCTCGTCTCCTCAGGCACACTGAAATTAGCAACGTTCAAGGATTGTGCGCAAATGCTCGATTGCCCCAAAAGAATCGTACCGGAATCTAAACACCTCGGTAGGTTAATTTATGTTATCAGACGATTAACTGCCGTTTATACAGACGTGGCTCAAATAGTTGTCATACCAACGTGACAGGATAATTTCAGGAAGCGTGACTTCACCCGACCTTAGCGCACTATTCTATTTAAAACTTCGCTTCGTCCCGCAGAGCTCGCTTCTCAATCTCTCTCAACTGTGACCACACAGGAAATAACACCTGCTCACGGACACAGGAATCATTTCTGTTAATTCCTATATAGGAACAAATTTCATTAATTAAATTCCCAATTTATTTAATTTCTGATTCAAAATTTCCCTTGGGTCCTGTACTATAAAAATGGAAACTTTATGCCCATCAACATAGGCGACTTCACGGCTCACTAATCCTGTCGATTTTTTTGGGGGGTAACAGGCTACATGAGGGTGATCCTGTAACAGGCAACTCCCCTTTAATAGCATAGGAAAGGAATTGAAAAAGGGGGGATGCGGAAGGTAGAGCAAGGTAGCCAAGGGTTAACTAGGGCCCCCGGGCTATGGTTTAAGGATCCTACCCGGTGTTTCACCTAAAGAGATGCAGGGAAAATCCTAGAAAACCTGCATCAGGTAGGTCGGGCATTGGGTACTATTCTCACGCCCTTCCGAATGACGGGAGACGAGTTTGCTGTGGGGACGCAGCATTCCCTTCTCCATGTCTCCACCAGTTTCAGGAGGCAGTTGGCCGACTGATCCAATGTGATTAGCGGACAACTCTTGCCATATGCCCAAGGTCTTCGACCCTAGTACATATACCTCCCAAAATAGGTGAAGGTGTCTCGGCATATGAGAACTTTGATAAAAAGTGCCCAGAGAGGGTGCGAGGCATTCCCGACATGATCAGGTGAGCCCCGCAGTCACTCTGGGCTTGATCCCATCAATCCTGTCGATTCGCCTGTATCTGAATATATTTTCACATAATTGCATATTACATGACGATTTCGCTACATTACAGATTCCCAGTCGCATGAGAACCTATATGTTTTTTAACACACTGGAGTGTAATTTCACACTTACGCTGTAATTATAAAGAATTATTTTACGAGACTTGGTTCTATACATAGTTTAAAAAGTTAAATCCACGTCAACAGTTCCACATTTCATAAGTAAAACATATGGAATAATATGCACTTTTTTCTTGCAAGAGTCAAGTGCGATAAGAGAACTTTTTTATTATTTGAAATCTGTTTTGCTATGCGGATATTCTGCAGAGTATCGCAGCCTCATGCCACCCAAAGGTTATCTGGAAACTGGACACCCCCCATGAGAAGTATGATAGCAAACGACTTGAGCCGGGATTAGCAAAATTTCCTTTGATATCGCATGGCGTGATGCCCATTTTTTTATAATTTTTCTTTTCGAGAAGATATTACCTAATCTGCAACCAAGTTTCTGTATATTACTATCAGGGAACAACTTAATGAAACCTTAGAATTTGGTCTTTCCATCTTAATAAATGACATATAAGTAGTAGCTCCTGCTAAATCGCGTATAATAACAGCCTCGGAAAGAATTTGGAAACATCGTTAATAAATCCGTATTTCGTTACACTGGAAAGCCTTAATTTCACGATAATAATTAACTCATATCAAAGAAAACACTTAAATACTTATGTTTTACATCCCCATTGGTTTTCCATCTGTCTCAATTATATTCAAATATTTATTTGTAAATTTTGTTGGGCTAGTTCAAACAAGGAACTTTCGGCCTATAATTTTGCCATTATAATCTATACAAAAAGGATACGTAGCCATTTATTCCCACAGGATTTCCGTTAGATAAAAACTTTTTTTTAATTAAACCGATACACTCAGATGAAATGGATGCTTCACGTAGATAAATATTGGAAAAACTTGACTAATTGGAGGCATGTAAATTAAAATGAAGATAATTTTGTTTTATTTTAATTTGATTAAATTATAAAATATAAATACACTGGATTTAAGTAATTTAAAATGTCTTTTGTTTTTTGTAAATTGTACGTTTTGTAGAGATGATAATAGCGAAATTATTTCCTGGAATTTCGGCATTTGTAAATTTATAACAAATTCAAAAATGCACATTTCCTAATGGCGTGTTTGAATATTACTGAGACTGATATAATAGTTATGGGAATGTAATATATGAGTATCGGAATAAAAATAAAACAGTCATTTTAATAAGTAGCTGTGCCCGCAACTTTTTTCGCCCTAAAAACAGTTAGAGAATTTTGACAAAGTCAAATTTATTGAATATAGCAATCCCTCGTGACTTATTCACGTAAAATTCTGAAATGCTCTCGTCTAGACAGAGTAACGCTCCGTCTCTTTAAAAATAAAACTTTTCTGAAATTATTAAGCGAGTAAAGTTCAGTTTTACAGTAATAATGGAACAGTAAAATTTATAATAGATACGGTATCACTTATGGATATATTTTATTTTTTGAATCCAAGTATGCAAATATATATTTATTTCTCGTATACATATTATTTTTTCCAATATACGAGTATAAACTTATGACTATAAAAGTCAAAACAGGCAGTCAGTCCCTGAGAATCTTCTACTCCAGCCAGCTTTGGCGCACCATGACAGTAATACGCTTCTCACAAATATTTACATTCACTGCTTATAAACCATGCAAGATATCAGAATGGCACATACACGAAATTTTTAGTTAATTTTGTGTTTTAATCCCGAATATTTTCATTGAAATCGGTTAAACCATTTTATGAGATATTCGAGACAAACTTTCAGACGGACTGACGGACCGAAATTCTAAAAAAAAGTCTTAAACATCGTATACTTTTAACTTAAATTGTGGCATTTATTTTGAAATAAGAGACAGACACTAATTAAGCTATTAGTATAGATAATCCTTGAAGAAAACACTTAAATTATTGTTATGACAATCATAATTTCCATAATTTTTGTTCCAATTTCGTGTTGAATAAATAAAATTAATTGCAGTGACTTTTCTAAAAAAGCCGCAGAATAATTCACGAAAAATTCTAAGAAGGCAAGAGCCGAGGTCACGTAACACGTGCGGATTACTTAGCGTCGAGAGATTAACTGTATCTGGCACTCGTCATCGATAAAAGTCTGCAGATGACTTTCATTAGCTGAGCCAGCAATTTTAATGTCAAACTTATGAAATTTTCGGCTGAAACCTGTTTGTTATCGGTCGTTAAGAGTAAAATATAAACAGGACGTGTTATGGGGATTTACGAAACGTGAGTCTGTGGTTTCATTTCGTCGATAACTCGGGTCTTCAGCGAAAATGCAGGTGTTATAGCAGATAAGATAAATTAGAAGTTCGGGATGAGTTAAGTCTTTCCATTACATTGCGGGAAAATTTTTTCTTACGAAACAATGTGTTTTAATAAATGTAGACGAAGAACATTTTCATAATGATAGAAAAAAAATTGGTTGACTGGTATAAAATGAAGTTTTCAGCAGTAGTTCTTTCCATAATTTAAATACTGTTATTTTCAATGTCATTGATATAAGAAATTTACGTTTTTAGATTTCAATCAGCATAATCAAAAATTTCTTAACTAACTCAATCATAAATTTTTATTTCAAAGTAAACTGGAGTAGTTATATTTTCAATAATATGTTCATATAAGCATATTTTAGAATTAATAATGTGTCGAAATTGACTTCCAAATTTGTGAATTTTGGGGAGTGGTTGCAATCATTTAGAAGTTGAATTGCGATTGACGTCGACGATTTCAGGTCAGTCAAACCCCCAACCGGTTGATGTAGTTCAACATTCCTGTAACATTTATTCACTGTGCAATGAAAGTGAAGTATAAATAAATCCTTTTAAGGAAAAAAAAAGAAATTTAATTGACCTCAAAAGAAATCGGACTCTAATTTAGAAGGCCGAAATACTCCCATGAGAAAGTTTTCCTAACACAAATCTCAACCCTCATAACTGAAGGTTATTAATTTAAACGGTATAAATATTGTATTCTCATTAGTCTATTTTAAATTATTAAAAAATTGTTAAATATTTTGTTTGAGTATAAAATGCAATATTGGAATTTCAATTAAATTAAAATAATTTAAATGAAAATTTTCATTCTACCTTTTAAATTTAATATTTGACGCTCTTGTTATTGTCATCTAAATATGTTACCTTCACTACAGTATGAATCCAGCATATACTGGCCCGGGACAAACCTACGTAGCAGTCTACCGATGATCATATTAATTAACATTTAATAATTATTTATTGATAGATGTAAAAATATCATTTATTTTAACAGAAGTTTCGTCACCAAATTTGAGTTGAAGCTGCTCTTGTAGCAGTCAAGTTTAGATTTTATACATTTATCTTCCTTGTCTTTTAAAATTTATCGAAATGTAACGTTACCTGAGGATGTCCCAAATATGGTGACGAAACGTCGGTTCAACTAAATAAAAACTTTGACCGTATTTGGCCGTAAATTTATTGTGAAAAGCAGAAGCTAAGTGATTTAATAAAAATACCTTATTTTATAGGTGCGAACAACTCCGTTAATGAACTTTTTGATCAGTCTGTAGACTATCCACAAGATCTAAGTGATTACAGTGAATAATTTTTATATTTTATAAAATTTCATTCTTTGTTCTTCCTTCCTCTAATTTCATACATGAGCTGACGTGAACTCATGTGTGAACTGACGAGAGCGAGGTTAATCTGTCGCTCAACGTTTCAGAGGTAAAATGAATGAAAACACTGACTTTGTGATTGTGCTTCTGCAAATAAGTAAATAAGAAGAATACTTAAGTGTTAAGTTATAACAAATCGATTTGATTATTTTTAAAACATTTTAACGATTATGTCACGACTTCTTCCTCTCCTCGTTAATGCATAAACACTTTTCCTTTTATATATTTAACTGTTTCCTCATTGACTATTTGTTTTTGTGATGTTGTTACTTGTGTGCGTGACGTCTTTGTACCTAATTTAAGTATTTTCAATTCGTGTACTTCATTGTGATTTTTTATCTATTTATATAATTCTTAAACGTCCGATGTAGGGGATCAGTGAGTCAATAAATATATCTAAAAATCTGCACCTACAGTTCCTGCACTAGAATAGTGTAACCTCTTCTACTGACAAATTTACTAAAGATGAGTTTTCTTTCTGTGAAAGCGTTCTTAGTTTTGAGGAATTGTTGTGGCTAGTTTCAGTATTATTTGGAGATAACAACTGAAATTATTGGAGGTGTTTGTGTGGTGTATGAACAAAGACCGTTCTGCATTGCCATGCGTGGGCAGCGAGTGGCCTTGAGACTGAACTCTTCATGCAGGACCAACTCTCACTCGCTCGCCACACTCTCCTCCATTCCGTACTTCCTCACTGCAAATACACTCACTCACTCACTCACAATAATTCAAAATATAAACAAGTGTCTTCAAATATACCTAACGATTTTTTTAAAGACAAGTCTCCATTAAATACACTGTAAACGTAAGCCCTGATAAACTATGCCCAGCGTTGCCAGGGTATTTATTTATATTAGCCAGGATAATTAATGAATTCTAAGGTAATCTCTTGGTCAAAACGTGATTAAAGTGGCATCGAGACCATTAATCCCTTTATTGGTAAACACCAACCTACGCCGTTGGTGGTTAGCTTAAAATGAACGGGGACGATTACTGACGGTACCTTAACCCCTTTCAAAGAATTCTCCTGGAACATTAAACGATCACAGTAGCTTAAGAGAGTCTTAAAAATCCAGGTGTTTTAACCGAGTGGAAAAAATTCCTTGTACTTTAATGTGGTTCTTTACGTTCAGGTAGTTAAAAATAACCCCAGCACCTTAAGGCAGTTCAAAACACACCTTATGGAAGTGAATTATACAATAAGAGCGTATTTTAAGGTAGAAAATATTATTTTGTATTTATTTGATAATATACAATTGACCATAAACCTGGTGGCAGATACATAATTCAATTTTCCTATATACATATTATTCTTAACCTAAATAAACCAATATGTACACAGTCCTTTGAATTGTTTATGCCCCTGAAAACTACATTATCACTTAACTTCGAATTTAACACTTGGACTATGCATTATTAATAATTTATATTGCTGAGGAAAGCCACTTCACAAGTTATTTACCTGATGAGGATTTCCCTCAGACACTTCCACAGGTAAATTATGCCTGTCGTTGATGGCCCTATTTAGGGATGAAAATTTGCCAACATCCGTTTCTTGTTTTCTACATTTTACCTTTAATTGATGATCCTATCTACTTTTTTATTATTAATATTTATTTGTTATTATTACTTTATTATTATTATTTATTTTATTATTATTTATTATTATTATATATTTTTTATTATTATTTTGGAGCTAATTCCTCGGTTTTCGCCTCCTTTGCGACAATAACTCCCGCCTTAATTGTTCTACCTCTTCGTTCCTAAGACCTGGCCCTACTCGCACGAAATTAGTAACCGTTTGTAAAACTTATTCCAATAATTCTAATTCATTTTTTCTATAGGAATCACAAAAAGCCATCCCTTATTCCAATATATATATATATATATATATATATATATATATATATATATATCCTGTGGATGCCTAAACAGAATAGTTAATGAATATTTGTATTTTCTTCGGAATATTAAAATATTTTACAAAAAATTACATTTATTTTTATGTGTTGGAAAAACAATTTAGACAACTGAAGTAAACTCAAATCCCTTTTGTTGGTCATAAAACAGGTAAACAAATATTATTAAAGGTCTGTTAATAAATTTAAGAATTTTCCCGAATTTTAAATTAGAATGAGATTATTCATCATAAATCGCAGCCATACCTCAAAATTTAGTAAAAAATATGCAACAATCTTCGTCTTTTTTTCTAGATTTTACTAGTCACCACGAGAAGGAAACTTAAAATGAAAGTATAGACGTAAGAAGAATCATTGTTTTAATGCAATAATAGGTTTAATTTTCTATTTTATCTCG
Source organism: Eucriotettix oculatus (assembly GCA_034510155.1). Classification (NCBI taxonomy): domain Eukaryota; kingdom Metazoa; phylum Arthropoda; class Insecta; order Orthoptera; family Tetrigidae; genus Eucriotettix; species Eucriotettix oculatus. Next base: position 29,505,516 of record CM067379.1, read on the forward strand.
ATCCTGAAAGTTATCAAGGAGCGTAGATATTGAAATGAAGATAAGAAGACCAAAAATGTGATGTAGGAAGGGACCCAAGTTGTTGAAAGCGGAAAAGTTAATAATGGAAAGCAGATTCCAGGAGAGAATGGGCCACGATTCCTAAAGTAGAAAATTAGGGTTTAAAAAGGTGTAGGTCAATAATATGACAATTCAGTATAAATAAATGCAAAATACAACTAATTTATGAGCAAAAAAGTTTAATTAATATTTTCTTCATATAATAACGACGTTTCGATGTTTGAGGACTTCATCAGATATATTTTTAAATGCATGAAACTATTACACAAGTGTTTAAATTTGTGTGACGGACTGCATCCGGCGACTGTTGCGCTACGGCCGAAATTATGTTTTATCAATTTAAAAATTTAGATGTTCAAGTTCAAAAATATGGACAAAACGTTGTTACGATATTAAATAAATTGTTTTTTTTGAAAAAAAATTGCTGATAAATTGTTTGTATTTGTTTTATCTGTATTAATATTATGTTATAAAATCATTATATGTTAGTCATTTAAATAAAAGGAAAATTCACTATTAGACGTATCTTCCTTTTGAAATAATTTGTATTCCATTACGTATTATATATTTTATCTTACGTTTAAAACAGTAGTGATACAAAGCAAGGAGTGTGGGAAAGAAAAGTTTTGTAAAATTTATATTTGACTAGTACAATAATTAACTAATCCAAGTCCAAATCATCTATTTTATTAATATTTATTAATTTTTGTTAGATAATAAAGGTTTTTGAATAAAGATTTATTTAACAATAACCAGTATTACGTAATTACAGTGAACATCCCGTACACAATTCCAAACTATATAACAATTATTTCGTAATATAAATTTCTATTGAATAAGAAGTTCTCGGGATTTCAGCCGGGTTATGTCATTCATAAGATACGACGTTTCGAAGGCTATCTCCGCCATCGTCTTCAGGTAACTTCTTATTCAGTCTATCCACCGGGAAAGCCTACATTCTCTAATAAATTTCTATTGTTCAGTAAAAAACAATTCTTTGGCTGCGCGACAGATTTCACATACATATGTGTAATAATTTTAATGGGTAAATGGCTATATTAAAGTGATTATACCAATAAAAAACGACCTACATATTATGGTATTGTTCTTTATAGTTTAAATCAATATTTTTATCTTCCACGAAGAATCAATACGTCAAAGATTTTTTTTCTTTGATCTTCTTTCATAAGTTTGGAGTTGTGATATTTCACATTTTAATCTCCACTGTTCCTCAATTAGGAGAGTATCGATAAACGTTTATATGACTTCATTTATCTTTACAATGCGTGTGATGAAAACATCAAGAGCGATGTGTTTCTCTGTACAGAGTTGTTTCCGGCGGAAGCAATCTCTCACCACGCCTTCGTCATCGTTGATTCACAGACGGAATCGGCTCCATTGTTTGTAATCCTTGTTACTGTGTGTTGATACACCTTAGAAACCTGCGATCTCCCGCGGTTCTTGGCAACGTTTTACTCTCACATTTAGCTGAAATGTTACAAGAATCATAAAAAAGGGTAATAAACGGCCCCCTTCTGTTTTATTTATATTTTTATCCAGGTATGTATAAAAGCAAGCATTCTCATCATCTAACTTTTACCCCACCACCGGGGATGTTGATTTTAATTATAAGCTTCGGTCGACCTGCGGGGTAAGCATGACGTCATCGCCGAAAATTACGGAATTGTACGTATATTCTATCTCAGACTGCAATGCAGCAGAGTGTCGCTGCTTCGAGTCACCACGTTCTGGGAAACAATGTTCCTCTCTACCAGGATTTAGTCAACTTGTCTGGCTGCACGCTGCTTAAGATTAGATAGCGTATCAGCGGCTGTCTCTTTTTCTTTATTGCAAGTTCATAGTACAGAAGCCGTTGCAAAGTAAATCGCAATTTAAGGTTTCCAACGTTAATCGAAACTTTTCTCGTTACGTGAATTTCCCTTAAATTTGTTGTAATGGAAATAAATTATTTATTTCTTTAAATAACAGATATAGTAAAGTTTTTTTATTGCGCGTAATTCCTTTCCCTTTAATCACACCGTCAAATTTATCAGTCTCTCAACGGCCCTTAGATAGATATAAATCACATACTCCTTCAGATTAGTCAATTAAGTACTCAATCGATCCTAACATTTCCTTTCAACTGTAAACGTTAAGTAATAACAGTGATACGAAGCAAGCCTTCAGGTAGTTGCTAAGACTGTGAGGTTGGTATTTTGTGTTGCTAATATGCCCCTCACGTTCCGCAACATTTTTTGTAGCTACTGCTGCAGTTCCTCCGACTGAAGCCTGCCACTGTATGAGAATTTTAAGATATCGCGAAGATTTCAAGACTTCAAAAATGACATTTCTCTAGCAAACCATTTTAGTAGGTTTTGATAGTAACAATACAGACGATTTTTATCATTTGGACTCTCTTAAATTCAAGGAATATTAATCATTTAAGAGTGGAGAAATGCTATTTAAAAATGAGGGGGCATAATTTCGACATTCTCTTCTGGATCTTTCACACTCTCTCAACAAGCTGTAAAGTGGCTTTATTTTCCTGTCCATCTTCCCATATTATGATCCCCGAAAACGGAGAAAAAACAAAACGTTTTAACCAAAATGGCTCAAGGCAAAGTCTCAGTCGGGAAACGAATACACGAATAGTAAAACAGCCTATAAGTCAGAACATACATAAAATGTGTTGACATTAGTTTATTACACTACCCGACGTTTCGTTCCTTCATTTCGAACTTCATCTGGTGAATTATAAAGAATCGAGAAAAATAAGAGGATGAAAATTTTGGCGTGCTTGTTGAACCTAGAGGTCGATTTATTGATTCTTTAAATTTCACCAGATGAGGTTCCAAATTAAGGAGCGAAACGTCGGGTAGTGTTAATAAGTTTTATATAAGGTATGATTTAAGGGCTGCTTTACTATTTATGAATTACAAACAGTCAGATAATGTAACGAATAAATGTTTTAGTATAATATTGAAAACGTTTCTAACAGGATAAATATTTCCTTAGACGCAGCTAGGTTGCAATAAATTGCATGGCAGAAGCTAATATAACATTTTCACCTTACAAACATTCTTCTGTTACTATGTATTGTTCAGAAATTAATCATTCCTTTAATTGTGACAATACTCTTGCTCTATATAAGAGAGTGATTTTTTTAAAAAAATGATTCTCTCTGAAATTTTTTATATTAAACTCAGCAAATTTCTTTGAAATGTAAATCAGGCATCTAGTTAACTCTCTCAAGAATAAGAAAAACACAGTTGACAACATTACCATTTATTTCTTAAGCATGCAAAACGACAGTTTTTCTACACGAGCTGAATGATGTAGTTAAGACATTAAATGATTGCGAAGTGCTACAAGTGGTTTGCAAGAGAATGTAGTGAGAAGATGCCTGCAAGGAAAAAAACACTGCAGCAATAGGAGCTAATTGACTGTTGCTAATTAGTGAACACTAGTGCTAAGATTAATGACTTGGCAGAACGATGTATGAGGCGGGAAACAGCGTATGAGTCATCCTCAAGGTTTCTTTATCACATAAACATTCTGTATGACGGTTGTTTCACTTTAGCAGATCAACGTTATGTTTCCTAGGCATTAAGTACGTGTTTGTAATTATAAATCTCCAAAAAATGGAATATCTGGAGCGATTCCTATTTTGCATGAATATTTTTAAGCAGCCGAAGAGAAACATACGGGTTTCCAAATTGATCGAGATTGGTCTCGAATTATTATTTTGGGAGTCGCTACGTTCATTCAATTCAAAATTTACAGATGGTTCTAAATAATATACCGCAAATTAACATAAATCGGAGAAAATATTTTCAGAGGTTCCACATCCAGTGAGACTTACGGGAAGTCTACTGAAATGATATCAGTATATTTCAATGAGCAAATTCATGTTTCATTCTAGTGTCATAATGAAGTTGGGATGTTAATTTCATACTACATTCATGTTGGTAATATTTGTTACATGTTCAAATATCAGATTACTTCAGAGTGACGTTACAGAAAGAATTGAGTCCTTTTCCTGAAAATAATGAAATATGAAAAAATAAATTCCTGCAAAATTCCGGAAATTATCTGGCAAAAAAAGGTTAATAAAATTATAGCGAAGTTCTCCTCAAGCTATACCTCATCCAACTGTACAGAAAACATCATTGAAGTAAGACCAAATTGAAGACATTGGCACACAAAAACATTTAAAAAGACGCATTAAAGTTCAAATATTATTTCATACATAATTTGGATCAAATATATTCGTAAACCCTGGCTCCTTAAACTTTTCCTAACAGCGACCCTTTTACGGCATAGATAATTTTTAACAACCCTCAATGTCATGAAATTAAAAAATCTGACATAAAGCACAACAATATAAAGGAGTAAGCTAATTTTATCAGTAAAAAAAATTATTTACTATTTAGTTAATTTAAATACGACGTTTCATCCATCTTTATGGACTTCATCATTTAAATTTTTTTTAAGAAACAATATTAAGTTTGGGTACCTATTATAGTTTTTTCTATTTAAGTCTGTTATTCTTTTATTTTATTGAAAATTATGCTTTATATTTTAACTACATATTACGTATCCAAAATTAATTAATATTGTTATTTATCTGGTAATGTCCACATTACATTGCTAAATATTTATTTATAATAACTAATCTACCGGGAGCCACAGCGCTGCACCAAACTATTAACTGAGTCTTTTTATAAGAGATAATCAGTTTCCTGTTGGTATCTTTCTTGGCCCAGCAGGTAATTGAAACTCGATCTTGCGTGTTCCAGTGCAGAGGTGACTCTCATAGGAATAACAAAGGAGCTGACAGTGATCTCGTGAATGAAATGCAATATTCAGAGGAAAACGTTGCGTGCACGAGCGCCGCGAAGTTCAAGGACTTTCTCTGGACGACTGTGTATATAATTAACTAGACGCATTCGTCCTCAACTCCTATCGCGTTACCCGTCTCTTCCCCTTCTTATCGACACAAAATCAGGCTGTCAATTAAATTCAGACATTAGTAAACACAATTTCTGACCACTACAGTTCACCTTAAATGTATACTGCTGAAATTTTAAGAGTATCGATGTTTTTTCTCCTTCTGATACGCACTTTGGAGCAATGAATAACTTTTCTATACATCTTTTTAATACACTACACGACTCTCATTTTTATTTGTCAATAAAATTCCTGAAATACATAATATGGATTGAATTTTGTTACAAATACGAAATTTTAATTAACGTTCCGAAAAGAAATTCAACCAATACGAAAAAATAAAAATAAACTAAACAGACCCAGACAATTTATTCCCTTTTGATTTACATCTTCTCTGAATAAAAACACCCATTTTTAGGTACAATGTTATTTACGACTTTAAGTGACACCTAAGCTGCCTTTAAACATTGACTACTTTACTGGACAGAGTTTTTTTTATAAATTTATTATGTATTCTGAATCCATTTGTGAATTCCTGTTATATAGTAGGTTTAATATACGAACATCAAAACAGCCAATAAATCAAAATCCACTGTAGTATTCAACATATTAGACACGTTACCACCTTTCATCCATAACTGTAGCACTATTTCAGGTAAAAAATATACATTAGCAACTTACTTCTTCAACAATTTTTTGTAATAAATTAAAGTTTTAAACTGACAATGATTTCGTTATTTAGTTTTGTATTAATTTAGTTAATATAAATAAATAATACATACACACATTTTAATAGATTCATATACAAAATTTCAATTAGAAAATAGAGGTCTTAAACAATAGAGTATAGACCTCACGGTTGTGAATTTGTGGAAATTTAAAATTTAATGACATTATACATTAAATTAAATCATTATAATAACAAGGTATGGAAATTTTTTGTTCAAATGATTCATATCTTTTCTGTGGAATAAATGTTTTCTTCATCAAAATTTTAACATTTTGCCAAACGAAATGAGGTTCTTGGAGATAAATGTGCTTTATATCTTTCAGTGCCGAATAGTTTTGAAGGTTAATCCGCGTTATGCTTGGTTTGACCAGCATAAAGTGCATTACAGTCTAAACAATTAATTTTATAAATCGTATAATGTTTTACAAGAATTTTAATTTTGTCTTTGACGTTTTCACAAAATCATTTATAGGCGTAAAAATAACATCTACGCCGTAATTATCATATAAGTCTATTAATTTAGGTTTTGTATCTGTAAATTAAGTTGAAACTATGAAACGCATTTTTGTCTTTATTAACAAAACTATCCATAAGTTCAAATTAGTGTAGAGGTGAATAACTTTCTAGGAAACTTGTAGTATTACCAAGTTGTGATTCTTATTAGCTTTATTTAGTTTCATTTTTGGTAGCGGTAATGGTAGGAGAAGATATGAAGGTTAAAAGCGGAAATCTAACAATATATATATATGACAATACTAACTTAACTACACAGCTTAATTTTAGTACATTTACGTCAACTGCTTTAACAAACGACAACAATAAGAAGCAGAATCACAGAGGTACGTGGTTGAAAATCACCAAGGTCCAAATAGAAGAAATAAAAGAGTAGACGCAGGTGATTATTTAATTTCCGAGCAGAACTCTGAACAAATTGGATCGATTAACGACAGATTACAACAACATCCGTCAATCAGAGGATGTTCATATAGATATTGAAAAAATATTTAAATATATAATTGAGACACTTAGTAATTACTCAAATTGTGTGGGAATATGTACTATCGACGTTTAATGGCTTGTAATGGATTGGCTTGTTTGACCGTTTAATGTTGATAATGAACCCTTTGACGGTCACAGCTGTTTTTCAAAAAATTAATTTATTACAAGAGTAGCTTTCGGCAGATTCAACTGCCATATTCATCCTATTATATTTAAAACAATTTTACTTTAACAACATTATCAGTACAGAGGACTTAAAAATGTAATTATTTTTGAGGATTGTAGCTAATGGTCGATATCATACGTAGGTAGGTTACGGCTAATAATGTTCATCACGTCGATATTTTCTATTGATTTAATTCGTAAAGTTGCCTTAGTCGATATAGACAGACGAAAGTCGACTAAAACGCCAAGGACTCTCGTTACGTGATGGAGTGAAGTCATTGGCTGGCAATCGCACCGTTTTCTCTGAAGCACAATAATGTAAGAGAGACTTCCGAGAAGGTCCCACAGCGGGAATCGAAGGTTCATTTTACAATCACCAGGGTGGCGCTCTAAAAGCACGTAGACACGGTTTCATTACATGTTACACACGTCTGTAACAGCGCACTGCCTGTGTGTATCTGTAAATTCGGGTTGGCGGTTGGTGGTCAAGTCTTAATGTTACTTTATCACAAATAGCGTTTACGTACACTCAGATGAAGGCTTGTAGAGGTTCAACCACTTGCATGCTTCGGAAAAATCGTCAACAAATATTATTTACACAAAGTCATTTAGCAAACGACTTCATTCTAGTCGAAGCACGACGAGGCTTTTGCAAATGCGAAACAACATTTTACAGTAGTTTTTCAGAAGTATATGAAACGTAAACGATTCACGGAGCCGAGGTTCAGTAGACAGTGAAAATCCAGAATTCGAACGAAAATCAGTGACGTTATCTCATAATCAGTCAGCAGTCACATACACAAATTGTTTCATTATTAAATATAGTAAGAGATATTCCGATTTGTTTCTTTGTGAACCCTCAGTATTGATTTCCCTATTTCCACCGCTAAACGTCTCTGCTGTTTACAACGAGAAGATAAATTACATTCGTAGTAACTTTTGCTTGAATTGACAACTAAAAACATAAAAATTTTCTAAGTTTCGTTCCTCGCTCAACTATCGGGAGGGAAGTACGTCACCTCAACCTTAAATCATCGTGACCCAACCATACGTCCCAAACTTCCCCTACAGAATGTTTACCGGTAAAATATTGATTAAATTCCTATTCCAATAGAGCAAAAACTCGTTTTCTATCGCGTAGTATCCGTTTTGATTTCCCAATAACGACTTCACTGCGATATGGGACTCGGGCTTCGATTTCGTTGTACAGACACGCCTTTGTGTGAAGTTACCTTCATCAGTTCCCCGACAACATGAAACGAACTTCATCATAACTGTCAGCAGATACGATCTCGTTCGAATAATAATGAAACAACAAATATCGATTCTTTCTTTAATCAAACGTGATACAGGTGCTCCATTAAAGGAATAATAATTAATGAAATGTCCTATGGTGGAGTAAAAGATAATCGTATTTCACGTTGTAACCACTCGGTATATTTCTATATATAGCCGTGTTCAATTAGCGCTTCGAGGATGCTATTAGGTGCCCCTTATACGTCCGTGGTTACTGATTACTAAGAGTATTAATAGGTCCAAGCCGAACACACAGTATAGTTATTCTTCAAAATCACTAGCGCAATTAAATTAAACTTATTAAAATAATTAAGAAACCACTCTATAGTCCTCATAGTTTATTGTCAAATAAAATTAGGCTAGCTTGCGACAATTATGATCATCATCAGGCTGTGTAACGACAAAAACAGGTACATTAACGCTCAATCTACATTATATATAGTGTTTTTTTTAATTATTTTAATATATAACAAAGTCCATTTTTAATCTATATTAAAATTATTTTTAGATATTTCCTGAACCGTATATGTATGGTAATTAATTAGTAAATTCCTCAATGATTATCTAGTTGAGCGCCAGTTTCGTCCTTTCTTTAACATGGCAAGTCTGACATCAATCACGTCAGATAATTTGTAATCTAATTTCATATAAAATTTATTTATGTCTAATATAAGTTTTGACTTATTTATTTTCAAAACAGTCGGATTAATGTAACAAATGCTCCTTCTAATTATACGGGCGGTCTTCATAACAACTTATCCAGGAACCGTTTATCGTGAAACAGATATGCGTGACTTTAGACTTCTCATTAACTGTGAGTGTGCAAGATTCCATTGTTTAATTTATCGTGATCAGAGCTTACTGAATATATATTTTGCATACTTGGTACACAACGAAATGAGCTCACCATAAACACTTTCTTTACAAATTACATTCACTCTTTTTTTAAATATTAAATGTAAAAATTACGCCTATAAAAATATATCTTCTCATTTTGGATCCAGATTTCCAATATTACTTTCAAAGTATAGCTATTTTATTTTGGGTATGCAAATTTATCAGGCCTGAAAACTGTTGACTTACAAAAATATTTGCCTGAAAAGAAACTAGTTAGGAAAATTCATTAAAAGTCTGTAACAGTAAATAATTTATTAACTTCAAGTAAAATTTAGTTCATGGGAATTATTTCGTCGCGTGAAATACTCAAAAAAGGGAAAAGACATTAATTTTAGCAAACGGTGTGAATGAGATCTATGCTAAATCGCTAAATACTTTGCTAAACGAAGATGCAAAGTTAATAAAGTTTGTAATAATTTATATTTACTTTTCGTTTTATTTATTTGATACTACTAAAACTTTATAATTTTAACTGAGAAAATTTTATCCTTGTTGCGGATTTACAAATTATTTTATACTAGTTATTATTTACAAACACCTGAAATTTACGGCCATATTACAAAGTTTTTTATGTAATTGAACCGACGTTTTGTCACAATTTTTGGGACTTTCTCATATAATTTCTTAATATTGAAGCGCAGTAAGATCCTTCCCTAATTTTATTCCCGTGCCTTTGATTTTAAATTATCGAAATCCAGCAAGAATATTCAAACTCGGAGATAAGCAGGCAAGAGGCGGGGTTTTCCCGGCGCCAGGGTGCCGGGCTGATAAACTTCTGGAATCGCTGAGGAGATGAAACAGGTTCATCACGAGCGTGAAATCTCTGCTTCACGTTGTTACCCCAATAATTAACCCCGAGAAACCCTTAAAATTAAAAAATCGTCCCCTTTAATTAATGTATGATTGTAACAGAGAGCAGGACCCATTAAAGAAATTGTTTTTTAAATAAATAAAATTATTATTATTATGTTTTAAAGCGCAAGTAATTTGTTAAAATAACTTTAAAAAATCAAGGCTCACATATCATTAAAATATGTTACTACACAGATTGTACAAGAAATTTAGAAAATGATACATTAAAATTTCAGAAGCTTAATATTAGTAAACATAAATAATAATAGTTTTTATTTAATTTTTTGTAAATATATTATATTAATAAATTTTAATGTGCATTTTTGTCGTAAAATCTGAAGAAATTACTTGACGAAGTCCCAAACACGGTGACGAAACGTCGGTTTAATTTACAAAAACTTTGTATCGGTAATTTGGTCATAAATTTATTCGATTTAATTAATGTGAAAACTGACGTTAATTGGTTTACTATTTCAAATTTATAAATAAAATACCAATAATGGCCAGAAGTTAGAAATAGAATAATTTAATTTGAATTAAAACGTTTCTTCCCCAACTTTCGGGACACCATAATTTATTAATTAAAAATGTATCAATTTCGCCATATTATTTATAATATTAAGTCAGATTAAATTTATGAATTTAAAGCGCATTGCTTACTACTATAATATTTAAGAGGTAGGAATAGAGGAGGAAGATCAAGGCTAGAATATGTTAGGCAAATCAGGCTGGATATGAGGAGATGAGAAAGTTAGATAAGAGCTGGAGAGCTGCACACCAGTCTACAGACTGAATGCTTCAACAACAATCAAGGGCTTTTTCCTTGGTAATTGAGTGCACATATTTCGTGGCAATTTTTATAAACGTTGGGTAATACATATTATTTAAAAGTCTCTTACAAAACTAGGAACCTCAAAATGATGCTTCCAAACGAGCCAGCCTAACACTTGAATTTCTTGAGTTTCGAATGGCGGCAAATCGTATCTATGAAATTTCAAATAAATTGATATTGTTTAAAGATTTATTATCATTATATATTTACAGTCTCCTGGAGTACTTTCAGAGTTCACCGATCATAAAAAAAACAATTTGTGGACAATATCGTTTTGATTCTGCATTATAATTGTACGTCAATTAGAAACGTGTCTACGCTAAATTTTCCAAAACCGAAAGCCATGCATAATCATATACCTTTTGTTTACTCTTCAATCTTCTTATTTTTAATTTTCATACTCGTTAAATATAAATAATATATTGTTTAAAACAGATTACGCTCGGAGATGGTTAAGATGAAAATTCTCGGTTACGTATCTCTTTTTCCCAAATATTTACCGACCATACACTGTAAACAAACATTGACAAAGATAACGAAGTGGAATAGTTGCCATTACGATGGAAAGATTAACGCCGTATTTTAGTGAAAGTGAACATGGAAAATATTCTTAATTTAATTTTCTTTAGACGAAAATTCAATATTATGTTCCATGTTATTTTTCAATCTGTTTATCTATTGTATATATTCCATAACGTGGTCTAATTTTTTCATAATTCCCAAATAACGTCAATGACAAAGTCTAGAAGGATATGGTGTTTTATAAGACCTGTCGATTATTTTTATCTTGCAGGTCATGAACTGCAAACGCCGATGCTTTTTTTCTTCTTCATAGACTTGCTTAAACAGCGCTCTTACGAGTAATGGTGCTAAAATTAGCAACCGACGCTATTCTGAAGAACCGCTTCACTCACTCAAAACAAGGGGAAATGACATTGAAAAAATTATTACTATATTCAGATCTGTGACAGTCTCGAATTTCTTCAAATCGACGAATCAGTTCATCCCAACAAGTAATACTCCAGTAAATACAAAATTACGAAACTTTTATTCTAGTGCTGAAAATCTTACTGCATCACCAATTTTTTCACAATAATATTCGTGTGTGTAACCTGCCAAGTTCTTTTTTTTTATCCTACATGAACTGCTTTACCATAGTCGACGTAATGGAAATGTTTTGTCTTATAGAAACATTCCCCCAGATTCAAACTTAATAAAAAAATGTTTCTATGAAAATAAAATGATACATACTTAACAGTTACATATAGATATTTATGAGTCATTTCTAATAATTTAAAATATATAGGCCTATTTCAATACATTCAATTCAACCTAAACAAGTTTGAAACATTAACTAAATAGCATAGGAAAAACGTTAAATCAAAATATAAATAAAACAATTGAATATCGACGAGCGGGAATGAGACGGATTTCTGTTCCAAAGCAAAATTTTAACATGTAATTTGTGAACTTCGTACCTACCTGCAGGATTGCCCAGGTGTCGTTAGTTGTCAATGGACGAACCTGAATTTCGGGACAACCCCTCTTCTCTTTTGTTCACCGTTTACCTGGGATACGTTCACAGCCTCCAGAATTCTTTCCTTTGAAGTGTATCCTTCACCGACACTGAAGTTTTTTTAAGAAATATTGAGAGAAGAAACAAAGTGTATATAGCATGGGCCCGTTTATGCATGATTGCACAGTTGTACTAATTTTTATCAATGTCAGTGCATGCATTGATATGAGAGGCTCTGCTTGCAATTGATACACGAGAGAAAATGGTGAGAAAAAAATTGACGACCTGAATACTTCTTAGGACCCTTAATGTACATGAATTGTGGCAGCCTGACAGACAGTCAGCACTTTCACCAGACATTTTTGACCGTGTCCCAAACTCAGTGCAGCTTCCCCGTATTCAGTCAAAGCTTTGACCATGTCATCGTAAATGGGAACAGAGCGCTCCAACTAGTGAGTTGAACTTCGTACAGGCCAGAGAGGTGATTCAAAGAACTAGCTTCCTCTGCGGAGTGAGTGATCATTAAATCAGAAGCAAACAATGACACCTCTTGTGAACCGAGAGCTACCTCCTGTCAGCCATGAAACTCATGAAACAGAGTGCTACCTGCTGTTTGAATCGGTTTCTGACAAATTATCGTGGTGCGATTGTTTTGATAAAATTAATTTTAGTGGCATATGCACTAAATATTGTAACCTCTTATCTGACTATCTAGAATATATTTCCGTATTTTACTGTACTGATTTGTTTTAATAAAATATATTTTTTTAATTCAGTCGCACCAACAAACGCGGTCATTAGCGACTGGCTCTTTGGGTATCTACTTTTCGTTTTCTCTGTCGGGTAAACTCAGTAAGGGTACTTGAAAACACACACCTGGCCCAGGCCAGGAATAGAACCCAGGACCTCTGTAAAGCGAGTCTATGATGTTAGCCACAAGACCACAGAGGCGGCCAAAATAAAATTATATTTTATACAAAAGAGTTTTAATTCACAATTTGATAGAAAAAAATCATTTCTATTGTAAGGTAATAGAAACCGTAAAAGAATTTGGTTTGGAAAAAGGAATCGCAAAACTTCAGGTAAAAGAATTTAACGAGAATTATTTTAGTCGCCTTTCTATTTGTGTTCTAGTGGACAAATACGTTTACTTGGACTGCCATGGGTTAGTATAATAATTTTTATTCACTTACATAACCATTACAAAAAATTGGAGGTCATCATTTGAATTGTTATTTTTTCTTAATAATGTTTTTTGTATTTCTTTTCTCTACATCTTAAAAAAGCTCCTTTTTATTTTTTAAATGCAAAAATAAAAATACCTAGAGCATTCATTGACTTATTGCATATCAAAAACTGTCATGTTTCACTGCTGGACCTTGTTATAACATAATCACATAGTTTTCTTTCTGAGCCAAAATGTTTTGTTCCTGAGTGTTATATGGGATGTAGAAGTGAAGTGTATTCTTAAAGAAACGAAAGAACGGACCGCGGAGCATGAAAATAAATTTACTGCAGGTTGGGAAACCCTACATGATCCTCTCTGCAAGAGTGAACTATGATTCAGGAGACAATAATGACAATAACTCCACATTCGGGCATATTGCCAACACGAGTTGAGCTGCATGGGCCTTCAGATTTAATAAAAAGTTTCACTCATTCCCAAATAACTGGTCAAAGGAGCTTACCTCGGTTGCCTCTGTACTAATGTACAACTAAATAAAGCGGTGAAGTCCCGGTGAAACGTTCAAATATATATATATATATATATAATGAGATGATCCTAACTTTACTCGTTCACTATTTACACACTTCAAGAATATTTATTCCACTATCATTTTACGCAATTTATGTAGATTTATACATTTTCCCGCCCTGGTATGACTGATTACGTTAACTTCCCATTAATTATTAACTGATAAGTACGGGTTTGATCCCTCAAATATTCAAGTCGCAACATGGAACGGAAACTTCTTACACCAACAATTACTGATGTCCCCATTTAGGTTCCTTAAGAATTATTTATGAAAAAGCTTCATTGGTTTAAAATAAACGTTTTTATTTACAACATAGGACAGAAAATACTAGGCAGTGTAAAAGCACTACTATATTAGAATTGTTAAGTGTTAAGGAACAAATTCTGTATGATGTTTTAGTTTTTATTCATAAAATAGATGTGGGACCGTTACCAGATTATTTCAATATTTTTATAAAAAGAAAATTCTGATGTACATAATAATAACACCAGAGGTAGGGGAAACTTTTATTGGAACACTTACATTTTAAAAGTACAAAAAATTCGATTTTTAATAAAGGTTTAGTATTAGACAGTAGCTGTAAAGGACACCAAAAGTATAAATGTATTTAAAAATAGTTTAATGCTAGAGTTCAAAAAGTCTGGTTAAATGTAAAAAGCGAATTTTGATTTAGAATAAGTTTTGTATTATGTAGAAAAATTGAATTGAGAATATGTAATTAGCTTTAAGCTAATTTGAATAAATAAATACAAAGTACCTGGTTGAGTAAACTATCGACATCAGTTCCAGTTCTATATACCTATTGTAAATGAACATTTTTTGATAAACCTACAATTTAATATCCATTTTCTTATATGGTCTAATTCAACTTTTGTACAATTTGATTATACGTCTATTTATTTGATTTTAATGTTTTAATGAAACGACAATTGAACAATGGCTCGGTGGTTGTAACAAACAGTAACAATGTATAATTCAGTAAAAATTAAGGTTAAAGCGAAAACAATCAAATCACATTAATCGCACTATCTTACGATTATTATAGTAAATGATTATATTACATTATTTATTACATTAAATAATATTCAATATTAAAATCTCAGATGAAAGGCTTAGGGAAATTTAATTAATGATATGTGACGCTTTTATAAAATAATTTAATATTTAAGTCAAATTATCTAACATTTTCGGCCAAAGTGAGTTTTTATTGAAAATCAAGCTTTTCTTGTTCCGTCGATACGGGAATCATTTTAAAATATCGTATGAACACACTTTTCTGAAGTAATATAAAGACTAGAGTCGATCCGCAGACAGCGTAACATATGATTCTGGCTCTGCTTATTTAGATAAATTTATTTACCAATTTATGGTACACAAAATTATTTAAAATATGTTAAGCAAGCGAGTTGAAACGAGGTGTTCTCTAATAATAACTTTGAAATATAGAATGTAGAAATATGTACTATTCTTGTTTAAAATAGAACTTTGCAGTTGCCAGGATTATTTAGGAGGTATTCTGAATTGTTTCGAGTGAATCTTGGATGTTTCCAGCGATCAATGAATGGACAAAAGTGCCTTTGTTTAATTCCCTGCGAATCGTCTGTAGACAGTACTTATTATAGAAAGTTAACGTGCGTGCTAATATTCCAACAGAAACGAGATTTAAGTCAACACGTCACAAGAAATAAATATGCTTCAGCTGAGTTAATAATGTATGAATGCATAATATTTAGCCACGTGTCACGCCACTAATTAAAGTGAAAAGGCAAATTTACCTGTCTTAAGCAAGATACTGTTTATGGATAACAACACTCAACACTTCGTCCGATAAGCCACAATGTCATTAACCTCTTAATATGTAATATTGGGTTTCGGCATCGCTTAAAACGTATTCTAAGGGGACACTTCACCAATCAAGTGTTTCAAGAGCGTGACTTTATAACAATATTCTGGCATCGGTACGATGATCTACTCTAAACGCACAATCGTGACGCATCTCTGGTCACTACTTAGACGATTTTACTGTGCAATAAAAGAAGAATATTCATGCTAAAAAAGTCCTTTTTGTAAAGCCTCCAGTTATATATTCTGCTGTAATTAAATCAACTTCCAATTACATTTACAACGAAAATGACGCTTAAACGAAGGGACTACGAAACATATAGTTATACAATTACTGAATACGAATATTCTCTTCGTATGTATCAATTGCCCATTCACAAAAGTAATAATCATGTAATAGCCCTAAAATAAATATTTTTACCTACATGATCGTAATACAGACTGGGCAGAATATTATGACTATATATATATATATGTGTGTGTGTGTGTGTGTAATTTTTCAATAAACTGATAACGAAATTTGAAAATTAATCTTTTTTTTGGGGGGGGGGGGTGTTAACAGGCTACATGAGGGTGATCCTGAATCATGTAAATCATAAAATTGTACATTTATAACGGAATATTCCGTTGTAAATTTCACGATTTACATGATACTAAAACACAGAAATAAGTAATTTGATCGTGTCAAACAATATAAGATTTAACATAGTTTCTACTTTAAAGGTAAGTAAATTTCTCTCTGTAACTTATTATAAAAATTATTAACAATACATAGAAAGACGGCCAATAACCCAGTATATAATTATTTTACTATTTGGTTATATACGACGTTTCGTCTCCCTTTTGAGACTTCCTCAGGCATTAAATATAGCAATTCACGTAATTTACTTCTTGACTCCCTCAACCGAAAAGATTATTAAATATATTCTAGTATTTACATGTGAAGAATTTAGTGTCGCGGACCACCTCCAGCGACGGTTTTTTCCGGTCCTAACCGTACTGTAAATTTAAAGTGAGAAAAATATGTTGGTTTAAAAACTATTGTATATATAATTAATAATACCTTTTTAAAAAATGAAATAAAACTCTTGTGTAATTTACAGTCTTTATTTATTGACAAAATCAATTTTCTGTCACTAAAATTTGAATCTTCCGGCTTCTTCAGTCATAAAATATTAGAATACTTGTTAACAAAAGCTTATAAAATGGACTGACTGAAAAAAATTAAATATGTAAGTAAAATATTTCCAAGGAGACTTAAAATTATTGTTCCATTACAAATTGCAGTGAATAAAAGGAAATGTTGAAATTGATAAAACCTTCTCACCTCACAGATTTTACTTAAAATGATATTGAGGTTTAATAAAGTTATTTATCACAATTTATTCGAAGAATTAATTTTGTTGCACAACAAAATAATAATACTAAGTTATTCTAAAAAAACATTTACAGTTTATATTTTATGCTTCAAACTCTTTTCTTTAATGGCATTGGTAGGCTCAATTCCAGTGATATTTATTTACCACCATGCATTTCAAATGGTTACACTTCATTAGTTATTTATCGGCTAAGAAATATTTAGTCCCTTAAAACAAAGAGAAAACAGCATTCATGGGAATAGTAGTACCACATGTACGTTATTGTAATTCTTTGTTGTATGATATAAGTAGAAATATTGTGGATAAATTAGAAGTGGGTTAGGAGCAATTTTAAATGAACATAAGTATATTAAGATGAAGGATATGTTTAACAAATTATAATTATTAAATTTGAGGAACCTAATTCTGTATGATGTATTAAAATTAGATGTTCATAATCATAATAAGGGAAAAAAATTATTGATCATTTAAATTTATGGAGTACAAAAAAACTCGATGTTTGATAGACGGTAAGTAGTATATAATGAGTTACCAGTAGAAGTTAGGATTACGAATAGTATAAAAGTATTTAAAAAAAGATTTATTGTTAGTGATAAAAATGGTAATCAATAATATAATAAGATACTTGTACTGTTTATTAGACCAAGCACTCGACAATGGTTGTACAAAAAAAGGGTTAAATAAAAACAAATCAATTCCACTAGACCGGCAGAAAAATGTTTTCAGGTCATACGTTGCGGCAAAATAACAACTGGTGATTATGTAAGTGAATCGTCTGTTAGTGATCAGAATGTTCCTTAGATTGATTATGAACTACATTTACTCCTGTCCAACCTCAGTGGTCAATGGAATATAACACATCAACAGATTTCAACGCTATTATCAACAAAGTAATAATCTCTGCTGGATATCAATCATATTCTCTATTACTTCGTGCCAGGACAAAATTATGAAGTCTGCTTGTTGAACTAGGACGTATTTCATCGGGAAATATCCAACTGCTTCTGATATCAGCCGTAAAGCTTCAGCAGGGTCGATAACATAAAAGCAGATCCGTGAGAATGGCTGTCATGCACTTGACAAGATAACAAGTGAATCCTTTGGTAAACAGCTGTCAAGTGAACAAAAAGGTTCGTGGGCTTCCATCTCATAACTATCGACGTTCAACGTCGACGACTGCGACATCCATCACTGAACCTAAACCGAAGCCGTATTGCAGTTTGTAAAATTCTTCTTGGTTAGATCTGAATTGATTCAAATTTGAAGTCTTAATTACCTTCCTTTATTGTGAAACTGTTACGTTAAGATTCTCGTGCACCAATGTTTTTTTTTTGTAATACTTTAACAACAAGAAATGCAAGTGCTTACATAACAAATAGCTAGCCAAATGCGGATCATACGAGGACGTTGGCTATTGGAGACGTGGTCATTACAATATTTACGTCATGACACTCTTATCAAGGACAATGCTTATGTTAGGAACTTCAAGACTTACCAGTCAGATCACAACTCTCGCTCAATCAAAAACTGGATTACTTATTTGCTATAATATTTATGGGTCGTAGGCGGGAGCAGTAAACATCCGCCAACAGGTTAGGTTAGGCCACGCATGACGTCACGTAATTCATGGGGTGATTGGGGCGAAGTGGCGACGAACTTAAGTTGTAAATTAATGGGTATGCAAGGCAAAGTGGATTAGTTATGAGTTGTACTGACGTGCAAATGTTGTAACTTGGCTTCGTTTTCTGCTGGTGCATCCAGATCAGTAGGACCCGGATTTTAATGACAAATCATTTTTTTGAACCTAAGGGAGAATTTAACAATTTATGCACGCATCCAGGTAAGAGAAGTGTAGAAAAACGTGTTTTTATTGTGCATGTAAAGTCATATTTACCTCTTATTTAGCTATACGACATATTTTGGCATATTAATGCATATAATTAGTAACAACATCTGGAAAAAGTAGATAGTAGAACAGCACGATACGACAAAAAAATTAATATATACTTATATTTAACAGTACTTTGCACATGACGTTTTGTGCCCAAATTTGGAACTTCACCTGGTGTGATTTAAACTGGAATCAATGCATTGAAAAGGATGAAAATTTAGACGTGTATGTCGCACAAGCGCAGTAGCCGAAATAACAGTTGCAACCAATATAATTGGTTCTAGAGTGAATTTCGTATTTACGATACATAAAAACTCAGCAAGCAATTTTTTAGATAAACATCCATTAAGTCATATTTATGTTCTTTTAGGTTATAAATGCTTGCTGATTTTTATATCACTAAAATCCGGGCTCTGGTGATCAGACAGGTTCACTCAATATCTCCGAAATAGTAGTTAGTAAAATTCAGTAATACTAACAGGGAGGTATATTTTGGAGGGTGATCCTGAAACAGGCAACTTCCATAGCTTAAGTAAATGATGTTGATTCTTACAACAACTGCGATCCGTAGTGTAAATGAACTAGAGAAGTCGAATCAAGCTGTACGCGAAACAACTTATAATAAAGGATCTGGTTAAGGTCGATACCATAACAATCGGAGATAACCCACAACAATATAAAAGATTTGTTTGTTATACAATATTGAGAATTTATGGACTTTACGAGAGGGTGAAAGATGAAGAATACAAAGGAATAAGGAAAAGACACATGCGGAAAGTGTGAGATTCGCTTAGTCCCGACAGATACGCGATGTAGAGAGGATAATCGAAGAAAGGTTATTGCGACTTGCGGATTTTGCGATTTGAAAGAGGGAGCGAGAAGGCTCAGATCAGCTCACCGTGGACTGTAAATGATTGCACTTGATAATAGTTTTTGTTCTGGTGTTAATGTTTAATACGGCTTGGGAATCTGTGACTACAAGACAAGAAATCCCTACGATATAAAAATAGACAAACAGTTTTGAAACCAAAATTGTAAAAAAAATTTCGGTGAAATACTTACTTTTTCATTGTTAGCTCCCTAATTAAACTAAAAAATATTTGACATCACAAATATATATTTTTTATAATTTGATTGTGTACTCGTTTATTCATAGAGCAAAACCATTTCTAAGCACTTGAAAGTAAAATGAAAGATAAAAATCATTTTAGGAAATGGAAAGAACACAGTATTAACTTCAACCAGTCCTAAGACAGTAATTGACATTAATTCTCTAAGAAGCAAAATAAAGTAGATATTAATAGTCACTGTTTTATTATGTAAAATGAAAAAAATTAAACATTAATACGTGTTCGACGCAAACATCTACTGAAATGTAGACAAGTTGTAAGTAGTCATTTGATATGATATGTTTTTATTAATATGTGTTTGATTTGGTATTTGTAATTCTTTACAGAAGTTGATTCTATTAACAAAGGATATATTTTTAATTTATAGTCGTCCATTTTTGTTACTATATATGAAATTGCTATGTTTCTGGTTACAAATGGTGATTCTAGTTCTTACCTTCTGAATTTTCCTTAAGATTACGTGATACAAGGTGGCCGAATTTTTTATTACTTTCTTCCATTTATAAATGGAAGTCATTGACAATTACATATGTGTGAGGCAATCACTCCTACGTGTCAACGGCGAATTTCGTCACATATCTTTAATGGTCTGTATCTAGATAATTATGAACATTTCACGTACAATATTCTTTTCAACTTTATTGAAATGATCAATATTATCTGTAAATGGTTAATTTTGTTTCTTGCACCTCCGAGAACGTAATCCCGTTGTTAAATGTTTATATTAAATAAGTTTGTATTTCCTTTGCTTAAAACATTTTCAGTTATGTTATATCCCTAGTATTTTTTTAAAACTACAAACAGAAAAGGAAATTCGCCGTTTACAACTTGTAAAGTTACTCTAGGAGACCATTCCGCAGGAAGTAAGGAAGCATCACACAAGGATATTACCAAAAATATTAAGATTCTCGTATTAACAGGGTCGCATTTATATATTATTTTCCTTCTCAGAATATAGACACTTGTAGTGACTGTCACTGCAGTGAAGCAAGCAAACTAATTCCCAATTTCAATTGTTCTAGTTAAAATAAAATTTACCAATACCTCACTACTATCCTGCTGCACTGTGTGTGGGTCGAAGGGCCTGAGTAATCTGTCCCTTGTTTCCCTCCAAACCGGATTCTCCCCTCAACTCTTATAAAGCCCATCACGTATTGTTTTTCAACACTTATCTACAAATATCTTAAAGTACCTCGCGTTAGTTTGAGAACTTAGTCCTTAGTACAGTACCTAAATGTTCGTATTATTTAATACGTGCAGCACATAATATTTAATGTAGTTTTAAATAATAAATATGCGGAGTAAGCAGTGACCTTTAGGGTTTTGTTGGGCAGGTTATCCCTTTTTTTAGCTTCAAAAAATATAAAGCTGATTCGTATATTAATGTATCAGTTGACATAATTTTGTTATTTATAATTGGTATACGTTTCAGTTCTGTGGTATCCCTAGTATTTTTTTGTTAGAAGGGAGAAGTCGTTTTTTCAGAACGAGACCAGGTGTATGATTTTCTTCCAGGCGGCGGGGAATCGTGATACGATGCGATGCACGCGAGCAGAACACTTGTCGGCTACTGATTTTCAGTGGATGAAGGAAGGCATTCCAGCCCCGCCCTTCGAACTCCCCCCTCCTGCCCACCCGATGGATATCCCCTCCAATGCTTTGGGCTCAGAACACTGAAGTCGTGCGAACCGGCAAGCAGCGCAAAGTAATTTTGCTCTATTGTGTGTGAAGTATGGCGTCGTTACTGATCGACGACGCCTATTACGATGGCAGCCGTCTTTTTAGCTGGGTGTCGGATCTTTCTGGATTACCTTTGGACCAGGTAACGAATCAAATTCACTATTTACGCACGTATAGTAACTTGTGATGTACACATTTGTTTATTTATAATAGTTCGTCACCCCAGCGGGTAGTCTCGGAACTTGTCAGCTATAAGGCGTGAAAGGAAAGGCTATTCAAATAGTTTTTTGTGTAGTTGCCGCGGAAAATATCGTTATTAGACCGCTGCTCTCGATCGATTGAAGCAGTTCATATCACATGCGCCCCATCTCCATCGATTTCACACGAGTGACATTTCTTGCGTCAAGTGGCGGCTATTTTAAACGATCAGCATATGGGAACAGTATTGTCAAACGACTTTCTTTAATCTGACCAACAGGGCCAAATTTTTTTATGATTCGATTGTATTAATTAAGTGATAATAAAATTATTTGCCGACTTATTAGCCGTCTTTTTATTTATTTTATAACCTACTTTTAATGTACTTTCCGTAGAGGACTTTTAGATATGTAATTTAGGTACTGTATTGATATATTATATGTACATAATTCATTTATGTTTGTTTAAAAACATTACTGTTGTGTAGTGGTAAATACAACAGAAACTAGTCCTATTGACCACTGTAGTATTTTGGATGAATATGTCACAATTTAGAGTGGTAATTTGCCTTGTATAATTTCCCTACCATTTAAATTATTATAATATGTAGTCACTTTTAAATGCTAGTATCTGAAAAATTGAGTGTAGGACTCTGATTATCTAATCATCTACACATATTTTTTGATTCTATAGATTTAATAATACATACATTTTACAGGTAAATTTTTTAATCAGTCAATTTGTAGCCCTGGGATTGGCCCCTTTGTTTAGGAGTGTCTTACATCCATCCACAACTGGTCCAGCAGCCCGTCATGCATTTGGACTTGCATTGGGTCTTACTTTTGGATATTTCTGCTTTGGCATGTAAGCTCAAAAATAACAGTATATATTAATTTCCAAGATATTCCCTTTCCTGCGAAGAATTGATACTGATATGATATGTATAATTTGGCATGTAAGCTCAAAACTAACAATACTGATATGTTTATTCCATTTATGTGGCTAGAATTTGAAAGATTGTTTTATCTATTAAGTTAGTTAAAAATGTAAACAAAACTCCCTTATTTTAATTACAATAAAATTATATCTTATAAAATATAATTTAACTATAAGAATATTTTATTTTTAGGCAAGCCATTCATTTGGCTGGTTTGCCAGCATTGTGCTACATTGTCATGCGAACACAAGATCCTCACATCATGCAGAGGTAAATATTATCAGTTACACTGGATAAAAATAAATTCTTCTTACTTGTTATTATTATCATGGATATATGAAAATCAACATAAGGTGATCATTTGGTCTTTGAGATAAAAAAACATCTAATGAGACCAGAAAGTAGCTAGTTCTAAGTGAAGGTTGCAATAATGTTAAGAATGTGTGGATAATATAGTGAAAATTATTTCACTGAAAAACAGTCTGCAAGTTTTTAAGTTAAATTGTTTTTCAAGTTTCATATTAAATGTATTTTTTAGTTGAACATTATCACTAAATTCCATTGAGTCAAAATATTTTATTATTTGATTTAGTATGGTTAATGGTTGAAAAAGATACCACTATTACAGGATGGTGATTGCAGTGGCACTGGTTTACCTCTCTTGTATCCACCTACATCGACAGTTTTATGATTATGGATCGTATACCTTAGACATAACAGGTAGGATTTATTGCTTTACAATGCCTTAAACTTGTTTTCAGAATGAAATCATTGTTTTATTGTAATTCATGGCCTTAGATGTGTTATAATTAAAAATTATTTAAAATGGCGGTAATATTTTGTTCACATGAAGAAATTTTATTACTTACTGTCTGTCTGTCTGACACACTTTAATGGCTTGTATCCTGAGTAGTATAACTAATTTTACAAGAAATAAAAAGATGGCCAAAAAGTCAGCATATAAATGTATCACTATTTATTCAAAAAAGGGACGTATCATCTCCATTTTGAGGAAGTCTCAAAATGGAGACAAAAGTCACTTTTATGAATAAATAGTGATACATTTATATACTGACTTTTTGGCCATCTTTTTATTTCTTGTAAATTTTTAAAGTCAGAAAACTGTGTTATAAATAATTTTATTTGGTTTCTGTTAACTTTAACCACCATATCAATTTTCTATCTCCGTAATTATCGCTGCCTGCTGAAAAATTATTTGACAAATACTCTTTGCCAATTTCACCAGGTTTCATTTTTATCCCAGCCATTGCCAGGTGCTAAATATTAGTAAAGTTTTAAACTATTTATTGGAATTTGTTTTCCTTCATTTGAAAATACTGCAATATTGTTGAATTACTATCATAGCTACACTAAGTAGTCGCTAATATTATATCACACAACTCATTACTGTCAATAAAATATGATAACACTGTTTTTTTGTTGTTGAATTTTAGGTCCACTAATGGTCATTACCCAGAAAGTAACAAGTTTGGCATTTAGTCTTCATGATGGCTTAACACGAAAAGAGGAAGAGTTAACTGATAATCAAAAATATCATGTAGTTAAGTGAGTTTAAAGTTTTATTGCTATATATTTTATTCTTACAGTGTAATTAAAATACAATTGTTTAAATGATAACATGAAAGTCATCAGTAAATTAAACTATTGCTTGAGCTTAGGCTAAGTTGCTTTTATGCTTTCTGAGAGAGAAATAATAAAAATCAGTAATCACAACACCATAACCCAGTATAAAAACAATTTATATTATCATTCTCAATTACAATTGAATCAAATGGATTTAATCTAATTTGTTTCTTACACTGTATAAGTGGCTGTAAATAGAGATTAGTAGAATTTTAAATATCTACTTGTTCATACAATGCATGTACTTAATTAATTCACTTAATTCAAGTTATTGGAACAACAAAAGCAAAAAATTACTATTTTCTATAAACATTATCATTTATCTTGCATTAGGCAATGTTTTTTGGTTAATATTAGTGCAAGGCCCCAACTAATCTTTTATTCCTGGAATTGAAATTTGAATTTTGCGCTATACTTTTCAATAAAGATGCTGTGAATAGAAAACTAGTTAGTAGTTATCAATTAATCTGAAAGATCTTAACTTAAAACTTTATAGGAGAAGATTCCGTTGTTCACAAATGTTAATTACTGTATTGTTTCTTGTATGTCCAGTTCTGCTGTATTTACTATTTTATTTGTTTCAAGCTATCCTGTGTATTGTGTTGTTGTGTCAGGAAGATGCCCTCAGCCCTAGAATACTTCAGCTACATGTTCCACTTCCAGGCACTAATGTGTGGGCCTATTATTTTTTACCGGGACTACATGGATTTTATCAATGGTTACAATATTTGCAAGTACCCTCCACCAACATTGGTAAGTACAAATGTTGGTTTGTAATTTTAAACTAGCGATCTTAACAAACCTCATGCTTTAGTAGATATTGTTAATATAGGTATTTATATCAAATAACCCAAATAGCATAAGAGTTACTGCACACATCTTGAGTGTTTTAACACGTGAAATTAATAAAATCTTTTGTATCATTGTTCTAAGTTTACTGTTATACATCTGAACCTACAGTAGAATTGATTTACTATCAGTGTTGAAAGTTACTGTTCAAACAAAGCCTAAATATTCTTATCAAGTAAAGTCACATCATGTTTTGCTTATTACAATTTTGCTATGCGTAATTAGTCCATTATGTTACAATATATCTTTGTGATCCGATTGACATGAGGTTTTCAAATAGCACAGTCATAATGTTTTGTATTGAGGACTAAGCTTGGTCTTTACTAAGCAATTGTCTCTTTCCTGTGCATATATATTTAAATGCAAGTAAGGATGTGACATTGTCAAAATCATTAACACAATTAATGACTGGGAAGAGAAATAAAGGTGAGAGCTTACTTAAGGTTGATGATAGCTGTCACCATTGTGGGTTGTAAATATTCAAATTTTCAGAGCAAGCGCCCCCTTTATCAGGAGATAAGAACATGCATTCCAACAATTGACAGCTGCATCTCTCAGAACATCTGTCCTTAACTCCTGAGAAAGGTGACAGTTGCTCTGAAAATTTTAAGAAAATTTACATCCTACAAGGGTGATTTCTTCTTCTACCAAAGACTCAACAGACCTCTTGAGGGCCTAGGCCTACCGAGGCGGCTGCACACTGTCATCTGTCATCGTCCAAATTTGGGTCAATGTATCAATTCCCCAGCAGCCTTAATCCTGGTCCTCATGACCATGACAACACAAACATCCAAGCCCATGTCAGGATTCAAACCCGAGACCCCTGAGTTGTGAGGCAGCAACGCTAGCCACTACACCACAGGAGGTCGGCACAATGATGACTATCATCTGTAAATTTCAGGTAAGCCTCTACATTTCTCTCTCTCTTGCCTATTCTTATGAATATATACATGGTATGGAAAGGAAAGAGAGGAAGTAGGTGGCTTACCTGAAGCTGAGGGTTGGTGTTGCCACGTTAGACGGGACAAAGCTCTTTAAGTTTATAGTGTTGTCAACTAATAGTTTTCTGTTTTTATTTACAAAGTTATTAATTTAATTTATTGTGTGAACAAATCATATTCAAAACTTGAAGTTGGATACATAAGGTTTTAATATTCAATTTGTTAATATTTATTTGCTTTCATTGTTATTGCATTTCTTATATATTGCTTTATTGTATAGATTTTAAATAATGTACTAGGTGGCAATGTATCCTTAAGTTGTGAAAATCACTTTAAGATAAAAGTCTGATAAATTACCAATTGCAATATTTTTGATAGGTCGATACAGGGGAGACTAACAAAATTGCTGAAAGTAAAAGTGTGCTCAAAGTTTCTTTGAATGATTACAGAAAACAAAACATTAATCATTACTTACATATTAACATTAAAATTGTTACTACAGATATTCTTAAAAATATTGAGGTAAGGAAGAATTATTACTACCTTATAATCCTGAAATTTATTTGTACACATGCAGTGGCTATTATTTGGTTAATAATGAAATTATCAGGCCAAGCAAATATAGAGTGACTTCCTAAAGGACTCACTCTTGCTACAAAGAAAATGAATTTTTTTTTCCATCAACTACAATCTGTTTCTCGTCTTTGTGTCCATGCAATTAATGAAATTGTTAATGTAACCTTTTCAATTTTTTTTACTCATCTGCTCAAAAACCTGAGAGGCTGTCATAACCTTAAATTGATAGTTTGCATCACCAGATTATATAGAGTAGGACATCTTAAATTTTTAAGAGTGTAATCTTTCTTACTCAGGAAAAATAAGATAACAAATGCAAATGACAAAAAAGATATCGAATAATCTTAAAATAATATCAGGCTTGAATAATTTTATATACATATACTCGTGCATATATGATGGATAAGGGAATAAAATTACCAGAAACACCTAAAATAGAAGCTCGAAGTCATGATTGCAGGGTGGGATGGTTATAAGTTTTCAGAAGCAACCACCTGTTTTGACAGGGCAGAAAGAGACAACTTCCGAGTTTTGGCTAGCTCTCTCTTTCCTGTCCTGCAATAATGATTCTGCTAATGTCATATCCTTTCATGTATTTATATATACAATTAATAAGGACAGGAAAGTGAGACAGAAAGTTGGTGACTTACCTGAAGTTCACAGATGGCAGGTTATTGTGTAGGGTTTGGGATTTTTGACATCGTAATCTATCGTAATGTTAGGAAAACATTTCCAGTGATGGCCAGCCATCGACAGCTGGCCATATTTAAATATGTTTTCCTAACCTCCTCAATAAGAGGACAGTGTTTCCAAAAATTCATGTATGACTGGTTGGCTGCCATGAAGAAGTGGAATTTTGGTTCTGAAATATTTACATTTTCTGACATCTTTCTCTCTCTTTCCTTTCCTTATTAATTGTTTTAGCATGGCAATGTCATTTCCTGACACATATATCTTGTGTACATAACTGTGTGGTGTAATTTCTGTTGATTACCATATGATTTGTTTTCAGGGAACATTGGATAATAATTCAAACAGCAGAAAAGTTGTGTTGGAACCATCGCCATGTATAGTAGTTTTCAAAAAAGTTGTTTGCTCCTTTTTATGTGCTCTTATATTCATTAAACTCATTCCATCATTTCCTATTGCAAGAGTTAAAGGTTTGTTAGAATTTAAATTTAGAAGTAATTTAATTTTCACCTTATTTTTTAATAAATATTGTGTAATTTAAGCAGTAGTGTACTCATAAAAATACCTTTGGTTTTATGTTTAAGTTATTATATTACAAATCAGCATAGTGTTAATATGTCCTTTCTAAAATACAATAAAGTTTGAAAATAACCATCTTATAACAAAAGCATTAAATTTATCATTTAACACCTAATCACAGTGTTATTCAAATTAGTTTGATGATTTTAACAAATAAAAAGAATGTTTCCAGCAGTACTGCATAAAAATTGTTTCTACTTTCAATAATTTGATTTTCAAAAAAAAGTATACCTAAATTTTCCTTGGTACAAATTTTTGTACATTGTCCATGTATTCCATGTTTCAAGTGAATATATCTCTTTTAATTTTCCATATTCCTTTGTACACTACATATCCTGTTGCCTACGCACTTTATAGTTTCTTATATTAGCCCCTTTTTTAACAGTAATTGCAGTTGATTCTTCATTTTCACCTAAGAAATTATTTAACCTGTGTTGAATTTTATAAGTCTATTAAGAGAAATGTTAATAGAGGTGCTCTTCACTAATCTCAGTGCATAGGTTCTCCATTTTTTGAGTGTATCTATCTTAGTTGCTTTTTAGTGACTAATCCTCTTGAGAAATACCATTTCATTCCACATGGTTTACTACATATACTATATACCATATATAGTATTGATATCTATACTTTAAGAATGCTAAAATATAATTATTACTTTTATAATCAATTTTACCTATTATTACTTGGTTTGAATAAATTTATTTTCTTTTTCTTCAGAATCTGAATTTGTAGAAGACGTGGATATTATTGGCAAAACTGCATACTTAATTATATCAACTTCTCTAGTCAGATTCAAGTATTATCATGCCTGGTTGCTTGCTGATGCAATTTGTAATGCATCAGGTTTAGGCTTCAATGGTTATGACAAGAATGGAAATGCTCGTTGGGACCTTATATCTAATGTAGATGTAATAAGGTTTGAGGTGAGTGATTTAAGACACTTTAAAAATAATATGACGGAATTTTTGTGGTAAATAAATTAAATTACTTTCCATTCATTTATCTTTATAAACATAATTTAATATTGCACATTTCATCAGTTTTGTCTTTAAAAAATTACTTAAGATTACTATTTATTTTTTAATATTCAATACATGGACAAAATTCTGTCTGCTCTAATAGATCAATACTGTTTCAGCTTGGGGCGAGTTTACATGACAGTATTGAGCAGTGGAACAAGGGAACAACTCGCTGGCTACGTATGACGGTGTATGAGAGAGCTCCTTATTTAAAGACGGTTCTTACTTATGCTCTCTCTGCCCTGTGGCATGGTTTTTATCCAGGGTACTACCTCACTTTCATGAGTGGAGCCTTCTTTACATTTGCGAGTAGATCTGTAAGTACCAAATAATCTTTATTTTGCTTTATAATTATGAATTTAGATTCCTTTTCTACATTAAAATCACTCCACCTAAAATTATTTCATTGAGAGTGATTCTAATTACAGTCGCAGAAGATTTCCAATAATGTAATTCACTTTTAATCATACCTGTTGAGACTATATTTTTGTCTTTTATTTTATAAAAATGGTTGTCATACTTGTTACTAATAAATTATAGATGATAGAAATTAGACTTTCTAACCAAATATTGTAGGTTCGACGCTGCATTCGACACCATTTTATAAGCTCACCAATTATCAAAGCTGCATATGATCTTGTGACCATGATTACAACTCGAATTGTGATGGGATACGTAACATTCAGCTTTGTTCTTCTCGAGTTTTGGCCCAGTATTAAATTATATTTGTAAGTATCATATATAATATCAATATCATAATATATTTATTTTTATGTTAGCTTTGAAAACATGTGATCAATTAAACAGGGGAGTGTCTTTTAATTGCTTTTTATTAATGTTATTCCCAAAGGGAATATATACTTCAGGATACACATATGTTAAAGTTATGTATAGCTTTGTTTTAACACTCACACACCCATATATATATATATATATATATATATATATATATATATATATATATATAATAATGGGGAAAGGACAGAGAGATAGAAAGAAGATGACTTACCTGAGGTTCATAGATGGTAGACACCTTGTGAGTTTTGGAGAACTTGAATTTTCGGAGGCACCGCCCCCTTCATCAGAAGGTTAGGAAGACATTTCCAGTGATCGGCTAGCCGACGACAGTCGTCGGCTAGCCGATCACTGGAAATGTCTTCCTAACCTTCTGATGAAGGGGGCGGTGCCTCCGAAAATTCAAGTTCTCCAAAACTCACAAGGTGTCTACCATCTATGAACCTCAGGTAAGTCATCTTCTTTCTATCTCTCTGTCCTTTCCCCATTAATTGTTTTAAACATGACAATGTCATTTCCTATCTCATATATATATATATATATATATATATATATATATATATATATATATATATATATATATATATGTTGGCCTATGACCCCATGTTCTGTTCCTGGCTCCATATATTTAATTGACAAAATAATACTTAGAAAAATAATTCCTAGAAATTATCATACTAATTTAAAATTTATTTACTAATATTTAAAAACAACTGTCAAAAGTAATTTAATGTAAAAATAATTAAAATATTTACAAACATTACTTCTATAATATATGTGCAATGCTGTAAAGTCCACTGTTAATTTTATATTGTAAGACTTATAATAAATCCGTACCTTCTTGATCACAGAATAATAAAAGTTAGTTTGAATCAGCAAAAGGAACTGTCAATTATTTATTTCTATTGTTGATTTAAAACATCATCATCTGGGTCATATTTCTTGTCAACACACTGCCAAAGGAGCTAGTGTTTTTTTGATACAATGCTGTAAGGTGTATGTATGATCCAACGAGTCTAAGTCAAAACATGAGTGATGTTCAATTATTGGATATAACACCTTGTCTCAAATGCTTGAACATTCATTTATACAGATGATAGATGGATTACCTGTAACTGTGGCTGGCTCCACACTATGAATAGAAGACTTTCAAATTTTCTTCTTACTTCAGGAGATAATACTACACTTTACTCTAGCTGACCAAACACACACAACTGTAGTCATGTTGCAGATATAGCAGTGTACTCATATTCTAATGTTGTGCCATTTAGAAATATACATTCATTTTACATTATTTGTGCCATTTAACATGAACAAATAAATACTTTTTTAATCTAATAAGTTAAATATAGTAATTTGAAACAAATTTTCCATTGAGATGTTGACTGTGATAAATTTTGAAAATTATAAATTAAATCTTTATGTAGTTTTTAAAGTTCATTTAACACCCTGCTATTATCTTTTAAAAATAACAACCGCATAAATTTGTTTTTGAGTTTGGCTGTGAATAAAAGAACATATTAAAAATTAATATATTTATTAACAAAATAAGTGGTTGTAACAGCTCATAAATAATTACTGATTGCATAATTAATGACATTTATAAGTTCATATATCTGATCATAAACTAATTTGATATTAACTTAATTACTGTGAAGCCATTGTGAATTGTCTGTGTGCTGAGCGAATTCATTTTATAACATTGCACCATCAAGAATACTTTTATCATCTGACTGTCAAACAAGTGTCTTGATTTACGCACACAGTTTTGTTCCAGTACACACACTTTCTTTCGGCCCAAATTTTTATGTTGACTCACCAAGTTTATTGTCAGATGTATACCGTGGTCCTTTGAAAACACTTTAGCAACTTGCCGGATTATCAACAGATAATTGTACCTTGTGACTTACTAGAATACCCAGTTGTTCAACATTTTGGACCTTTCCATCTTATTGGGTTTTACTTTTGATTGTCCAACATAATCTGTGCGACACATTCCAATCACAACGGTCCCAACATCAGACAATAGATCCGAGCTGAATATTCTCCCTCTTGGAAAGTTGCCAGCCTCAAAATTTCAGAATTTACCAAGCTTAAGCTTTCCTGCATTTCACATCACAATATTTTAAAAGTGGAGCTTTTGATCTCAAGTAAGATCATATTCACTATAGATTCAAAGATAAATATATTTGAACTTGTATTAAGTACTGTCCTAAATCACTTCTACCCTTACATATTTTATAATACTTTAAACTTAAAAGTATTGGTGCTTTTGCACTACATCACGTTAGCATCAAACTTATAATTACTTAGAAATTCATGTAAGAAATTAAAAAATGATTATGTGGATGAGGTAAATATTATTCAATAAGTTTAATAACATTATAGATTTTCCTCTTTTTACAGAAAACTGAACCTTCCACTATAGACAACGTAATGAAGGTACAATTCTGTGATACAGTATGTTTAATTTTAGAGTAGTAAAAGAGAGATCTATAAATTTTGTTTTGAACAGTGATATAACTAAGTGAATGAGTTCCACATTAATTTGCTGAATTTGCTTTAATAATTTAGTAGGAAAAAGTTAATATTAATGAATACTGCCCCCTTCATTTATTTACATTATGCTAAATCTTGCAATAGCTAATTTTGCATGAAGTTAAATAGTTTAGTAAAGCTTACTCTTAATAGTTCAGTAGTAATAATGCTAAACATGCCTTGCATCTAATGTTAAAAAAATATAAAAAAAATTAAATAGCTATTTATTATACTAAATAAAGGGTACTTTAAAGTGAAAGCTTTTAAAATAATATTTAAGTAACTATACATTCTAATATTTTTATATCTATTATCTTTACCTTTGTGATATTATTGTATGTACTTTTAAGCTCTGTAAATAAGCCACCAACAGTATTTCTGTATAGAATAGCCATATACATTGTATTATGATTAAATAGTGCAGCTGTATTTGTTCCTTTTGATTATATTCAATAATTTTTAAGAATATTTTCTAAAGAAGTTATTTTGATCAAAATTGAAAATAATCAATTTAGTCAAAAATCTTTAAATTGAGAAAATAATACAAAAATCAGTGTAACACAGAGTTTAGCATTGTTCTGGTGTGTATTTCTGTATGCAATAATTATGTTTGTATCTGAAGTATTACATATATTGAAGCATTATGTAAGTGCTCTAAAATGTTCTTGTTACTTTACTTTCAGCAGAAAGGAAACAGAATGATAAGGAAATAAATATAAACTTTGTCAAGAAAATGTTTTAAATGGGTAAAAACTAAAATATCTATTAAATGTAATAAAATTTCACTCAAAGTAAGAAATGAAATGTCACTTTTAGTTGTAATGTGAATGAAGGCTCCTAAGCTTGTCAAAGATATTTAATTGTATATATATATATGGAAATGACTTCCTAACTGTCTGATGAAGGGAGCAGTGCCTCCAAAAATTCAAGAACACTAAACCTCACAAGGTGCCTCCATCTATGAATCTCAGGTAAGTCACCTACTTTCTATCTCTCTGTCATTTCCCTATTAATTGTTTTAATTAACATGACAATGTCATTTTCTGACTCATCAGGATATAACATTGTCAGGTTGATTAAAACGATAAGGAAGTGAAAGAGAGGCAGAAAGTTGGCGACTTACCTGAGGTGCACAGCAGGAAGGCACCACCCACTTTATCGGCTAGCCAACCACTGGAAATGTCTTCCTAACATTGTGATGAAATGTAGAACTTCAAACCCTATATGGTGCCTGCCATCTGTGAACCTCAGGTAAGTCGCCAAACTTATGTCTCTCTTTCCTGTCCATATTAATTGTTTTAATTAACCTGACAATGTCATTTCCTGATGCATATATGTATATACACTTTTTATGTCTTTATAAATAGATCCTTACTATTCAAAATTGCAACTCATTCATTATTGTCTTTTTTAAAACAACAAGGACAGAAAAGAGGGATAGAAAATTGGTGGCTTACCTGACTACACTTCAGGTATCTTAGCTGCCCATATTAATTGTTTTAATTAGCCTTACAGTGTCATTTTCGGACTTGTGTATATGTGTGTATATATACACAAGTCAGAAAATGACATTGTAAGGCTAATATATACATTTGAGTTTTAAAAAGGGAAACACATTGAATTAGCATTCTGTTGTCTAATATTTATTAATGAAGTTAACATTTTCATTGTGTTTTAGGCACATGTACCTGTGGCTCCACGTGTTGGGTATTTTGGCTATGACTGTTTTGCCACGCCTATTTCCTCCTATTCAACGTCGGCATGGTGCTGTTTCTTCCAAGCCTATATCCAACGGAGTGGCAGCCAAACCAAATGACTGATTCAATGTATATGCCTTTTTTTTAGTAGCTTCTTATATACATATGGAAAATGTTAGAATTATATAAATATATATGGAGATATACTACTGTATTACAATTTAACTTACTCATACTACACTGTTTTAAAATGTCATTGTCATTAATAACAATACAAAATAATTATAGAATACCTTTTCATTCTGAGTCAGCCAAGCTGCCTTAAAATGAGAAAATATATCAGATCTTCTCGTACCAAATGATACTTGAATTATTTTTAAATATATTACATATTGTAATGTAGTAGGAGTGACGACCAGTTTGTCTTCAGAATTTTTCATAATTTGCTGTTAACTATATCAATATGGACATCATTGTTTTAAATGTTGTACTGTTACAAATGTAAAGCTCCAAAATATTTTCCGTTGTTTTAAATGATAAGAATTTTATGACAGCTATTATAAATATATTTTTGTTGATAATATAGTCATTTTAAATAATTAATATAATGTATGATAAAATCTTGCACAAAATAAACAAATTTTTACTTAATAAAGGTATTTCCTTGATGCCATAAAATTTGTAACCTTATTTTCAAAACTAGTCAGGAGGTAATTAGGTAAAGATAGCATTACAATTATAAAAGGGTTTAAAGATCAACTTCAAACTTGCTTATGGCCTTGTCTATGTGGAGACAAACTCTCACTTCTTTAAACCAACATATTGTTCAATTTTTCTGTTCATTATATTGACAGTGTAAAATACTTTGAACTATGCTCACTTCTTAGAAATCCGAAATTATTTTGACATTGACTGAAAGTCCTTACTATTGATAATGAATTTAATCACGAGGGATGATAACCATTATAAATCTTTATAACTCTATTCAAGAAGAAATGTATTTTAATGGCTCATGTTGATGTACAATTTTTAATTATTAGAATCATTGCAATAATACCTGGGACACAGAAATTGATTATACAATAATGTAGAAATGATGATATAGTATATTAGTATATTAAAAGTGACTATGTTTTATAATGCAATTGAAGCATAATAATTCCCTAATTTTTAATTTTACTATAAATACATAAATGTGCCTTGAGCCATAATATTTTAATAAAGTAATTGAATAAAATATAATTTCGCAATGTTTTGTCCTTAATTCATCAAGTGTACATCGGAGTAGTTTATGACCTGGAGTAAAACAGGGTGTTTATGAATGAAGTGTGCAGTAATAAAATTGCCCCCCCCCCCCCAACAAAAAGAAATCTCAGTGGGGTATGTGTATAATAGGGCTGCAGCAAGTCCAATCTAGTGTTGGTTGCGAGCTCAATTATGAAGCTAGTGTGCATTCATGTGAAAATGTTGCACATATTGAAGGTTTGTGATTCATGCAATACAGCCTTGGACATTTGCAGATGCTGTAAGGTTTACCCTTAAAATCAGTTAAACAGGCTTCAGCTTGGGACTTCATGGTTTGTTGTTGTTGTCTCGTCTCCATGCTAACCTATCTTGTGCAAGCCTTTTCATTACTGCATAATTACCACATCCTCCCTAATCTATTCCATCCTTGGCCTCCCTATTCTCTTCTTACCCCACACACTTCCCTCTCATGATAATTTTATAAGAAACTAAGTCATAAACGTGGCCTATCCCTTCTCTTGGTCTACGACCTCCATAGTGTTCTCTCTTCCCTATTCTGCTTAGAACTTCCTCATTAGTGATTTTCAGCACTCTCCTATCGGAACACATTTCAGAGCTCTATTATTTTCCTTTATTGGTTAATCAAAAACTGTTCCTCTGATTAGATGTTCATAACTTGTTTGCCATTCAGATTATTTTTAAAGTGTCAGTGGTGTTTGTAGTAAAGCGGTGAAGGTATTGTTAATTGAGGGAATGCAGAGGCTGGGAAGCTGTAATGGGGGGGGGGGGGGGGGTCAAGGCACTCAGCTCAGACCTAGCCTGATAAGAGCATAAGTTCGTCCCTCGGCCCAGGTAGGCGCTGTGCTATCACGCTGGAATTAATCAATCACTTAAATTGCCCAGAAGAAAAAATATACGTCCGTAGTATCAACGTGAGAAGTAGGTCGACCAATGTCAGAGAAATCGTTGGCTTATACAGTTGTCAAATCATACAACTTATAATCATCGTTGAAATATGTACTTATACCCAGAGATTCGCGTAAATGTACTATCGTGACGCATCACAATTTTATTTCTCTATGAGACGTTTAAATATAATAGTTCACACTGTATATTATTACTGTTACATTTCATAAACTCAGATAAGTTGAATTTTGGTCATTTTGTTTGGGGTGTTTACTAATTTTTTGATTATTTAATATAGAAATGAAATATATAAAAGACAACTGC
Source organism: Eucriotettix oculatus (assembly GCA_034510155.1). Taxonomy (NCBI): domain Eukaryota; kingdom Metazoa; phylum Arthropoda; class Insecta; order Orthoptera; family Tetrigidae; genus Eucriotettix; species Eucriotettix oculatus. The sequence goes on from CM067379.1 coordinate 29,542,430, forward strand.
ATGATATGGTGTGATCGATTAAGTAACGGTTTATCCCGTTATAAAAAATTGTCCGAGGATAAAGGAATTGGAAATATCGCTGCTATAAAAACGAATCTGAAAGTAAATATGTTAAGAGAGTGAGCATTGACATCATTCAGGCTGCATCCCTATGTAAATTGAAACAAGCCTACGAAGTATTCGCAACGTGTTAAGTACCTGTTCTTTTACCCCTTGGGGCAAAACGATCCTTACTATGGAGTTCGTTCATCAATTTATTTAAAATTTCATGATCAAAAAATCACAATAATAGATAAAAAAATGTACAAGAATTTTTTATTTATAACTTGTCAGTGTATAATCTATTATTTACTTATTACTCGATACGTTTCGTCAGGGTTGCTGCACGACTCCCTCAAGTAATGGTGAGTCCCCATTATCTCAAGTAGACTACAAATCATTTCACGAATGAGTTGCAATTAGCAATAGCGCTTTGTTAAACTAAACTTCGGACAACGTATTTCGCCGTACTTGTTAAATAAAATAATTATAAGTCTGAATTTAAAATTAATAAAAATTTATATTAAAATTAGAATATATAAATTTAGTAATAATGAAGTACGACGACATTATGAACGAATTCAAGTGTATTCGAATATATATATATATATATATATATATATATATATATATATAAATTTAGGTAATTTATAATAAATATATGTATTGTCACACTAACCAAATTAATATTAGTTGTTTTCAGTGAAAGTTTTATTCCATTTGCGTACCCTTAACTTAAATAATGATGACGGATAATGAGCACACGTATATAAACATACTGAAATTAAAAATATAACCGTTGTAATTTATTATATTGAATTACAAATTTGTAATTAATTTCTGAATTATTGAGAAAGTAGGGCCAATTCATTGTATAGATTATTTAGTTTGCCTCTAATTATCTTCTGACACGGGTTTATACCATCTTTTCCGTCGATAATAAACATATTATTTATTTGCTTAGTCAAGACTGCTGTAAGATATATTTTATAGGCAAAACACACGTTCAGTGTTCAAAAATAATGGTTCATTTTGTCGGAAAGCTTTCGACTACTAGGCCACACTAAACTTCAATTAACGTACTTATTACATGCCATTTTTCGGTATGCAAGACTTTAGACTTGCAGCTTTTAAAACGGCCAATTAGTGGAAAGGCAGGATGACTTCTCTGCAATGTCATTGAGCTGAAAGGATCAAAATTTTAAAAAGAAATAAGTAATTAGGCTTCGAAGACTGAACTTGTTTTTTTGTTGTGAAACATATCATTGAAACCTCTTTGTAACAGGTACTTTTGTCATTAATTATAACACACGAAAGCTGTTTCGGTATGCGGATTGGACACCTTTTACAAATCCTCATGTGCCACATTATATAGATCCGGTGAACCTTTATCTATCTTCAAAAGATTCATAGTGACATCTTCAGGATAACTTGAACTCTTTCACGAATCCTGTCTTCTGTAGCTTCTAATTTCGTATAAATTAGATAAATAATCCCGTAATTCATTTAATTAAAGGCGACGTCGGGGCGGATTGGGACAGAATTTGTTCTTTTTAATAATTTTGATAGAATTTAAAGAAACAACACATCACAAAAGTATAAAATAATATTTTGTTCTATTATTTACTTAATCAAATGTTAGTATTACTTAAAATTACGAATTTAGATTTTTGATGAATTTTGCAAAAATGAGCTAACAATGTATGTAGAATGCGATAGGATTTTTTTGTAAATACAATCAAAAGAATAAAATTGAATAAATAACTGGTAAAAGGACCTATAAGTCAGAAGAATCATTAAATTTATTTACATAAGTTCATTACACGACGTTTCGTCCCTTAGTTTGAGACCTCGTCTGGTGTTCTAAAGAAACAATAAATTTAAACAGAAGGAATTTTGGCGTGAATGTCACATTAGCGTAGATGCCACGAAACGCCGTGTAATGAACTGATGTCAATAAATTCAATAATCCTTCTGACTTTCAGCCTTTTTAATAAAATATCTAGAATTGAAAAAACCTCTTAACATCTAGTATGTTTTTTTTCTTCGATTTATTTTGATTACGTTTTTAATTTTTCCTTTCACAAAAAGATTTATTTTTCAAATACAGAGTCTTTGCTACTATTTTTGTCTTTTTTCCTTTTCTTTTCTTTCTTTATCTACTTTTTTTGGCTACAGCATCCTGTAAGTGACTCTTCTTATATAGTAATATCTAGTTACACTCCGTACGCGTTTTCACCGATTTTAATGCAAATAGTATGAACCTATCACGTAATTATATGCAGCTAAATACATCTACTTGATGAATATATGCAATGAAAGAGTTACATGCGGGCAGTTTTGCAGATTTTCTGTCGAAATTATGCAAAAATTATAAATTTAGACGGGATAGCTGTAGTTCATTCACAAGGCGCTGTGAGAAGTTGGGCAATTTGGTTGCAATGTTCAACCCCTAAAAAGGTATCCCATTTCTACCCCACTATCCCGTTTCACTCCGAGGTCCCCTATATGTGACTTCTTCTTTTTTTTCTCTCGGACAATTTTCGGGGGGTTCGGGGCCCCCATCAAGGTATAACTCCGGCCCTGAGTACTGTACGTGTGAACACGAGTGCCAGACGGACGCTGGCCGAAGAAGGAAATAAAAGGACGTAATGTTTTCATGTGGAATGCAATCATTTAGAAGGCGGAAAATACCCGGTCAGGGGAAGTCCTAGCGTAACCACGAGACAACCATACAACAAGAACACGTGCATCACCCGCACAGCATCACATTTCATCCGTCGCTGCATGCCTGCCAACCATTAATACTCGACCATAAAAGTATGACCCGGACGTGACGTCACGACCTTGGCCAATTTTGCACAACTTTCTGCCTCTTCTGAAAATCAAGAATGAATGTGAAGGCCTCTCGAAAAAGTGGGACGCGAACGCGACATGCCTAATCATGAGCCCCGTGAGATCCAAATACAGTCATTCCACAGAAACACAAGGTAACATACGTCTAACAATTATTAACATCTATTCTACCAACAGGCACTTAAAGGAGCTCTGTTGAGGTACGCTGATTGCTCCAGAAGCTATTTAAGTGGTTTAAGGCCTTACACTGGCATAACTTTTTACCGCCCAAAGGATTTATATAATTTTCTGCACCCTGTTTTAGTTGCCGAGCTTATCCTTTCGATAACCGCCGTTCCACGAGCTTGGTTCATGCTGTACTGACCTATTGGAACATCACAGTCCTGACGAACGCTGGAACTGGTTTCTTTGCCGACTCGTAAATAAACTTTCTTCGCGGTTGATTGCTCATACTTTCTAACGTTCCTTAGGATTTTCCGATCCGCCAGGAACAAGATCAGGACCACGGCTGAAACCAAATATGTTATCTAGAGCGATCAGGCTAGATCGGGTTGGCGATCGGGTAAGCTCCAATTAGTACGGAAGGCTTTACGTCAGCGCTGAATTTTTCTTTTAAATAAATGGAAGTTTTTCACATTAAATTGCTGGCCTGTGCAATGGAATAAGGCAAATAATAGTAGAAACTACGTGATAGAGACTCGATTACTTACTTAATCCACATAATTCCCAGAATTGACTCGGACACTTTATCGTTGTTCCTTTTTCAGCCTGAAGTCTACATTTACATGTCTTTAAGGAAACATTCTGTGATGGGTTTTGCGAATTCACAATTCATTTTAAAGTAATTATCAGAACGTAGGTGTTTAATAATATTGTAACAAGGTTTTCCTATTTTAATTTTGTTTCTTTAATAATTAATTTGAGCGCCATTGTATTTATTCACAAAAAAAATATTTTTGCAATCATATAAAATTAAATTTCCTTCCACACAACTTAACTTTCCATTTAATATTTAACGAATTTTGATAAGAGACAAGAAAGTATTGTTTCGCGTAGCAGATCGGATGTTGTTGCTTCCAGATACGCCAATTTCTCCCATTGTCTGGATTTCAGCAGGGCGTGTAGGTTTCACGAAAAATTGACTGATGTGGAACTGCTGATCCAGTATGCTTAAGCCCAGGTCCTTATTTATTCCTTCCTTCTTGTCAAGGCATAGGTACCTTGCGTGGAGTTCGCAAGATGCTTGCGACCGGCTCACGTCCAAGAAGTCCAAACGAAAACGAAGCACTACTTGCCTTGGAAACATGGAGTTCCAAGACTTGTCTCGTTCTATTGTTGATGGTTCAGAACCACTTGATTCAATCGGCAGACCTCCTTGGAAGTTGACAGGTGTGACGACACTGATCATGCGACCAATTCTGGCCATTATTTCATCGTCTTTTCCCGCGTTTCGAAACCTTTTTGCAATAGGAGGAGTTCTTCCCGGGTAATGAGGAGTGAATTTCTGAATGTCCAGTCGGTAATTTATAATGCGGCTCGTTTCGACTTCATGGCGCCTGGTTTTATTACTTTGATTTTAATTTGCTCTTGCTGTCTCTGATGAATTTAGCAATTTAATATTTACTAAAATTCCGGCAATTTATGACAACTACATAATTGATGTTTTGTGTCTCATACATTATATTAATTGAATACAAAGCATAGCTGTCACGATATATTATTTAGGGAGAGCGAAGTCATGGAGAAACCGAGGTTTTAGAAAAGCACAAACGTAGCTCAGTGGCGTCATCTCACGGTATTAAATCGGAGCACACACATACCAATTGATTTTTGTAAATCAAAGACCTTCAGATTTGTGTGTAGCCGTCTCAAAAAACGGGATTTTAAACTATTCTATCTGCTAATTGGAGTAGCCAATCGTAGTGACGAGCAGCGAGCCAGTGAAAGTATAAAAAGGAACTATAAAATCAATTAGAATATATTTTCTGACTATTTCAAACTGCATAAAAACCCTTTAGGACGAATATATGTGAAAACAGCTTCCAAAATGTTTTTGATAATCTCCCTCGTGCAACTCGCACTCTGCGCATAGTAATTTGTTCATCTTTCCTTCCATTTCCTTCTTTTAAATCTGGAGTAATTTAAGCATAAGAATACAGAAATACTTTATCCCTGCGTATCGTCTGTCACGTTTCGACAACGACCTGAACCTTCGTTGCGCCTGTGACGTAAAAATAATGCGCTTGAGACCTTCATCAAGCCTTTTTGGTACAAACCAGACGTCGTCAACGTGTCAGCTACATCCTTCTTGATCGCCTTGAACCGGAATTCATTCAGCGTGCGTTGCACCTTCATTCCATACATTTTTACTTTTAAATCTGCATGAAAATTTTTATCACTCACAGAGAATTTTAATATAATTGTAAAACTAATTCTTATGTTGTTTATTTCAATTCGAAATAATTTATTAACGGAAGAGATATATTACATATTTAATTATATAATAATGTATTTATTTAATTAATTTTATTTATTTAACTGATTTTAATAGTTAATATTATACTCCTTCTTGATAAATACAGTTTAGATATCAATTATCTGATTATTTAATTACATAAATTTCGTTGACGTACTCAATTTTAAATGTTAACTTATTGACATTTTCCAGAACCTTGGAGCGTTTAGTGAACTCTTGTAGTTATTAATATAACTTGCCTCTGGAGGAAGACTAATATCCCTGAACGGTGAATACTTCTCTGGTAGAGAGCAGAGATCTTAGAGCTGGGCGATTTCTAAGTCTTCCTATTTTAGTTTTCTCGTTTCGTCCAACTGTTGAATCATTCTCTCAACATATGTGAATAATTTAAAACCTCGTCGAAATAATAACTGCCGGATAATAATTACATTGATATTTTCTATTAGTAACTCGTTTCTTGATAGTTATTTGAAATCAATTATTACAATTAGAATTTTAAGAAACATTGGTGCAGCTCCATTGCACTTTTGAGTACCAGAGATTATAGAACAATTGTATCATTTTAATAAAGTAACTATTTTTGCTTATACTAATTTACTGCCACTGTTTTCTGCAAATTAAAGTGCAAGACGTATTACATTTATATTAATTAATCTATATTATTGGTTTAAGTTAAATAAGATTATTGCATTGAAAACGACGTATAGCAGTCAAGTATTAAATGAAACAACTGAAATGATTAAAAAGAGCAAAAAACGAACAATTACATTGGAACTGAATTAATTTAGTTTCATTTATCCAATATAATGGGAATCTTCATCAGGCCGGTAGATAAAAAGCCTACCGAGCCTGATGAGGATTCCCATAAGGACGGAAAAATGAAGTTAAATTAATTAAATTGCAATTTAATTGTTTGTCTTATTGGCCTTTTTAAAGATATTTAAACTATACGGACCTAAAGAATTAATGAGGTTTTTCATATTCTAAATGATCTTAAAAAATGTTTGAATATATGAGAATTTCATAACCTTAGCTTAAGATTTGCCACTTTTTTGGGGGAATTATAATATATTTTGGAAACCTTCACTAATAAGCAGCGCCAAAGTATGGCAGTTTCTCCAGGTACCTTCAATTGCTGTCTCACTATTTGCGTTTATGAGATTCATGTTGACTCTTTGCGGCTGCAAACAACGCGTCGAAGTTGTGAATCCCTGAGTTATATAAGCGAAGCAAGATAAGTAAATCCACGTTATGTTCAGCAATGTCACCGTATCTCCAAAAATCTCCCCGAGTTGCTTCCATACTCAGTTTTAGTCATCACAATCACTCCAAGTATTGCCGAATTCAGTGAGCATTTATTGTGGAATTTCTGGCCTCCTCGAGGACCTCAAGTTCGTCAAGAGAGGATTGCAAGATGGTACGTACTCGTTTGTCGCTTGTTCAATGCTAACCTAATTCGTACTGTATTTGAAAAAAAAAAGTAAGGTGGAAAATTATTATCGAGTATGCTGTACTTTTAGAATTTCAGCTGTAGCCTGCATTTTTAAGTAACATAGATAACGCATCCAACAAAAGGAACTTTGACTTCTTATACTTTAACATTAGAGGGTACGTAGAGCTCACCCACCGGGCAAGGTAACTCATATTTTAAACAAACATATCTTTTGGAATTAGAAAGCAACGGGGGCCTGTGTTATAAACGCGAAGGAGTAATATTGCAAAAGTATAATGGCAGCTCTTGGAAATACGTTTCTTAAAACGAGAAGCATTTTGGCTTTAAAAATTATTGAATCATGCTATGCTTTGCAGGTAAACGGGTTCTTTCAGTTTTTCATTTCTCAAGGACTCTTGAACTCGAAGAACTGTCCCCGCTGTAAATTCTTTGTATAAAACTCAGCTTGACTTTGACTGTCCTTTTTTCTCTAACTAAAAAGAAAAGCGCTTGTTTATAATTTTTAAGAGGTGAAACTTCTTCTTGCATGTCGTATTAAAATCGAATAGGCTGGTATCATTATTTAACTAAAACCCGCACAGGGCTCATAAACGAGGATATTTTTATCCCTAAATACAACAAATGAAGCATTCACGTGTAATTTGAATTTTGCCAAAACCTTTCGGCGTTAGCCATAGTGAATGACAAATGCCAAATAGCTACTACGGTTTATAGATTAAATTAAAGAATTGTGTTTAACTTTCTAAAACCTTACTTGCAGCGGATGATTATGGCTGACGGCGAAAGCTTCTGACAAAATTAAAATTATACCTGAAGATATACATCGTTTAAAAGTTGTTTATTTGTGTTCAACAATTTTGCAGCTTTTGTGTTACTGTAATTAATTGGCTGTAATTATAACAATTATATAAAATAATTAACGCCTGTCAATAACAATACAAATTACGAATCAACGACCTGTGTATCAGAAGTTTACAAAAAGAATTGAAGAATTTTAAACTTAAATTATAGACGTTTCGACCATATTGTCAATATTTGTAAAACTATTGATGGTCTATAATTTAAGTTTAAAATTCTCCAATTTATTTTATTAAATGTCCTATACACAGGTCGTTAAGCTTAATTTAAACAATTATAACAAACCAAATTATTTACAAGTTTTCTAATGACACGTAAAATTATAATTATTCTATATGTAAAATTAGGTTACCTGACTTAGGAATGGAAAATTATTTGCCATCAATTTCTTTTTTACTTAATGCAGAAAAAACGTTTTACTAGAATTTTACTCATTTTAACCCTATCATTTAAGGGGTTGTCAAATCAACATATAATGGCCAAGGTTTAAATAATTACGGAGATCAATTACTTACATATTAAATTCATTAATGAATAAGTAATACACTACGTTTGTTCCTCAATTCGTCAGGTGGTCCCTACAAAAAAAAAGCCAATGTTCCTTTAGTACACACCTGAAGAATGGTGGAAGGAAGGTAGTGTATGTTATTTATTTTTGTCTTTCTAATTAATTAATTATTAACTGATTTATATTTTATGAAGTTTCAGTGTCAGTTACAGCATTGTAAAATAAGGACAATCTACATGAAAACCATAATTCATATTAAAATCTGGACGTTATCTTTTGTAATACTGTATATACCATATAATAAATATCGTGATTCTCTGCAATCTCCCCCTTCCTCTACTTATAATTATTATATAGTCACTCGTAAGTTCTCCACATTTATTATTTATTTCTCGTATGGTTTGAGAGTTTAGTCTTAAGTTTCAATTTGTGATTCCAAAATGTACAAAAACTAGTATCGCCCATCATGCAATTATATAAATTACTATAATACTTCTTTTTTTCTTTCGGTTTAATTTGTGAATGGTTTCTCATTTCCACACTTATTATTATTATTATCGGATGTAGTGAAGTGTCTGATGATTACTCTCGTAAATCGGGTTTCTTGAATGAAAATTACCATGACAATTTACCTCGTGGATTCTTTGCTGATGACGGAGGTGTGTAAAGATAGGAAGGACGAGGAAATCTCAGATGTTATTGTTCACCTGTCTGTCTGCTGTTGTTCATGAGTGACGCTTCCGGAAATTCCCTCCTCATTTACACCTACTACCTGCTACCTGTTTCCTCCATCCTCTACAGAATTTGCCTTAAAGTACACGTAAATACACTTTGTGTAATTCAAAATATGAAATTGAAAAAAAATATTCCAATACCTTCTCTTAAAATATCTAAACAGGTCCACCACAACCAAATCAATATAGAATATTTTTCAGGGGAAGTAGAATTTTTGACGTATTTTGAAAAAGAGTATTGCATTAATCTAAATTCCGTTCTTGGAATATGATTCATTCGTTTCATTACTATTCTAGATAGGGAACTAATATAAATATCGTCCAGTTCATCGTAGGCTAATCATTACAATGACTATATCGATTGTCAGCACAAAATACTGACTCTCCATTAATAATTTTTTCAGGTTACTAGATTCAGAAATTAACAAAATTATGGATCAAATTTTGTGTTTTCATTTTGAGGGAGTGGTTTAATTGGAGGTCGTTTTTTTAGGGCTATCTCTGAGGAGTATCGGATATAATCAATGAATGTCACTAAATTCGTTGATTTCGACTTAGACTTTTCTCCTCTGACTTATACTCCTTCATAAGGACAAAAAAAAATTGGATGACGAACAGATTATTAGGAACTTCCCGACTTCATTAACTAGAGAACAAAAAGATTTATCTGTGATATCATCTATTTTTTTTGAGGATATGAGCTTCTTTACTAGAAGACTAATGAATACTGTAGTATTCTTAAGGTAACAAAGAAGTTTGTCATAAATGCTGCTCAATAGAAATTAAGTATAGTTTAACAACGCAGATCTCTGTTTCCATTAATCATCTGATGACATTGTTCTATTTGTAACTGTGTTTGACAATCTAACTGAGTATATAGGTGCTAAAGGAGAATGCTGAAAATCAGATGGGTGGATAGAATCACTAACGAGGAATTTCTAAACAGAATATGGGAAGAGAGAACAATATGGACGACGTTGAGCAAGAGAAGGGATAGATTAATAGGCCACGTTTTGAGACGTGATGGTCTTGTGGAATTATCATTGGAGGGAAGTGTGAACTCCCTCATTATCCCCTTTCATTCTCCTGTTTCAAAGATCAATTTCCGGCTGACCTCTCTCCACCTTCGTGTCCTACCACGTCAATTCTTCTCATGCCCCTACCATGAGGGTGGAGGCTCCAATCGAATTTTAAGGTTAGCTCGCGGTGGTCATCGTACTTCGTGGAGGGAGAAATGCCCCTACAAACTCCCGTGGGTGTAGGGGGTAGGTAAACGTCCTTAACCTCTTTCAATTAGGTTTTCACAAGATTCGGGTCGCTCTTCGCCGTCTCTTTGGCGTTTAAGAGAATGTTGTCGCCGTCTGACTGACATAGTGGTTCTGCTGATTGTAATGACTAATTGAATAAAATCATAATCAACGACTTACTTCATTACAAACTTATAGATAAAACTCCGCTGCGGGGGCCACATATTGTCCTTGAGATGAATAAATAAATACAATAACTACCTTCCGCATCCCCCCCCCCTTTTCAATACCCTTCCAATGCTATTATAGGGGAGTTGCCTGTTTCAGGATCACCCTCATGATGCCTGTTAACCAAAAAATAAAATTGCTGGACCTCCTTAGCGAGGTTTCGGCCTTTTATGTTTCGGCCGTAACCGTCGCTGGAGAAGGTCCGAGCGACTGTGACAGTCAAAAATAGGATGTATTGCTAAATTTTAAGCCTGAAAAAGTCTCAAAATGGGGATGAAACGTCGCTTTTGTTAATAAATAGTTTTATATTTAATGCTGACCTTTTTGGCCGTTTTTATTTATTGCAAATATTTAAGAATAAATAAATAGTCTCTCAGGCAGAATTTTTAACTAAATTTCCCTCAAAGAATTATTACTGAATTGAATTAAAGAAAACGAGAAAAGACTTATTAAATTTCAAACCTTGTAAAGTCGAACGAGGTCCATAGAGTGGCAGTATTCAACACATTATATTGTAGAGAATGAGACGTTCACTTGCCAAGTCGGAAGAGTGACATCTGCTGTCGGAAATGCGGGGATTATACAGTGTGAATGTAAAATTTGGGTTCAATTTGAAAGAGCCACTCAGTAGAGTTATATAATAACTGTTGGATTTAATATATGCATATTATTTTGACAGGAATCAAATTTTGAAAATTAGTGAACACTATTTTTGAGAGGTGCTGATGAGGTATTCACACCCTCCAAAAATAGAGCTGCTGTGGTGACATGTTTCTAGTCTCGCGGAAACTGAACAAGATCTAAGAAGATCTTCTGGCGATAACGAGGCGAGTTTCGTGATCAGTGTTTACAGTACAGCTGTTTAAATGTCATTTCCCCTTTTACGCTTCTAGAAGGAAATAGGTTCACAGAAGAAACCAGGATCTACAGCGTTTTTTACTCGTTTCTCGAATGAATAATGGATGAGTGGCAAAGTAATGAGAGAATTTTCCTTATCCCCTGTCCTTGCACGTAATCTGCCGCCCTGCATTTTGCCGTTGTAAAATTATTGTCAGATTGAAGATCGTGTTTGCATGTTTGATCTCGACACATGCTGATAAAACTAATGAATAATTCAGATTCCTCCTTGTTAGTCGGCATGATGGCAATAGAGATAGAGTCACCAGGTAATCTGGTCTTGTTCCTGCAGTGAACTAGTGGGAAGATCCTGCTACAGGGACATCCTGGCCGGGAAGTCCGTCGTGACGTCATACGGAGATCGTCAAAGGCGGGCCGAACAACATTGATGGATGCACTTATTGCAGCATTGCGCAGTGTAAAAATATCCTCAAACAACTGACGTGGTTTATACATCCCACGGCGCGCTACACAATTTGAATATTTGTAAGGAACAAAATGTTAGTTTACCTTTTAAGAAAATAGCACAATCAACAGGGAAGATTAACAAAGTATGCAATTATACGAATAACTCTACGCCACATTTGAAAAATGTTAGCGCCTTGTAATATTTAAATATTCACTGATTGAAAAATCAATATTTCTATCAACAGAAGAATGTTTTCCTTGTTATCGAGTTCATAAATTTTATATCCTACGCTCACACGGATTTGTGGCTTAAAATAAGTTGCATTTGTTTCATAGAGCATTAAAAATAAAATAGTACTGAAAATATTAATCAATTGGAAATTGGACTAAATATACTGCTGAACCTTTGCGCTACATGAATTACAAAGTTAACTGAAAATTGATCCCGAAATTATAATCAGTCAATTATATTGTCTTTCAATATTTGTAATCATATACAATTATTTGAAAATTAGTTAAGAATGTCAAGGTTCTGCAAACCCAATTCTGGACTTGCAGGATGTGAAAATTAATTAATTTTCAAATATGTACTTTAATTGTACAAATTATTTACGTAAATCATTAAATCGAATAAATTTAAAACTAATTACAAACAAAGTTTTTATTTAATTAAACGTTTTTTCGCCGCATTTGAAACTTCTTCAGGTAATTTTCAAATGTTACATTTTGATGGAAAAATTAATTTTCTGACGTTATTTCAATAAATAAATAATACTGCCAAGTATGTCAGCAAATAAATTTAATTTTAAATGGAAAAAGCAATTCTGTTGTGATTATTTTGGTGTCCGGCGACGGCCATTTTCGCCCTCAACCGAATATTTGGAAGGATAAATAGAAAGTTAATTCAAATAAATATTACATTTAAAAACAGAGAAGTGCATTTGTGAAATTTATTTGTGAATAACTTGGGCTTTTATGTTTAAATGTGTTAATTAAAACAAAGAGGTCCGAAAGTTAAAATATTGAGTCCTAGACTTAGTCTAATGACGATTATATTAAAATAAAAAATATATATTTTTCGTCCATTAAAAGCAAAAAATTTAATACGTATCGTTCTACCTGAAGAAGTCCAATATTGGGAACGAAACGTTGGATCGTATTAACGTGTTGGATAATATAGTGGTTTTCCTCCCTATAGCCTGTTTTAATGTTTATTTGTTAATTCGTTACACTTCAAATAAATAACCTTCCATATAATCTGTTATAAGAAAGCAAAAGAAGTTAATTTCTATTTAAAAATAAAGGTTAAAATAGTTCCAAAAGTAATATGGATTTTTAAAATGTAATCAAGTAATATTTAGTTTTAAAAAGAAACAGAACAAGGTAATTAGTCTAAAATGAAATTTAATAAAATAAAAAACTTATTTCATGAAATTAAATAGAGAAAATTTTAAGTGCTCATTGCAGTCGAAATGGCTGAAGAACGCAACAGCGAAATCAGTCATAAATATATCAGTCGTGAAGGAAAAAAATTATTTCCATCGTTCTTTTTGGCGACATGTTTCGTTATTTATAATCAGTTGCATGCCCCATTTTAGCTTTAGCGACGCTGAAAAAGTTGCAGGCTGTAGAAGATTCTCGTGGAAGAGAAAGTCTACGCATACGCACGCAGATTACGTCACGATTGACCCAGGTTGTCAATCCACCGGATAAATAAACCTTGGAGTGGTGACAGAGGCTCAGGACTCACTTATACGTCTACCTTGTTATGACTTTGTACTACATTTTTCTGCTTAACGAGTAGGTATAATTTGTGCGTAAGTTCTGAGACTCGGTGTTAAATTTATAAATCTGTTCTCTTGCTGCGTTTCACAGCCTTTCGTGAAACGTTAAGAGGAAAAATGTTCGTCTTCTGTGGGAAACATTTTATTTCAGAGGTGAGCTCGGAAACTGATGCTTTCAGATGGAAATAACTGCTTTCACAATGGGAAATTTTTAGCTGGTTTGAATAAGGAAGAATTCTAGCGGAAGTAAAATGTTTTCGTTTAGTGTCGTTGACGGAGTTTGGAGTAGAGTACTCCTACATCCACCCGGAAGAAATACCTTTCTAAGAATAAATAACTAAACTAGGTCTAGATCCTTTTATGGGTATCCGGACCCCGTACGTGAAACCACTATAGCTTCCGTCTTTCCCATAGAAGCTAACTTGCGAAAGTTCTCAATGGAATTACATGGTGTCAAATCTTTCAACAAAAAGTCTCATTTTATGGGTAACAGGCTACATTAGGGTAATCCTGAACCAGGCAACTCCCATAGGAAGGGCATTGAAAAGGGTTGAGTCGGAAGCGGATAAATGTTGTTATAAATAGTGAGGCTCGTCTTTAAAATTCAAATATATCCACCTGGATAGTAGAAAATCTGAAAAGCGGAATAGTGTCCAATTTTTCAGAGAAACTGAAAATCAATAAACTTGAAAACATTTATTTCCTTTGGATAATTTTTACTAGAATACATAATGAGTTAAAGAATTATACATTTTATCAACTCAAAAACTCCGACAGCAGGTCATAACTGAAGAGGAAAAAAATGAGTAAAACCTCAATAAATCAACCATGAGACATTTTCTCATACCTAATCTATATTTTATTAACTTTTTACATCTTTTTAAGTTCATTGCGCGTAAGAAGGGGTTCCGCGATTTGGCATAGTTTAAGTTTATATGGAGAATGAGTGCAGAACGATAATATTTATGCATAAAATGTGTTATAAATGCATTAAATTAAATAAAAAACAATCCTTTACGCTTGTACTGAATGTCAAAATGCATACACACAATAATAGGCCAAATGAAAATTTAATTAGTTAAAATAGTATAGAAAGCGATTCAATTATTACTGAATGTCATTCCAAGTATTTTTAATACTTTTAATTGTGGATTGGTGAATTTACTATGCAGATTTTGCAATAACGTTCAAACTTAAAAAAATTCTGAATTTACCCGTAGCTCTGTGTAATATGTCACATTAAAAGGCGGATCTAAATGAAAATAAAATCTGCAAACTTATGTATTTATAAACCTTTCGTATTGCTTTTTTTTTTAAAAAAAATCATTCTTACCTATGTTCCTGCCGTCGCACTGCAGGGAGATGATTGGTCAAACGTGACAGTAGCAGAATGCAAACAAATAGTCACGCCATATTGGGTGCAATTAAATATGTCCGGCTTCCATTATTCCGTATCTCTGATAGTACAGGCTGACACATTCGCATAATTTATTACTGTATACCTTTCGCGTTCCTTGTAAGGGTTTCTCATCCCCCCCTCCTCTTCCACTTTTCTCGGGGTTTTTAAGATTATTGTTGTAATTAGTTCACGCGATTCAATTTATTTAGAAAATATTTTTTTTTGTTAACAGGCTACATGAGGGTGATCCTGAAACAGGCAACTCCCCTTTAATAGCATAGGAAGGGAATTGAAAAGGGGGGATGCGGATGGTAGAGCAAGGTAGCCAAGGGTTGACTAGGGCCCCCGGGCTATGGTTTAAGGATCCTACCCGGTGTTCCACCTAAAGAGATGCAGGTAAAACTATAGAAAACCTGCATCAGGTAGGTCGGGCATTGGGTACTATTCTCACGCCCTTCCGAATGACGGGAGACGAGTCTGCTGTGGGGTCGCAGCATTCCATTCTCCGTGACTTCACCAGTTTCAGGAGGCAGTTGGCCGACTGATCCAATGGGATTAGCGGACAACTCTTGCCATATGCCCAAGGTCTTTGACCCTAATACATATACCTCCTAAAATAGGTGAAGGTGTCTCGGCATATGAGAACTTTGATAAAAAATACCCAGAGAGCGTGCGAGGCATTCCCGACATGATCAGGTGAGCCCCGCAGTCACTCTGGGCTGAAGCGCCTGCGAGAAAACTCCCGCAGCGCCCATCACCTCTTTAGAAAATATAAATCATACTTAGTTTTTACTATACATATTTCTTGAATGGCATGAGAGAAGTCTTGGTTCGAACCTTGAATAAGTATCTCCTCTGATTTTTAAATGATGTAGTTATTTTTATTCGAAATTATACTTTGTATGATTTTTGACGGTGGACAATATGATTGAATTTACCAAATCAAATCGTGAAAATCAATGAGAAAGAAGTAGAGAGATCGTAGGAAAGTTTTTAGCAGTTCAGGCAGGAGCAATTCTGTGCCGCGAGGCTTCGAGGCTTGTGTCTACATATTATTGAGGGTAAAGTGTAATTCCCCTCGCACCAATAAGAAGCTGGTTATTAGTTTTCCGCGTAGTGGCGATTTCCCAGTCGTGTAATTAGCAGTGTTTGGCTAAGTAGCTGTAAATGGCGGCAAGTGTCCTTGTGGGGCCAAGGTTTATGCGGTCTTTTCGAAAGAGTCTGCTATTATATTCAAATTAACCCACTAACCGACGACGACAAACTTTCCCGGGACCATGAAAAATTGTCAACCTGACCGCGGAATTAATCTTCCCTGCACATCTAGCTAACGTCCCGGCCGTATTTTGCAACGGAGTGTACCTAGGGAAAACGTTCAAAATTAAAGTAGCTCGATGAAAAAAAAAATTACCATAAGGCGTTTAAAATGGAAGGAAACAAAAAATGGCAATGTCTGTTAATGTGACCCTGAAAGTAACTTCGTGTCCAAATTTCTGGTTTAATATATAACAAGAGTCAGTTGAGGAGGAAAACATTCAAGGAATTTTATGTAATTTTTGCAACAAAAAAACATTGCAGACTGGGAAACATTCCAACTGGATTAATTCATTCGTACAGGAAAATATATGTAGCATGTGTCATACATAATACAGGTTGTGTGAGCTAATCAACCATGATAATTTCCTTTACTTATCATGAGGCTGCATCTATTATTGGCACCCGTAGTAGATCTGCATAAGTTAGCCGCAAAGGTAATTACCGCT
Organism: Eucriotettix oculatus; assembly: GCA_034510155.1. Taxonomy (NCBI): domain Eukaryota; kingdom Metazoa; phylum Arthropoda; class Insecta; order Orthoptera; family Tetrigidae; genus Eucriotettix; species Eucriotettix oculatus. The sequence goes on from CM067379.1 coordinate 29,559,080, forward strand.
TAATCTGTTTTCTGTAAAGGCAAAAAAAGTCCTTCTCATAGCACTTATATTGAAATTTTTCTCCTACGTGGTAGATGGCAGTTTTATTTCGCTGAAATCTACTAACGGCTCTTGATAACAACTAAAAATAAACATCGAATTTGATAAAAGAGTAAACAAAATTTAAGTAAGCGGAATCCAGAATTTTTCTCAAGTTGGGTATTTGTAATTTCTAAAAAACGATTCTTAAAGAGAGACATTTCAAAGAAGTCAGTCAGTCAGACCGTTTTAATACAGTGTGTATATAAACTGACCTAAAAAATTTCGTAAGTATATCAGCATCCTCCCATATGTTCGTATGGAACAGAATATAATTAACAAAATTTGAGATTTGCACACTACCACTACTTGGAATTTCCTGAAATTCGTATAATTATGCAAAAGCCGTGGTTCCCTGAAATACGTCAAGTATTGATACCACGGTCAAAATAAAACTTAAACTGAAAATAATATAACGTATTTCCTATAATTCTGTTTCAATGCTTGGCGAGGTCAAAAACATTCGCATTGACCCATTGGCATATTTTTTAACTATAGTTTCTTATTAGTTTGTGCTAGACGTCTTTAACCCCCCCCCCTTCCGTTCCACCCTTACTTCTTTGTGTTACTCCTCTGGTATAAGGAATATACAAACATAAAATATTGTATTATGTAGATTAATCCATATGAAGATGTTTCAATGATTAGAATGCAATGTTGTGATTATTCTTATTAAATATGATTTTATGACTACTTGTTTACTCATTTATTTTCAAATAAAATAATTAATATTTCATCGAAATTTCACGGTAAACCATAATTATATAAGACCTTCTCTATCAAAAGTAATATTAAAATAATAGAAAAAAGATTTGTAAAAAGTATAATTTTATAACAAAAATTCAGAATAGCGCATTTAGGAACCATTTTAGGAACATTGTAATTCCCCTCCTGCAACGACCTTCGACGTACTGCTAATATATTTATCGCTTTTTTTAAAAAAAACTATTTGAATATTTCGTGACCTTTCACGCGATGTTAATCATTGTAACAACAGATTACCTCGCATCAACAATGGCTGGGACCTTGAAGACAACGTACGACCAGACGAGAACGAGAAGACACAATCGATTGTGGTCTGTAAACGTGATAAATGCAGATGTATGAGTCAGGCGAATGTGAATTATGTGTGACCCAAATACAACCAACAGCAAGGTGTAAAGTTCAGACAAGCAATTAAATGCGTTGGAAGTAGCCAAGGTCTTCCATGGAACGATGAGCCTGACGAGATCTTTCATCAAACGGATATCTAGCCTAGTCCTCTGCAAAATCGTCAGAAAAAATTAATTCATTGCTATTTTGAGAGAAAAAAATTATACAAACGGAGACTTAAAAATGGAAGTATTTCGGGAGTATGAAATTTAAGAATGTGTAATATTTCAAAACTAAAAAAGAATTGCAAAGTATAGTAAAAATCCTATAATTTATTACGTGTAAGATGATATAAATAATTAAAATCAAATTAACGATGCTACAAGTGACACTGAAAGTACTCAATAAATAATGGCCAAGAAATCAGTAAGAAGAAAAACTATTTGTATCATATGTTAACAAAAATTACTAATACATAACGTTTCGTCCACAATCCACGGACCTTATCAGTCAGGTATAAACTAAAAATAAAGTGAAAAAAGACATAAATCATATGTATAATTAAAACAGTCTTCCTGAATTCCATGTACTTTTGATCAATTTACACAACGTCCATTCTTTACAAAATTAGAGTTTTGTGGAATCGGTCCTTGGACGTCGACTGGGATTTTCCCGCGAGGAAAATCGGGAGGTCCGGGATTCGAGTCCGTGGCCCGGTTGCATTTTGCCATTCTTGTCTTTCTTCCGTATTCAAATTACTTAAAAATTGAAATGAAATTTTCTGCCAATAAACTAATAGCATGTTGTATTCCCGTTATAAATTTCCATCTGCTTCAGTTGGTCGTACCCCGGGAATCCCTGGCATAAAGAAACTCCATTTTTATACCTACTTTTAAAACAATTAATATAAAATTTATCGCCTAATCAAAACAATTTGATGAGGTATACAGCTGAAAGATATTCGTACCCACTAAATGACACTTGTTAGGAAATGTGTTAATTTACATTCCGTCTCAGTTGATTTTTGTAAATAATATCACAGAACGTGTATTTTAACGAAAGTATAACATTCGGGACAAGGAAAAGACAGAAATAAAACGTGAAATAGTCTGATTACGGGCGGTGTTATGAAATGAAGTTTTTAGAATAGTCAGGCTACCAACAGTGTCTGTCACAGTGGATATTATAATGAGTATTTTCTCAATGCAGAGCCAACTATAATGCTCCTCCGTTTTCTTTGAATTTGTTTACTTGCATATTTCCTTATAGAAGTGACTTTGCGAATATTTCTTTTCTTAATAAGTTTCACTCGGATATTCATTGTTCGACAACTGCGAAGTTTCTTACTTTTTTGTCCCGCTGAGAGGGAAAGATTTGCTCTGTCATTGTAATTACGACTCTTCAAAATTGCACTATGGCCTCGTGAGACGCCGTGTCAATAGAGACGACACTCCGGCGTCGCACGGATCTCCAATTTTAAATTTATCACGACTATAGAGTAAAATTAAAGAATTGTTCAAATGTAATACGTTTTAAATAAACAATTAGGCAATGAATCAATTAAAAAGTTATGATAAACATCTTAATTTGATTCCCAATTTGCTAACAGACTTTTAAATAATAAATTTTGCCCAGTTTTTAAGTATTAACTGACCTATTATAAACTAGCTACCCCCTGCGATTTCGTTCGCACCTAAATAGTTTGTTATTTTGCCCTAAAAACGAAACAACAGGTACAGAATTTTGGTAAAGCTGAATTCATTGAATATTTAAAAATTACGGTATCATCTATTTATGATCACTTCAGGACAAACGTTATAACTCGTCGTTGGCTTAGAACATACGTTTTGGAGCCACGAAAATATAAGTTAAAATTCTTGCTTCAATCCCTGAAATTTTCATTGAAATCCATTAAGCCGTTTCTGAGTATAAACAGATCAATAGTATTTACTTTGGAGATATTAACGCACTTATGGAAAAGAAACGTTCACGAAGTATTAACATATATTAATATCATTATCAAAATTAAAAATGCACGAATATTTAAGTTAATTTACCTTTTTTGAACCCTCAAATCTTCATTGAAATCCGTTCAGTCATCTCGGAGCCATTTCGAGACAAACATACGGACAGACTGACAGAACTTTATTTTTTGTTATAGATAAAACACAACGAGTGGCCAGAAGTCACAAATGAAACAATTTAAAAGGAATACGTTTCGTTCCACGACTTTAGGGATCTCCTCAGTTCATAACAGGTTTATTTATTAATTTGGTTTCAAATATCTATATTTACTTAAATAATAATTTGTAGAAATTAAATAGCCTGTGATAGATAATATATCATGTCAAGCTGACTTAAAATTTTGAATGCTACTTAAATTTTCACTTAGACTACGTTTCTTTCGTATGCACGCCAGAACGCTCATCCAGGAACGTGAATTTTTAGTAAAAATAGTTCACATCCCTGGCGGGGATCGAACCCGCGACCTTTGGATTAGAAGTCCAACGCGCTATCCTCTGCGCTACAGGGACTAATTAAAGAAAGGGATTTGAACCGGGGACCTGGGGTACTACCAAACCAACAGATTTTAATAATGCTTACGATTTTTTATCCAAATTATGAAGTATTGATAACAGAGTCAATTGCAAATATGACATGTATTTATAGAGAAAATATTTTAATAGTTATAAGAATATGCCAATATACTACACTTCTGGGTTAAAGTAGATACAAAATTTTAACGACTCGTATAGCAGACTATATAATAAATTTTGGAGAAAAAAATGTACATAAAGTAGACGGGTCGACCATCCATTGTGGTCCTTGTCAATAGAGTAAATAAAATGGATGGTAGAAACGTCTACTTTATGTTAAAAATTTCTAAATGTATTGCATGTCTGTTATACGGATCGTTAATTCTTCACATGTATTTTATTCCCAGATGTCAATTTTTCCTACGAAATTTTAATACTCGTAGTACAAAAAAATTTAAAATTTTTTGTCACATTATTATGGAAAAGTTACATTTTATACTTTATCCACCACTTTTAAGATACTTTTATATTGACGAATCCCTTATTGTGCCGGGAGTATTATTGATTTCCTTAAGTACTACCTTAAGGTGTCGGGATTATTTTTAACTACCTTAAGATAAAGAGCTCGATTACACCACCAAGGATATTTTTCACTCTGTTAAGTACCGCTATTTTTATACTCCCTTATCTAAAATGTTTGACTCCGTTAATCTATCGTCCGCCATCATATCTGCCATAGGTACAGGTTGGTGTGTGTCCATCCAAGGGTTAATGGGCCAAAAAAGTACGGGTCTCGGTTACAGTTAAATGAGGTGTTCACCAAAAGATTGGCATCGAATTCATTCCTTTCCCGTGCCTATTCCTGGGGGAAAAAACCTGGTACCCAGATAGTAAAAAATAATTTTCGTTACATTAAGAAGGGTAACAATAAATAAATTATTGTACGAGCATATCCTTAAACAAACAACGGGAAGATATGCGTGGGAGGATCGCGGTGACCTCGATTCCACCAGGATGATTCCTTCGTCTTGATCGATAACGCAAGTCTCACTGAAAATTCAAAACTCTTAAAGTTGAAATGGAGATCCACAGAAAACTGTCGAATATATATGTTTAGAACCAAACAATTACCAGCAAACATCTTTCCTGAATTAAAAATATATTTAGACGTAATTCGTATCATCTTTTTATTCGCTGCCATCAAGTTACATGAAGTTGCCGCTGTTTTCAGTCGTACAACCTTATGGATGAGTAGAGAAGGAAATTAAAAGAAAATTATGAAATCAATATTTGTGTTTTCCTGTTTATTCTGTTGTGAAAAATCAGTTTTCTCTGAAGTGTTTTTTTAAAATATTTATTGAATCATAAATTAACGTGTAATTTTCTCCGCACCTTCAAATGTTCACACCAAGTAGTGCTCACTTCCTCTTATAATGAGAATCATGACAATTTTACATGACGAGTATTAATGGAGGAAGTACGTGCTCAATATTTATCCTTTCGCAGAATGTCTAATGGAATACGCAACTAAGGATGATGATGTGGATTTATTTTAAGGAGTGACATGTACCAATAGTTTCAGGATTTGAAGTTACAGTTTTGAACTTGTTGCCCATGATTGTTTCTGTATCACTTTCACAAGTTCGTTAAATTTTTTGAGTATCTGAAAATTGAACCACCTTGTCATAAAGGTTAAAATATATTTTTGGACCAGTTCGTTTTTTGACAGTAAATTTTACTACCTTTCGGGTGGCAAAACTTAATAATTTACAGGTTCTTTTAACACGAAGCAATCAGGTAAAACTTAAATAACAACAGGATATTAATATAGTATTCCGACTGTAATAAATAAAAAAAACTTAATCAAATTCGTGTGAAGCAAAAACTTTCCGTGTAATATCAAAAATTACTAAAATAATACGTCAGTGTGAGTTGTAAAAAGTAGTGCAATATTTTATAACATGTGGAAGAACCAAGGAAGTATATTAAAAGTTTCAAATATTTTGCTTAGAGAAGTTCAAAGTTTTTTTGTTGTTTACAGCTATAATTTTCCATTACTTATTTCATAATGGTGGCGACTTGAGTGGTTGGAATATAATCTGCGGATACAAATTCCTGGCATAAATATAAGTAAATATATGAATCAGTCAGTTGCATCAATTACTAACGTAGAATATTATTTTATATACTATGTTTTAATATGTTCCCTTTATTGGCATAATACATTTGAAATATATCGAGAAACCTCTACAGTCCCATTACTATTATTATTACTATCTCATCTTTAATTCCTTGTCCGGAATTATATTTTCTTTTTCAATTAGCGAGGAGTACAACATAATTAGTCATAAATATAATTAAATGGAATTGTTACTAATATTTGGTTCTCTTTGTATTTTTATGTATGTAATAATTTATTGTAAACAGCTGAGGATTGATAGGACGTTCTGCTGTCATTAATATGTACTGAGTTTTTGTCTTTAAATTTACACTTCTTTCTGACTAATTAGGGTAATTTTAAAATATGTCACAATAATATAAATACTTTCTTTTTTCAGTTTCGAGCAAATAAATTGTGTTCATTTTTAATATGTTTGTAATTATTTGTATTTTACGAGTTCATTAATAGCTTGAAGTCAAAATTAGTCAACAAATAAATAATTTATCAGATTTAGTAGTTTGGCCTTTCGCCGAAACCACCTTATCCAAGGATAACTATAGGTTGAAGTCTACATGTCACATTTTACGTTCTTTGAAACAGTCAGCTGAACACTAATTTAATTTATAAGAATTCCTGATTAAACTGGAACTCATTCGGATCTCCAGGATGAGTTTCAACTATAAGGAGGGTCCAAATTATTCAGGAACATCGTTCTAAATATAGATGAAAATTTTAAACTAAACTGGTACTTCCACGGTGAGGCGATGTAGTTCAATAAATAAATGTTGCTTGAAAAAAGTACACGTTTTATTTTGCTACATGTTTAAACCTGGAGGCTCGAAGAATCGCCAGAGTTTTATATAAAATTAATGTGAATTAAATCAAGTTTGTGAAATATTTAAGGTAAATGAACTTTGTGAATCTATAATGACGTCACAGTTTCTGGAAACTAACGCTTGAATTGAAAAGGCTGGCAGGCAAGATGAATAAATCGTAAGAAATATCGATGGTTCTTAATTTAGGATCCCTTAGAGCAGGTTCGTGCTGGCCTTGACTCCTAAGCATTGCAAATTTTTCAGACGACGAGGTCGAATCCCTGCAGCAGGAAACGAACACGCACTCCGCGAGACATTACTTAAGTCTGACAAGGGCAGCCTCGGTCCTATTCCTTCGTCTATAACCTTTGGGAAATAAGAAAGCACGTGGGATTCTTCCAGGAACTGAAGATATGAAACCGGTTCGCACTTTAGGACACGCCGCGAAACTACAACAAAGGTCGTTATCGAATCGCGTCATTTCGGCAATCGCCCCCCAAAAAAATATTCTGTACACAGAGTGTTCCATATAATTGCATTCCACAATCTCTGAAACTACTTCTGAAGCTACCAGTATACACGTTTATCAGGCAACATCAGCAAGACGATGCTCCACCACATTCGCATAAAAAAGTACGTTCGTACCTGAACGATAGGCTACCCCTACGCTGGATTGGCAGTGCTTTTAATATGTACGAATATAACACCTTGTTATTTTTTCCTCTGAGTTTTTGTTAAAATGAAAGTGTTCGTGCTTCCATTTACCCAGGACTTAACCAACTGAAACAGCGGATAATTAAAGATCATTTATATATTGTAACATGAAAAGTTACGATGAACAATGCAGGCCAGCTTGCGAGTTAAAACATGATTTGAAGATTGTTGAGAATGGTGGCATGGAACTTCAAGACGAGACATTGGAGAATAGTCTGGGGCGTAAATTCTAAGATGAAGAGAAAGCATGATACAAATAGAAGAAAGAACACAATTTAAAAAATATATTCATCATGAACTTCTCTCTTCACCATTGAAACATAGTCAATTATTTTCTAAGAAAAGTGTCTTACGAGCTGAAATAGTGCTCCAGTGTATTCCAAATACAGACGATAAAATGGTAGATATATGAAACAATGTTACATTTCAAACGGCGGATTTCCATTATTTATTCCCCTCGTTCATTTTTTTTCGCCGTTCATTTCTATGTTGTTGGTAATCACTTTGTATTTGTATCTTTCGTTCTCTTTATTCGGTTTGATATAATTCTAATTTATTCTTTATACTTCAGACGTAAAATCGTATCAACAAATTTCACCCCCCTCCAAATTTCAAATACAGATTAATGGTCTGTGTTGGGGATGTCTAGAAAAGATCGGAAGCTAAATTAATTCTTTTCAAGAAACGACTGCTTCAACCTTTAAGCATTAAATACCAAAAAAAAAGTAAGCAAAGAGGGAGATTTACGATAAAGAAAGCGGAACTTACAATATCACGTGCGACTAAGAGAACCGCCATTTTACGATTAAGGCATGAATAAGATGGGCGTTACGTACTCGCTGTAAATAATAAAGTAAGACCGTGGTTAAATTTGTGCAATGACTCAGCTTAATTGTGCGTGGAAAATACACACCTTTAGAATTTTTCTTTCAATATTTTAATCATTTACTGCAATTACCAGAAATGAATTCTATTCAGGTTTGGAAAAAATCATCTTGGTAACTTTGTAATATTTACTGAAATTACCAGAAATAAATTCAATTCAGGTTTATAAAAAATCATCTTGGTAACTTTGTAATATTTACTGAAATTACCAGAAATAAATTCTATTCAGGTTTGTAAAAATCATCTTAGTAACTTTGTAATATTTGTGCACCTGAGAATAAACTGAACTAAACCTAGTTTTATTACTTATTTTAATAAATTGTTTCTTACACGTTGGCTAAGTTAGTTGTTCAGTCATCTATATATTAAAACATTAATTGGACGTAGAGTTATTTTATTCCTGGTAAGGATGTTGCATGATCACGCTGGACTAAGGTCGCGTGTCTTCCTTGCAGAAAGCTTGCTAACCTTAACAGGAAAATTCGCGGCCGCCATAGTTCTTTCTTCTACACTGGTTTTGAACACAGAGGCCACAGGAATATAAAATGAACGATAGGAAATCCGCAACAGCGCACAGTAATTGATCCGACCAACACACACGTTGACGATTCTACTTAGGAACCCAAAATTGGGTAGCATATCATTTCTTCATACGATAATCATGTTAACAACTAGAGGATAAGACTGTTATGAAACTAAGTAATTGCGCTTATGTTTAAAGAGGCATAATTTGTTGTTTCACACGTTGTATTAAGAAGAGTTTAAAAGTCGTATTAATTGAATAACTTTGTTGTTAATTGGATTTGTCCGTGGATTATAAACATAAATTTCAGTTCTAATTACTTAGAGAAACATTTAATGACATTTCGAATAATGACTGTATCGTTTCAAAATTTTACTAGCGTCAACTAATTTCTTGAAGGCGTCTAATCTTTAATGCTTTAGAACTACTGTGGAAGTTAATTATTTCAACTCCAAGTTTCCTCACTCCACTCATACCCTTTGCTTCTTTTTCGCATTTACAATTTTTCATGAACAAATTATAATATATTTTGTTTTAAATGTTGTCCAAATAAGTAAATGGTTTAAATTTCCCAGATAAAGTGTTAATATTCCATTTTCATTGTGTAAAAAAAATATCCAAGGAAAACAAATATTTTCAAAGTGCCATATAATTTTACTAAAATATTTGTAACTTACGACGATTAGACAATTAGTTGCTGTTTTTCGCATCTTTCTCCAATTTGTATTTTTAGTGAAAATAATCATAATAACTGTTATTAACATATTGTGTCGTCATTACAGAGCTTACTAAAGAAATGAGCTGTAACCTATCACCTGTTACATTTCCGTGAGCATACTTTCCCTTCCCTTCTCTTTCTACCTGCAGAATGGACGCTATATGAACGGACTCTTAAATGTGTCAAGCCTCAACCTTTACGTCAAAACGCAGAACTGATATTTTCGAACAACTGACTTACGTGAATATGATTTATTTAACGTTTCAGTCGTCTAAATCGTGCACTGTAAAATATATATGTTTCAACATTTTTAAGAGGGGGAAGGGGGGTGGGTAACGGTCTATATGAGGGTGATTCTGAAACAGGCAACTCCCCTTTAGTAGCATAGGAAGGGAATTGAATAGAAGGGGGGGATGTGGAAGGTAAAGCAAGGTAGCCAACATAAATGTCATACGTATAAATATTTTGAAATACATTATTCGCATGACATTTTCTAGAGTGTGTCAATTGAAATAAGGACTGACATTCTTCGTATATATATATATATATGTATAATTCACGAGGACAGTAGTCATTATGAGAAATATTACGGAATAAAAGATTACATTCCTTGTGGAACCGATTGCAAGCGGAAAGGAAAATAGACGAAGACGAAGCGAAATATATATATATATATATATATATAGCAAAATGAACAAATTATGCAATGCATATATATATATAACAAATTGAACAAATTATGCAATGATTTTTGGCTTCGTCTTCGTCTATTTTCCTTTCCGCTTGTAATCGGTTCCACAAGGAATGTAATCTTTTACTCCGTAATATTTCTCATAATGACTTCTGCCCTAGTGAATTGTGAATGGTAAATCATATATTTTTCGCGTTATTGTGTAGCAATCTCTGACGAAGCGTAAACCCCTTGACCTTTCTACTGTTATGTTCTTTCCCAAGTGCAGTGACTTGTTTCGTACTGCCTGCTAGCTTTCCTCGTTTCTTATTGCCTCCTCCATTATTTTCACATTACCGTTTATTTTATACTTCATTTTATGGTTTGAAACGTGTCTCGTCGCTCGTTCGGGAATACTTTGCATGATGATTAGTAAAAGTTTATAATTCAGCACTTACTATTATTTACACTTTCAAATTACAAGGGATTGAAATAACTTTTCATTCAAACGGCTTTCTTTATTTTTGAAGTGAAATGAAAGAAACTGCTCGCGTGAATTTGACTTCTTTATGATGAAATACTGCCTCAACGTTGAAGTCCCATTTCACCCTTTGATGCAGAGACTAATTCTCATAAAAACTATGGGGCAATATATTTTTTCCCATTTTGAAAATTTTTTGAACTGTAAATTGTATCTATCAAGCCTTCGCGTTAATTTTTCCTCACTCTTGCGCGTCATTATCTACTGGATTAATTGAAGCAAAAACTTATTTTTACGAAGGGGTGTAATACATTAATACATTTTTATTTGTGCGTGGCAGCGCTTTCACCCTCCCTCAGACTATGGAAATGAGGCTTTCTTCAGATTTATGGAAGGGGCTTTTACGAGCAACGAGGGTCATCCGTATCTAATTCGGAAATGATTTGCCTCCGTCAAGTCAGAAGTTGAAAAATCAGGATTGGCTACTAATACGATGGCATCCGACCACATCTGCGACTGAAAATTTTCTTATTGGCTGCAATTGTTCAAATGCAAGCCAATGGGTGTTATTGGAAATTACACTTGATTGGCTACTGGAAATAAGGAGGGGAGATTTTGGAAACGTACCGAGGTTACGTGCAGGGGAATTTTGAGCCGAAGAGAATTGTCGAGAAAAAGTTGAGAGCCGCTGACAAGAGATGAACAAAATTGAGAGTCACTGTTGAGAGCTGACTGGAGTTCTTCAGACCTAGACAGATGTAGATTTTGGTCAGTCTCCGCTCATTTGGCCCAAGGTGTCATCGATGCAGCCAGATCATGCAACGAGAATCGACATAGCAGGGACAACCAAAGCAAACCGGAACAAAAGGCCGCCAAACAATGCAGCTGCAGTCCTCGCGGGTATCGTTGACTTTGATTTTATAGACTTCACATCGCCAGACCTATTTGCCATAAATGCGTTGCTTCTCTTGGTTCCCCTGATTTTTATGTCTCAATATAAATTTATTATTGATCAGTTTTACTTGTATATCATTAAAGTCTAATCTCACTTTTAAATTTTGTTGTTAGTAAATTCAGAATTGTAAATTAAATATTTTCTTTTCTCTTTCGAACCCATCAAAAAATTAATCCCTTCATGACATATTAATTAAATTGCCACCTAACTGTGGAGGTCAATATACGATATTATTAATAAGTATGATAAAGCACACCCCCTATTATTTACCTGATTTCAATTACATTGCCCACTTTTATTTGGTGAAACTAAAAGTGTGTACTGAATCGCACCCCGCTCACTAGTACTTCCAGTAATCCCAGCATGCTTTACAGCAATATGACGTCTGTGTACGTTGACTATCAATTCATTACGAAACAGGGAGAAATGGGTTCTTCGAGGAACTGTTTGTGGTAACGTTGTACATAATATCGCAACGCACAGACCGCGACCAGATAATTTCATTTACTCGTGAGGACTCAACACACGCGTGCAGCAAACAGCTTGGTAAGTCGTCCGTTACACTCCAATAGAAGTTTATTAATTATTTTATGCTGCGCCTTCACTTTGATGAATTTCACCAACGATGTGATAAACGGATTTTTTACGTATCGAAAGAACTTATATTACTATCAACCAGCGAATGAGTCTGAGGGAACGAGGCGCCTGCCAAGACAATGGGATTAGGACAGGCCCCATTCACGCTTCATTACACACCAAATGGACTGCTGTACATCAAACTAACACTAATTTTATTTAACTTTTCTTTCAAAATCTAAATATTATAAGAAAAACAATACCAAAAAAATCTATAGTTCACTGAATTCGAGTCCAATATATTAGCAATGTTTGCTACAAATTGAGTGTAAGATTATTCATTGACGTGGATCAGTATGACGTCAGCATGACATTGTAACTGACTTAAATTTCTAATAGTTTCTAAAGTATTAATGAGGAATTACGTAAAACAAGCCAAAATTAAATATAATATTGGAAATGACTTAGAAAGTTAAAAGCTTTCCATAAATCGCCGGAGAGTATTCAAATAGTTTCTCAGTTATTCTTAAATAATTTAGGTAAAAATAGTTTACAATAAAATTGGATTTCCGGGATTTTAACTGTATTCAGTGATTAAAATTAAATTACATCAATATCAATAAAAGTATTATTAAGAAATTGTTCAAAAGAATTGTGTAAAATTAAATTGAACGACGAATAACAGACAAACCAAGTTTGTATTCAAATGCGTCCAACGTTTCGTCCTCACAATTGGAATTCAATTTCTTCAGGATTTTAAATTTTGAAGTACTCAGTTAAACATTAATTTAGATAGCAATTTAGCTGAAGAGAAGTCCAAATGTATGTAAAAAATTATAAATACAATAATGAGGTTAATCTGAATTTGTATTCTAAATAAAAAACAATAAATGACCAAAAGTAAGAAAATAGAAAGATTTTAATTCAAAATAAAACGTCCCGGCATTAACTTTTAAGACCTCTCCAGTTCCTTCTACAAGAAATTGTAATTATATTAATTTTTATGTAGATAGAACTGAAGAGGTCTCGAAAGTTGAGGACGAATCCTCTTATTTTGAATTAAAAATTTACTATTTTTTACTTTTGACCATTTATTGTATTTTATATATAAAAATTTATAATTATTCGATATAATTTATGTATTTGGACCTGTTTTTTGTGTCAAGTTTTTTTGGCAAATTTTGTAGGGATCTGGACCTCTATTTTTGTCTAACTTAATGGTTAATTACATACTTCAAAATTTAAAGTAATGAAGAAATTCATCTGTTAAAGTCCCAAATTGTGATGTCGTAACGTTGTACGAATTTTAATAAAACTTGATAGTTTAATTTAATTTTATTCAATTGTGTTATTATTTCACTCTAAAATAAATGGAAGGTTGTCTGTAGTACTTGTAGCATTGATGCTGGCGCCGAAGTGCACAAGTGAGGTGTTAATATCGCATTTCCCTTCCGTAACAAGGTTCGTCCTTGAAACGAAGCCCAAGTTCATTGTCATGCTAATAGCACTTGGCACATGGAAACACCAGGCAGTATCTTACGATGACGTGTTTAGGACTACCGAGGGAAACGTGACCGCGACCTAGTAGCATGTTCACGACTCTCACGTTCCCGTCAGCACCGTCGTCCACTACGGAGACACGCATTAACATATTTATCACTTTACAGAGGTAATTTTTCTATTTAAAACGGGCGCGAAAAATTATTTGTAACGATCTGTGTGAGAAGATTGCTGCCTGCATACGGACATATTCAAAGTGCTTGGATGGATTACATCTAAATCAAGTGAAAAATTACGAAATTAATGTCAATGACGGTAAGACGTTTCGAAATACCACGTACTGATAGAAAATGGAAGAGATAAATCCTCACCGTAAGTATTTTTGGAGCCAATAGCAAATCTATTATTAATTACTACATTACTAAATGGCAGCAGGAGCAACTTATATTCGTAATTGTTTACAAGTGTAAAATAATTTATTATTAATTTTAATACGTACTTGGTTACAAACCGTGACGTTTCTACGACCATATGGAATGCCTTAGTCCCCCAGACGAAGAATACAATCATCGAAACTGTTGAATCCGATTGCAATTTCCTTCAGCCTCTACACCGAGAATGACTTCGACCATTAATTACTCTGTTATCGTATATAAATTAAACTGTAGTCTGACGTAAACAAGTTACTTAACTGAATAAATAGATCCGACGAGAAATAAGAAACAGCTGATTTTAAGTATTTCTATATTATAATAGCTCTGTGCAGTAGAATCAGTTAAAGAACTAATCGTCCACGAAAAGTATTCGTCAATAACAAGAGCCTGGGTAGCTTTCAAATTTTGCAGTCATGCTCATCTGATAATTGGAAACAATTTATCGTATTGCATTTAAGATGTTACAATCGTACATTAATTTCCGGGACTTTTACCTGGAAACGAAATTCTAAGCATATGTTATCACTATTACATGTTGGTTCATACTGAAAACAAGAACTAGTAAAAGTATATTAACTTTTCAAAGATCATAAATATGAAAATAAAAAAGTCATACACATTGTATAAAACGAAAAACATATATTATTATAATGTAATTAAAATATAATTTTTATATTTATTATTTTTATGTACAGATATAATGTGTGAAAATTGTATTTCTTTAATATACTTAGACTAGTTCTCGTTTTTAATATTAACAAACGGATATTAGTGATAACATAGGTTTAGGTGCTAGAATTAAGGTTCCAGATAAAAATCCCAGTTACATGCATAAATCTAAATTTGTAACAACATGCATGCACACGGTTAAGGGTTCCTAATTCTCATCGGCACTTCACAACTGTAATAACAATACATACGAGCTTATTTAACAAACAAACAATACATTTAAAAAAACAGAGTGAACTAATAAAAAAATAGATAGGTCGACGTTTCGGTCCCAACTTAACATTTTTCTTGAGTGGCTCTTAAAGAGGAAACAATGACAAAAAATGAAACGGGAGAAAACCAAAGATATAATACCAAAGATCTTTACTCTTAAATAAGGTCGTGTCTCTTGTTATTTGACTGCTATAGTTGAAATCTACTAAGATTCTTGTTATTGTGTAATACTTTTCAATAAAGTTTATATTTGTGGAGCGTTAGTCTTTTAATTAATTATTTGCATATTTACTTGAGTTTATCATATACTGACGCAATTTAATTATGAAATTCCACTTTGTCGTTCTTGTTAAATATATATATCCATATTGTTATATATATCCGAGGTCAAAAGAAGTCCTCCAAGTCTTCTAAGCGAGATCCTCCAAACATCATCATATTTCGACATGTCTTGTTGGTACTGCTCAAATCATTGTACTCTGAACTAATCACATTTAAATGTCTAATTATAAGAAAAATACGTGAAAATTTTCTCATGACAGTACAAAATAAGTTTACTTTTATTCTCGGTTTTATGTTTCTTTCTGACGACAACGGAGACGTAATATTCATAATTTACGGTCGGTTTTACGAGGTTTAAACTGCTGTACTCTTTACTACAAATCTTCCTTCTGTAATTTATTGCAACAATCAGAAGGTCTCACGTTAAATGTAATATTTCCCAGCCGTGTCCTTCATTATTCCTTGATTAAATTTTAAGTTACATTTCTTAACCGGCAAAAAATTATTTGAATACATTATTCAATTATTTAAAAATCATTCCTACAGGAAAACCAAAACGTATTTTGTTAGTAGCTTTTCGACCTTGATAACAGTGGGAAAAGTATCGGGGGGGGGGGTATGGGGGGGGGCAGAAAAAACAAGTTTTAAAACCTAGAAGGTCGTGACAACGTTGGCTTGCGACAATCATGATTTTTTTTCATATCATGATAATGGGTGATATCTCAGTTACACAAAATAAAATTATGCGAGAAAAAATTGTTTTCCTGGGAATAAAGTCACCATTTTCAAAAGTCTCGCGGCTTATGTGAAAAAAATCCTAATTTTGAATTCCTGTAACCCCTATCGTAAAACACAGTTTTGTCCTGCGATGCCTTTCATTTTATGATGAGTTTTGTGACAATTTAACAGAACTTACGGAAACTCATAAGCGAGATCCGAAGCTTACGAATCCTTTTTAAAGGCATTCATTCCAGGTTTGTCTTTATACGGGTAAATATCCACACAAGATTGATTATCACCTAGGTATTGATAAAGTAATCATGCAATAATTTTGCTTTTATTGTGCAAATATTTAGTGTAATACAGAGAGAAAAACGAAAACTAAAACCCATTTTGAGTTATGCATGGACTAAAGCACCAACTCACAAATGTCGTTATAAGAATGACCTTTGTCGGCCAAAATCGTACCAATCAAGTCGGTTGATGACAGCGTGTGTTCGTCAAACTAGGAAAGAAAAGGCTAGCGATACTAGAAAAATCAAAAAATGTCCAGTAAGACCGCATGAAAGTGAGTTTTATAAATTGCTACACATTTCAACCTAAGTGATCAGCGTTAGGAAACGTGTTATTTAGAGACGTGACGGCCATATTTATCTGGAATCGGCGGCATCTTTGTCATAGTCCAGCAGACGTTCTTACGGCTGGCTGACACGGAAAAGCTTTCTGTTTCTTGGAAATGTAACGTCCTTCACACATAGCGATTAAAAAAACACACAATGGAAAGTTAAATGGTAGGAATCTCGTGTAGAATAACATCAGCATAGCTAAAAAAAATTCTGTACCTCAGTTAATGAGACAAAAAATGGGGGGAATTAGCCGTAAAGGTGAAAAGTGAAAGTATATAAAATGCAATACAGGATTTATAGACAACACGATAACGTGATATTTAATTATCACTGGTTTCATCGGAGCACCCATAAAGTCACTAATTTACTGAAATTATTTTTATTTTATTTATCGACACGCTTTCGCATATTAAAATCAGATATTTTATGTTCTGCATATAATTACCCATATGGCCGTTCATGTTATGACGTTCACTATACAAACAAAATGTTTTAACCACATTTATTGAACACTGCCTACAATCAGTCAATAAGCTTACTTTATAATCTTTCCTATTTGCTTATACGGAAAAATTCCTGTGGATATTATTTGTAATCAGGATCGATCGTAATCGATCAATATGTGGCTATAATGATGATTATGTTGTTGTGTTGACGAGTCCTAAGACTGGTCTGATGCAACTCTCCATGCTAACCTATCCTGCGCAACCATTTCATTTCTGCATAGTTACTACATCCCACATCCATCCTTAACATTCCTCTTCTGCTCTTACCCCACACACTTCCCTCTAATGATAATTTTACAAAACCCTCATGTCTCAAGCCGTGACCTATTAATCTATGCCTTCTCTTGGTAAAAGTCCTTCAAATTATTCTCTCTTCCCCTATTCTCTTTGGAACTTCGTGGTTACTTACACTATCCACCCATCTAATTATCACCATTCTCCTATAGCACCACATTTCAAAGGTTTCTATTCTTTACCTTTCAGCAACTCCTTCCGTCCACGTTTCGCACTCATATAACGCCACAGTCCATACGAACATTTGTAGCAATGTATTGCTAATATTCACATTTATACTACCCGTAAGTTAATTCTTCTCTTTTCCGCCAAAACTTTCCTTGCCTATTCTAGTTATTATGCTTCCCAAATAGCAGAATTCCTTAACTTCCTTCAAAATATCCCTTCCTAATGGAACACCCATACAACGCTCCATTACATTGGTTTTCCCTCTATTAATTCTCATGTTTTACTCTTCCTCCAGGAACACGTTCATTTCATTTATTTTGTTTCCCAAGTTTTATTCTGAATTCCCTAATACTACAATATCATTAGCAATACGTAGGGTTATTCTTTTTTCTCTTTGCATCTTGATTCCCTTTCCGTATTCATTTTTAACTTTCCTCGTCCCCTGTTCTAAAGTTAAATATAAATAATGTTTTTATGTCCCTTAGTTGTCATAGAACAAAATGGGAAGTCAATGTTGTGTTTGTAGCATCGTTGAAAAATGTTGGCTTCTGTATCGTTTTATTTAAATTATTTCGTGAAGGGGGACTCTTGTATACCGTTTAGTGTTTTCATGTGTCGTTGTTTCATTTAAATTATTATTTTTCATGAAACTGTTGTTTTGTAATAAAATAATTAAATAAAATACGGGGTAGATGATGTGTACAAAATTATAATCACGTGTCGATCGATTACTATCGTCTTGGTGATATAATATTCTGGTCTTCCTTTCTATTATTCTTAATTTAAGTAATTATTGCACTATATTAAACAGAATTTTTAATTATAGTACTTTATTTTATCCCTCCCTACAGTTTTTTAAATGTTTTAATTGTTCTTTGGGCTTCATTAAATTGTTCACTAATTTGTTTGGACCTGTAACCGATTTGTTACTTTATTTTGAGCTGAATTTGGATACATTCAGATTTATATATTTCCATTAGTCCTCGGTTGAGGAAATAGGACACTTCATATATTACATCAAGAAACAAATAATTATGAAAACAAATTAAAATATGAAACAGTTGACTACTAAAACCCCTTAAATACGTAAAAAGACATAGTATTAAATAACTGAAAACAAGACAACAACTCTACAAAACACAAACTATGAAATTGTCACTTCTTGGAGCTGCACGTCGTGGATTCTGACTTCAGTAGTAGCCCCAATCAATACATGAAACAACGAATAAAAGAGCAGAAGAAAACTATATTGAAAGTATTAAGGTTATGTAATTTTTTACAATGCAATAGTCCACACTTTTCTAGGATATTTAATTTCAGGGGAACGATCAAGAAACTCCTGTGCAGAGGAAAACTGCCATTTAGTAGGATATTTTTACACTGATTTACAAAACGTTTGTAACTGTTAGGATTCCTAATCTCTGCCTGAAGAATCTCTGGAGATTTCTTCTTTTCTGTAGGAACGGATAAATTCTTTTGGATATTTGTAATAGGGACTAAGAATGCCAAAATGCTGTTCCGAAACCTTTAGTATGATGCTAGTATTACGATAAAATGCAGTTCCCGAAAGCTGGATACCTTAAGTTGATATGAGTTTTAACATCACTTTATATATTACCAGTCAATTTGTTAGTATTAACTGTCAATCATACATTAAAATGGCCTGAGTTTCAGTCAAAACTGTTCTCGTCAAAGAAGACGGAACTACGAATTAATCAACTTCCCCAATTACCATGAAGTATGTTCAGACGGTCATCGAATACACACACACATATATATATTATAAATTTTAAGTAACTTGTCACAACGTTTCTATAAACCACACGGTCTTTTTCAGGTTTCCTATTCAACGACTGATAACTCAAAGACTTGCAGTGTACACCTGAAGGAAACTATAATAACGCTGTAGTCAACTTCTTATACTCTTTGAATTATCTGTATTCGTTGTCCGTCTGAAACAGGCGTGTTAATAGAGTTATTGGTAATTAAAGTTAAACTCAAATATATTTCTATTATTATTTTTCTTGTAAAAAAACTCAATTTTGAAAGATAGGATTATCTTCCATCAATTATTGTAATTTTTTATCGAAAATAACTGTAGAAAAAATGAGCAGATAAAGCAACAAATAAGGATGGGGCATATAATTATAGCAGTATAAGTATACCCCAGTGTAATGTCTGTGGTGTGAAGAGAGATCTAGACGGAAAGTCGCGTCGGTGACCAGTGATGACACGAAAACGGAGCTAAAACATTAAGAAAAATTTGGTGGGCAAAAAGAGGAACCGAACATTGAACCTGGCTCATGAGAAGAACGGCAGATCCGGTTCTTGTTATTAGCGAGACGGCCTCTAACATTTAAGGTCATGACTTCAAACTCGGTGATTATTTGTGGGTTGACATCCGGAAGTACAGTTATGTGTCCGACGTCGATGGAGGTTAACAAACCTAATTTCGTCAGGGGAAAAAACGGAGATTTAAATTCCGAGGTTTGCGGATACCTCAAAACCACACGATAAAAGTAATAATCGATTCATAATATCTTTAGGGGAAAACATTATTTCTATAAACGATCGAAATAAAAAAATTATATCTTCATGCGGCTAACTTGAGTATATACATATTTACTATCATTAAATGTTCTGTCTATTGGCTGAACTTTGGTGTTGTTCTGTTTCTTTACCACCTTAGCTACTTCCTTCAAGTCGTTACGTAGATGCACTCTTCTTCTTCGTCTTCTCCCACGACCTGGAACTTCGCCCGTGTGTCCATCGCTGACGTCACGCTGTAAAACAATTAGTCTGTAGGATGTTTCAGATCCAGTCTGCTAAAAACTATGGCCATTTACTCTTCCCAAAACCTCTTCCTTCTTTTACCAGGATCTGTCATATAATATAGCCGTGACATGTTGAAATAAAATATTAATATTCAAATAAATTGTAATACATTTTGCCAAATTTCTTATACACTGTCGGTATTAGTATTTTTATGTTTTTAGACGGTGATTAACCTACAGGAAGAAATTTTTTCTGCCAAAAGTGCCTTAGATACAAAAACTGATACAAAGACCAATATTAATTTCTTTTCTTCTTATTACTTGATTTTGACAAGTTATTTTCATGTTTTAGTTAACCTCCATTCAATTTTAAATGTCTTCATAAGCCAATCTGAGATACAAACTTGCAGTGTTCTGCACCAAGTAAATATCTTGTTAATGTATGCGAAGAAAGGTTTATTATATATCTATATAACTTTTTGAGACCCCGGCGGCAAAATAAATCAAATACAAAAACAAATAAAACAAAATATAATTTTAGAAATAATGTCTAAGAAATGAATCATAAAATGTATCCACTTCAGAACACAAAATAAGCTAACAAAAAAAATTGGTAGTAAAAACGCTCGTTTACATTCACTTTACTTCAAGAAAGTATTCCGCTACTTTTTAAACTTCCTTGTTGCTGCAACATTCTCCTGAAACAGGTTTTTTGGGGTTAAAAGGCTACATGAGGGTGATCCTGAAACAGGCAACTCCCCTTTAATAGCATAGGAAGGGAATTGAAAAGGAAACAGTGCTGAAAGCTACCTTTATAATAAATCACTGCTTAGAAAAGAAATGTGACCGTCAAAGGGTTTTTATTATTTTCTTTAATGTCTACATTGAACGGTCAAGCAACTCAATGTAATGTCATTTATACATAAATTATAAAATAAAAATGTACATTTGCATAGTTTTTGAAAATAAAATGACTGTCATTGGGTAATATTGGGATTTTCATGGGAAAGAAACGACAATCACGTGGGCTGATTTTTTTTTAAATAAGGTTTTGGGAACCCTGATTCAAACACAACAAAAACCAATTAAATTATAGTTATGTTGACGAGGATATCGCAAATAGCAGAGGGGAAACGCCAACGTCCCTGTTTCTGTGGTTCAGTCTTTGTGATAAACAGCCTTTGTGTCTTGTAGGACGTTAATAAAGTGAGGGATGGAATGTGGTTCCTGGACTGCCGATGGTTCCGCGAGGGAGATTTGTAAATCCTGCCTAGAGTGATGACGTCAAGGAAGAGGGAAGTGCGAGTCCGCGTGCGTCATGTCCACCCCGCAGGTAGGACCAAGTGCGTATGGCGTTCGCCGAGGTGGGGAATTACCTGGTGACGTGCGTGGCAGGGATCCTCAAGGGTGCGGGTCAGTCTCTCAGCAGCCACGATCCCAGCCGGAACGAACATCTCTCTCTCTCCTCTCTTCTCCACTCTCAGGTACGAGCGTCTGGTCGGGAGTTCACTCCGCTCCGCTAGCCACAGGCTTTGCGAACGACGAGAAAAAAAGTGTTTCGTGTTTCTTACTAACGGAATGCAGGTGACATATTGGAATGTATTTGAGTGTGTTTGCGTGTCCAGTTTATCATATAATAAAATGTGCATATGTGGATATCCTCAGGAGTCAGCGTAGGCAGCTCCTACTGCACGACCACTATACCAGGAATCAATCCCATATATAAAGGTTATTTCTCTGAACATAAATTCTACATTTTTGATTGGTTGCCCTGTTTTCCGCAATATCTTCAATTAGATAAAATTTTTAGTCCTTTACTGAAATCTTGTCTTTTATTTATTTAAGATGAAATCAACAATTAAGTTAATCGTTTCAAACAAGTTGCAGTGGATTTTTTTTTCTGAATAACGTAGAGTATTCCTCTGCTAGATCTATTCTGTCAGAATCTATCTGGATGGGTGTAAAATAGTGCTGTAAATTTGTTTCTTGTTTTTAAAGTACGTTGTTAAGGTGTTAACAGTGATTGTGGCATCTTCTGGTTGATATTTACCATCTGCACTTATTTTTTGATTATTTTTATTTCATTTCGGAAAGAAATTGTCATTATTGAATCTTTCAGTTTTAGTAATTTAAACAAATATTTTGCCTATAAATATATATATTTCCTTTTTATAGTGCTGAATTGACGACAAAATAAGGTTTCATTTATTACGACAACGTTTCGCACACGCAATTGGGTCCTCTTATCAGGCAAACTACTTCATTTATCAGAAAATATAGTGTATAATAAAAATAGAGGTCCAATTACGTAAAATTATTGTCCCGGAATTTTTCTGACGATTTAGCTGTATTTTTTTAAAACAAATTATTTCGGGTCGCATCAACAACTTAAGTTCTTAGTAACTATTTATCATTTATTATAAGGGATTTTTTTTCAAAGTAAGTGTTACTCGATTAGTGAACACAAAGACGCACGCAAAGTATCCAGGCCCTTTCCAGGAATCGAACCCGAGCAGTGACGCTAGTCGTATTTTTATTTACCACACTTAATTGTCAATAATTGAATTATACTTCAAAATTGTAATTTATTTGTTTTAACGAAATAATTTAAATAATTGTTATTTTTATAATTTACTTTTAATTAAATTTGTTGCATTATATTTTATTTTTTTGTAAAATTTATTGAAGTAATATCCTGAAGAAATTTATCAGACGAAGTTCTTTAAGAAAGGACGAAATGTGGTAGTTAATTTGTGGTCGTTAATTTAATTCTATATTATTCATTTGAGAAATACATTATTACATATGTAATTTTTATTCTTACCGCGATATTAGTAATTAACTGATCATTACATCTGTAATACTTTTAATTTTTAAATGAGGCTAAAAACAGACAAGAATTAGTAAAACACAACCAAGTATATTTTATCTGGACCCGCTTCAAGGTTGAACTAAATAACAATACACAAAATCATTACATTACAAATAAATTAAAGTAGAGCCAAAGAAAATAATATTTAAAGAACAAAAGAAAATTGTTGTATTCTCTGGTTTTACTTTAATATCTCTATAATGTAATAATTTTGTGTATTGTTATTCAGTTCAACCTGAAGAAGGTCCAGATCAGGGCCGAATCATATAGTTGATTTTTTAATTATAATTTGGTTGTTTACTAATTTTTTGGCCTCATTTAATCTTACATATTATATTTTAAGTAATACTTTTAAATGCATACCATTTCACAACTGTGTAGCTACCTGTGATTGCTATGATAAGTTATATAGAGCCACAATTTTTATTTATAAATTTATCGGTCTGCCTAAATATTTTCTTAATTTCTATTGCTTTTATATGGTTAGTCTCCGTCATCTTATATCCTCTATATTCCCGGTCATGGGATCAATTTTAAAAAGTAAAAATTGATTACCCTAGTTATCAAAAATATTTGTAAACAAACGATTAGACGTAGAAAAATGTTCAATGTATGGAGAAATTATCCAAGTTTTTAAAGATGCTCGATATGTATGTTATTCCACTTCGCTGAAGATGACAACAGCGCCCTACGTCGTCGAAACGTCGGGCTATTATTGCAATTTGAGTTAGGTGGAAACTCGGGGAAGTTTTCTTCAACAATTACATCCTATGATCTTTGATATATTATTAAGAGTTCGTTCATAATAAATCAAGGACAATCATATATATATTTAGCCCACTGAGAAAATCTTATCTGCATATGAAATATTAGCCACGATTTCGCGTTACGTTTTCACGTCACGTTTTAAAACTTTCGTTTACCGAAGTTTAAAGTGATGTTATACGATTATTGCCTATTTAATTAACGTTAAAGGTATGTGTAACGTGAGCCACCATTTTGCCGCGGCTGTTGTGTGGTGACATTGTGCTAATATATGTTATCCTGGACGAGTTCCATCTTACGCCATAATCATGTACAAATTGAGGGTGTGTACACATTGCGTATATATAGTAGATGTGAACCGTCCTGAAAGCGTTTAGTATGCATTTTTTGTGCGTTGCTTAAGACATTCGTAGAAGATAAGTCGCACGCCTTACGGATTATTTTCTTATTTATCAAGCTGGTTATCAAGAGTTAGCAGTCGCTCTTAAGTGGCAGAGGTGACTACAGTATTTGCGCCCGCGACATGAGAATTTATTTAAGCGCGTTGTGATATTTTTTTCCAGAACGAGCAAAAGGAATTCCCGGCGACGTTAATCACGGCAAATGAAATATGTCTGTCTACTTCGTCTATTTCCGACGGTCAATGAAACCCGTTCGTAAGCGACCTTTCTACGTCGAGGTTAACGTCGTCGTCGGTGAATTTCCATGTCTTGTAAATTTATCACATTTCCGTAATCGTTCCGTGACATGACCACCTCTAAGTGACGTTTCGTCACCGTAAAGGTTACAATTTAAGTATAGACTACTGTTAGTGGCTGTTCGATAAGCCTAAAAACAAAACTCTTCAGTTTCGAGCAGTTTCTTACCGCAAGTAAAATTCGCTACTCTAATATAACTTCTTTATAATTATTACGTCGGACATTAGTCAACCCGCTTAGGATGGACTCAAGATATTTTGCAACAGAGACAGAGCGACTTTACTGTGAAGGACAAATTAAGTGAAAATTTACCTCCGCGCTGTTTCACCAATGTAAGTAGATTTCATAATTCATCTGAACATGCTTTTTTTAAATAAAATTAGAAAGTGACTATTTTTATCCTTTTGACACGCAAAATAATTATCTTCGATATTTCAAAACTAAATTAGGCGTATATTTCTTATATTAAATGAGTTGAAACAGGCTATTTGACAGTTTTTATTTTATTTAAATTCTACGTTTCGTCTTCATTTGAGGCTTCTTCAAGTATAAAAATTTATCTGTTGATGGACCTCACTCCATAACACCTTCAACCGAAAAGAAACGTCATGGAGTCAAGCAATAAGATCCATCAACAACTAAATTTTTATCCTTCAAAATGTCTCAAATGAGAGACGAAACATAGTATAGTTCATTCCTTAAATAAAATAAAAACTGACAAAGAGGTTCTTATAAACTCATTTAACATTTTATTAAATATCACAAACTAATTATTTAATAATACGTGCTTAAATACATATGATTTTACTTATAACTGTAAATATATAATTATATTATATGGAGATATTTAAGGGTTTGCATTTGAACGGGTTGAAAAATATTGGTACACGTTCATTTAAAATGTTTTTTAAATATTAAATTGATTTAGCTTTATAATTTGATTGTTTTTAAAGTATTAGTTAAAAGAAACTTACACCACTTTCAAAGTAAAAAAATGTGAAAATCTTACGTTTACGAAATATTAAATAGGGGATTTCATTATTATAAAATATGACAAAAATAATTTTTCACGTAATGCCGTTTACAAGCGTCGGTTTTCCCTCTCACGAAAAATTTCACTTTAATTAATCGAAACGGAATGGAAAATTAAATCTTTTAGCACAATCTTGATGTTAGCAATTAGATTTTTACAGAAATTTCAGAGAAAATCATTACAATTTTGTACTATAAAAACCACTTCCGCTCGAACATCTCCTATAAAAAGTTTTTGTCTCATCTTTCGACAAAGATTGTTCTGCGACTTAATTAACTTAAAATTTTTGCAGTTTGTGTTTACGTCGTATGTACTGCTTGGTTGCTTATTATGACCATTTTGTGGTAAGGGAAATCCCAACCTGCGGTCTGAGTATTGAAAATGTTTTGAGTAATTACAGGAGGGCATATTCAGATGAATGAGTCATTTCCTTTTTGTTAAGGAACGTCTATGACTGTCTTTATAATACCCTTGCAAGGTTAGTTTGCAATTGTCTGTTTTAAATGTACCTATTTGTGACATCCTGCTCAACCCAAGTGTAATTTAAAATTTACCGTTATGTACGAATGGATCAAAGATAGTTAATTACTCGGTGATTTGAAGTACTTTGGAGAGGGAGTATCTTTGCTGATACTGTAGCTTTACAAGATGACGTAAACGTGGGAGCAGCATTGTATGTTATTAATTTAATTTTTTCAGTAGAAAATTGACTGAATTTGGCCATTAAAACAAATAATTAATGTTAAACAGACAAATTATCATTGGAAAAATTTTAATTATCCTTCATTAATTTTATTTTTGTTGAAAAAAATGCATCCCATTCGACAATCCAAAAAATCAAACAAGATGAAGTCGAGGAAAACGAGACGAACGGAACCGTAGGGTTTGTCTTCATTCCGAGAAAGCACAACGATTTCCTTTACGGGAAAAGCCTGCGTACCCTTGAGCGGAGACTTCATAGAGCGATGGACTCTTGCTTGCACGGATGTCGCAATGGTTTTCCTTTTTGGCTGATGTTTGGAAGGAACGCTTTCGCCAAGTTAATCTCTGACGGGTTTACAAAACACAGCAAACGGCCTTATGTAAGCCGCAGAAGTGTGCTTGTTACAGAACAAAGTATGTACTTTCTCGTCGTGATTGCTCCGCGAGGCTCGCGTCGTAATTACAAGTCTCTAATTACTTTCTAACTAATGACGGAAGAACGGATATTTGGGCAACGAACCAGTCATTAACACAAAGAAGTATAATGAAATGATACCTCACGAATACAGGTGATAAAATGAATGCGTTCACTCGGATTAGGGCCAAGTTGATGGCATGAAAGATGGAGTCATGAGTCAAAAAATTCAAATAGGTGAGCGCTACTGAAAATACAGTCTCAGAAATAGGACATCGACAGTACGCAGGAAAAATACATTATCTATGCAAATGGAAGAGATAAACGGCTATAATATTCTCCGGGTCGCTTTCCACCATATCTTTCCAGGTATTTCCCTCAATAAACTCACGTTGTTTACCAGAATGAGCCCTTACACCTTCTCTGCGTTCTTTACAATTGATCTTTTTCTGAAATAGCGACTGAATATCCAAGTTTTCCATTCAAAATCGTCCTATCAAGAAAACATCTTAAAATAACTCGAAATAGCTTATCTTTATTTCTCCCAAAGACAACTTCAAGGTAAGTGTCATTTTAAACACGTGCTTGCTTCCAACTGCAATTATGTGTAAAGGAGTTTTCAGGAAGTGGGAAAAAATTGTGGATTTTGCTTTCCTTCAGACTGATCACAGAAATCTTTACACCAAAATTCTCATTTGGCTGATGTAAGAGGATGGAGTCCTGGTATGATGATCTTCGATTCTCCATCTCACCCTACTCACCATTTACGACATTCTTTTTCTTTTTAACCTTATTCAGTCTATTGAGTTTTTTCAACGACTCCGTGGTTTTCTTATGACCTTTTTGTTGTCGTCTAATCCATTATTTTGTGAGTCTCGCAGAATAATTGCGTTTTCTAGATACGGACTATCTGCCTTGGGTAACCCGTGACAGTCTGAAGATATTATGTATGGAAGACTAAATAAATACATTAACCTGTCATCGTGTATGTAAATAGGAACAATTTCGTTGTGTTTCGATTATTAGAATTGAAGCTATTACAAATATCCATCGCATTACGGTGTTTCAAAGAAATTCCAATTTTATGATACCTGTTCTCATATTAATTCTTACGTACTATAACAACACTGAATTACTATATTTACGTTAGTATGGAATTTTTAAAATTAATAAGCAGACATCAAAAGGGTAGAATTGTTTTATATTATTCAAGAGATTTCAGATATCACATTTGGCCCATAATGTTGGGATTACTTCAGGAAAAAAGAATACCAATAAATTTTTTCTGACGTCAAATTTTTTGAAAGCTTCCATCACGGAGTGAAGGTCTTGAGTACTTCACTAGGAAGTAGCCCACTTTCTCAGAGCCGCAAATTACTTGCTGACGTCAGACCGAAAGGCTTCTAACATCGGTTAATTACTGCAAAAAGAAAGACATTACTGTAAGTATATTAGATATGTTAACACGAGTATTCTTCGTCCCGCGATTTGGAAGTATTGGCGAGGTTGATTACTCAGAGGTCTGTAAGAAGAAGGGGTGTCAAGTAGTGAGGTTGTCCTTGAACGCAACGTTACAGTTGCATAAGGAAGTCGCTCAGGTCAAGAGCCTTCCCTCGCACTTTCACTCTCTCCGCCTGCAAACATGCCAAACGGGCTCCTGGTGTCCTAAAATATACGCACCTCACGCTCAATATGCACAAATCACCTCGTGGGTCACGCCTGTTTTTATATCAAGTCTCGGTCCCGATAACTTTTTTGTTCTTCTATTGCCTAACGTCAGTAATTATTATATTGCCAAAAAGTTAATTCCCCAATGTAGTGCAACAATATTGGGGAGTATTTTTTATAATTTATTTTATTTTGTCATATTTATTAATGATTTAAAATTACTTCGTCGTTTAACATTCACATTTATATAGCATAATTCTCGTATTAGGCCGACACAAAGTCTTCACTAGCTGTCTCCGTCTCGCGATGTCTCGGGGCGCGAAAGTCGGTTCAAGAACCGCCGCCAGCAACCCAACAGCCTTCCAGGGTGATTACTGTTCTTACTCCCTTATGATGAAATTAAAAATATTCTACTTCTCTCTACTCGAGACAAAAGTCAACAATTCAGCAATTACAGTCAGTAGACAATGATGCTTTTAATATCGGGGTCATTATATGCGTGCCCCACGTTGGGCGCCAAATATATTAAGCTCTTATATGATTCTAAAGTTAATCGATTCTATTACCATAAAGTCTAAATTGGTGTAATTTTATTGAATCGACAGTCGATAACTCCACTCAAGTACAGCAGTGAGTTCGCATGAAGAATGACAAAGTAATTAGATTAATCTGATTTACTATTGGGGAAAAAATACAAAAAGTGGGCCCAAAGTCAGAAATAGAATAATTTAATTTGAATTAAAAAAAGTTTGTCGGATTTAAACGTCATCTTTACGCCTTTAATACCAATGGGAAGACAAATGAAGCGCTGAAGTCAACAGAGATTAACTTCCGTCTCCACTCCACTGAACTCCGGGTTCAAGCTTCTGTTGCCTTCAATTGTTTTTTGTTTATGAGAGATCGCGCGTCCTTGGATCTCATTCAAACAAACCTTGCAGGAGTATAAAAGGAATTGTCTTTCACGTCCTATGACTCCAATCAATTTGTATGCATCTTACTCCGTACAACAAAACAAATTACTTTAATATCCGCTTGGAGACATTTTCAAGGAATTTCGAGAAAGAAATTTCTCTCAACCATTTTCTTGTAACTTTATTCTTTCATAAGTAATAAATATTTAATGAAAAACTGCTACGTCATAATATCATAGTGCTAATGACATCATAATAATGAATGATAATTCTTTATTTTTGTATTTTTTCATCTTCATTTGACAAGAGCTTTGAATAACTATTATAAAAAAGATTATCAATTTAAAAGCATAATATTTCAATATCAGCATTTCAGTTACCTCGTACATGAACTAAAATCTGTTTCGTTAATAAAGAAATTGTTTTTATACATTTTAAAGGTCTGTCGCGTTCCGAATCAACTTCATGAGTCTTCTCGTAAAAGGAATCATTTCAATTTGTTATCCTGAAGAACTGGAATATTTTCAGTTTGTTACAGAAAATTAAATACGGTAATGTATAAATGTATATTGTGCAAGGTTAGACCGAGTAAAAGCAAACTAAGGAAATTTGCATTCCGAAAAAAACCATTCGGTGTTCAAATTCGGTAGCGAAGTTTCCAAAGTATATAAAACATTTCCAAGTCTTTAATGAAAGACTTATGATAGGGATTCTTTTCTAAACAATAATAACAGGTGTTTTATTAATACAATTAGGTAAAGTGGAAAATAAAATCGTATTTTTAACACGTATATATTTTTTGAAATTTAGTTTAACATTAATAAATTGCATTGGAACAGTACAGAGAACTTTATGACGTTACTTTATTAGCACTAACAAGTTTTATTGGTGTAATGGAACGATTTTACACTTATTTATTTATGTTCTTCAAACATAAATTTCTGACTAATAGATGAATAGTGGGCGGCCAATATATCCGAAAATAATTTAGTAACTATTCAATTAATACAAATACAACGTTTCATCAAACTTTGTTTGATGTAAATTCATAAATAGTTCATCCATTAAATAATTTACCTGAAGTAGTCCGCAAAGTTGGATGAAACGTTGTATTTGTATTAATTAAATAATGTTTCAATTATTTGCTAAAATATTGGCCGTCTTTTCATTTATTTATGTTCTTATTTAAATTCAGGTTTTGTTCTTCATTTTATTTTAAACATTAACACTCTGCTTTATTCACTGCAGAGGATTCAATCTATCTTTATACATGAAGAAATAATGGAAAAAATAATTTTACAAGCTATAACAACATGTAATTTTTATGAACACATAAACCAAACATTCATTACGCAAATACGTTAATTTAATTTTTTGTTTAATTCAATCAAATGATTCATTATTAAATCGAATAAAGTTACGACCCGATTACAGACATCAAATTTTTATTTCAGTTTGTTCATCAAAACTTATAACTATGAATTTCAGAATTTAATATTTGAAAAAATTACCTGAAGAAGTCACAAACGTGGTGGCGAAACGTCGATTTGATTATATAAAATTTTATGTTTATAAATTAGTCGTAAATTTATACGATTTAATTGTTGTGAAAAAGGCGTTAGTTGATTTACTATTCAGTATTTAATTTGTATCTGGAAAATTTCAACTGACGGACGTCGGGATTGTAGATAGAAAATTCCTCTTTTTCGCGAAAACCTTTCTTGCCTGTGATATCCTACTTTTTATGTCTACTATGCTATGTCTACCATCCCTAGTTATTATGTTGCCCAAGTAGCAGAATCCCTTAATTTCCTTTAAAATATTCTTTCCCAATCTAACACTGTTATTCCACTGTTTCCCATACTACACTCATTCACCTTGGTTTTCCCTTTGTCAATCCTCATGTTGTATTCTTCCTCAATGATCACGTTCACGCCATTTATTATGGTTGCCAAGTCTTCTTCTGGCTCCCCTAATACTACATTATTATCAGCAAACCTTAGGATTTCTAGTTCTTCTCCTTGTATTTTTATTGCCTTTCCATATTCATTTTTATTTTTCATCACCTGTTCTTTGTATAAGTTATGGGCGAAAGACTCCATCCTCTCTTACTCCTTTTTTGATTTCTGCTTTCTTTTCTTTTGCTCAAATTATAATTACTGCCAAGTGCCTGTAGAGGTTATGGATAACTCTTCTTTCTCTATATCTATCTCTGTAATTTTCAAAATCCTTAATAGTGTGTTCCAGTTATTAGGGGTATGAATACAAAAATAAACACGCAATAGGCAATAAAATTAGTTAGATAATTAAATTTTATAAATCGCTAAATACTCAATTCCACACCACACAGGACTGAATCACGATATATTATTCAAAAATAAGTTGCAGATTTCGCTCCACGCTAAGATGTAGTGCATCGTTTAATAAAAATTATGCCGCAGACTCTCTGTGCAAATTAATATTTTCATATCTGCATGTTTCATGTTCATTCCCCTGGAACGTCGGCAACTTCTTCACTTTTCGTGCTATGCGTGTTGTACAACTTACAGCTCAGTGCAATTTGATTTTTGAATCAACCTTGAACATATATATAGTCCAAAAATATGTTTAGAATAGCTTAAGGAAAAAATATTTCGGATAAGGTATTCATAAATAATTTTTCTTTTTCAGATGTAACATTAAAAGATGGGAATTATACTTTTGTTTCTGTTCGCTGTTTTCTCATCATTGAGCCATGGCGCAGTTGTTATTACAGGTTAGCTATACTTTAAACGAATTTTATATGACAAATTTGTATGGATACGCAATTTACATGCATGAATACTTTGAAAAAAGTTTTAGTTACAGTGTCTTTGTTAACAATTCTGGTGCATAACTGAGATTTTAGAAATATTATGACTGAAAAACTTATTAAGAGAAATGTTAAAGTGTCTTAGCTTTTGCTGATAGATACGATCCAGGAAATTAGAGCACCTTTAAAGAATACCTTTTACAGTAATTATTATATAATTATATACTATATAGTAATATAATATGTTTATATAACAAATTTAATAATTTCCGACAGATTTTTACAGACAGTTTTTATTTTTTATTTTAACGATGTTTCGGTGCATATTCGCGCCTTCTTCAGATTTATAAACCTGAAGGCGCAAATATGCGCCGAAACGTTGTTTAAATAAAAAATAAAATATGACTGTAAAAATCGGTCGGAAATTATTTATTTTGTTATTTAATAAGCAGACGTTAATCGATTTAATAAATATAATTATATAATATAAATATATACCAAATCTCTAGATGGTTTATAATATACATCGTCTGTCGAATTAAACAGTACCACCAGGTAAAGTCCCTTAAAACTCATCCACAGAATATGAGTTGAAATTAATTGTTGTTTCTTAAGGAATCAAGAAAAACAGTTATGGTAATTTATTGGGTTTCAGACAAACATTTGTTTCTAGTTATATTACAAGTATCATACTATCTAAAAAATGTATGTTAACTGTTTTAGCAAATGATCATAAAGAAGAAAATACTGATAGTTTCATATTCGACGATTCCATTGGAGACACTACAACAACAACGGAGTTCCCGATGGAAATGACCTCCACGATCACAACAGAACTTCCAACAAATGCACCTGAAGTCGTCAAAAACTTCGTCGCTTTCGGTCCGCAGTGGGTTATGAAGGACAGTAATGGCACACAAGACTCTGCCGCCACTGGAAATGAGACGACGGCCTCACCAATGACCACAACCACTGAACCCGAAGGAGCTGGTACAAGCAGTGAACCCGGCCGAAATACTGTCACCGTAACGGTCAAGGATGAAACTGTCACGGAGCCTCACAACCGTCCGAATGTCATCCACCTTGACGATCAGAACTCGGACCCTGAGCTGAGCAAGACCTACTACTCGTCGTTGGACGATGAAGCGGTCTCGGGTTCGCACCCTTGCTCGAGGCGCTGCGTGACCGGCGCGACACCTATGGAGTGTCTGTACGACTTCCACGTGGAGTGGTACCAGAGCATGAGCAAAGCCTGCTTCCAGTGCCCCATCAACTCCTCCGACTGCGACAGGCCTCACTGCGTCCCCACCGACGGCTTCTCCAGACCCATCGTCACCATCAACAGGATGATGCCCGGACCTACCATCAGGGTCAGTATCAGCGCCGTTATAAATCTGCATTCGCATTTCGCTTTTAGTAATTGAGCTATTACCGAATTATTCATTCAACCTTCCATATTCAATGTATAAAAATTAGTTCAGAATATATAGAATATAGGGAACGAAATTCCCTCTAATATACTTGTCACACATTTCAAAATTATTTACAAAGATACCTCAATTTCAATAAATGACTTTTTAAACGACACTAAACTATCCATATATACTATATATATATATATATATATATATATATATATATATATATAAACAATTAATAAAGATAGGAAAGAGAGACAGAAAGTTGGTGACTTACTTGAAGTTCACATATGGCAGGCACCATGTAAGGTTTCAGAATCTTGAATTTTCGGAGGCACAGCCCCTTTCATCAAGAAGGGTAGGAAAACATTTCGAGTGATGGCCAGCCATCGACGCACTCAACCGGTGCCTCCGAAATTTCAATATTCTGAAATCCTACATGGTGCCTGCCATCTGTGAACTTCAGGAAGGTCACCAACTATCTGTCTCACTTTCTTGTCCTTATTAATTGTTTTACTTAATCTGATAATGTCATTTTCTGACGCATATATATATAAGAAACTATTCACTTGATAAGGTCTACTAATTGGTGAATGCCAGATAAGTAATGAAAATTGTCTGTTAAGATTAAGGCCTTTTTATACCATTCTTAAATATTAATTAACAGGTGTAACTTCTGTTATCTATATTAAACTGACACTACAAATAATTGATTGTTCATTTTCAGGTTTGCAAGGGCGATACTGTGCAAGTGGATGTAACAAATCACATGACAGAGGAATCCACAAGTATTCACTGGCATGGCCACCATCAAAGAGGAACACCTTACATGGATGGTGTACCATACGTCACACAGTGTCCGATTCTCCCTGGAAGTGCATTCAGATACCGTTTCACAGTGGATGTTCCTGGAACCCATTTCTGGCACTCTCACTCAGGTACCGTAGTAAATTATTTAAATTGAAACTGCCCGATCAAAAATTTCCCAGATGCTGAGGAACCTCAGTCTGTTTTGAGAATCTTTTTGTTCTGGAGTCGCGTGCACCAAAAGTTGTCCCTTTCTTCTTAGAACAGTAGCCAACTGCCTCCTCAATTGGTTAAGGTTTAGAGAAATGAATTGTCCCCCCATCAAACTCCACTCTTTATACGAACAGCGTGGAACAAGTAACAAAGAACCCACCTACCTGATACAGATTTTCTAGTCTGTCCTATATCTCTTTGAGGTGAATTTCATTTGGATTGCTCTCATTTTCATTCTTCATTTTTCAATACTATAATAATAGATTTCTTGTGAGATTTTATGAAGCATTGTTTCACAGAAATATCAAAGTATTGCCTTGTTTTAACTGATTATATAATTTATATAATACTGAAAGTCTTCATAGGCTTAAAATTAAGAAAATAATTTCTCTATTACATATTAACATACAAGATTGTTTATATAATATAGCCTACAGCTGATAAAATACTTTCTGAAGAAATTTTTAAACTCCTGTTCTTTAAAATATAGGATGCCAGCGAGCTGATGGAGCGTATGGTGCTCTTATTGTAAGAGTTCCCAAAACAGAAGATCCACATGCTCACTTATTTGATCTGGATTTGGAAGAGCATATAGTACAGTTAGGTGACTGGGTGCATGAATTGGGTATTGCCAAATTTACTGCACATCACCATGCAAGTGGTAACAACAAGCCCTCTACACTTCTCATTAATGGGCGTGGAATAAGCAATCAATCAGTCCCACCAACAGTCTTTAATGTCAGACAAGTAAGGCTTTTCCATTGATAAATCTTTGTTTTGAAGAATTCTAATTTGAAAGTAGTTTGTATGGGTATGATTAAAGGCACTCTTCAGTTCTGTTAATTTTTTTATATTAAAATAAGCATTTTCTTAAAAGAACAAAAAAAATATATCAAACCTATGCTTAAATGGATAAAAACTAATTATGGTCTTTCTTCAAGGGTCACAGGTATCGTTTTCGCCTTATTAACAATGGATTCCTTAACTGCCCAATACAAGTGTCAATTGATGGTCACAGTATTCTTGTGATTAACAGTGATGGTGCAGACATAAAGCCCATTCCAAGTAAGTACTTATTATTAAATATGTATTACTTATAAAGTAAAGAAGTAAATTTAGAAACGAATCATTTTATTTTTTCACACTTCACAAGAATATTTGAATTCGATGATAAAAAGTATAATTTTAACTTCCTTTTGTTTATAAACTAATCAGATTGAATTATTCTTTTATTAATAATATTTTTTGTAACATTAATAATTTATATTGAAACATAATAAAACCAAATATAAAGGCTAAAGTAATAGAAACTACTATTACAAATAATACTGAATAATAATTTGGCAGGTGATTCACTTGTTATATACGCTGGAGAACGATTTGACTTCATTCTAAATGCAAATGCTTCCATAAAAAATTATTGGATTTGGTTTCGAGGACTCATGGATTGTGGACCAAGCTTTACAAAAGCACACCAAGTAGCAATTCTTAGGTACATTGGAGCACCTACTGATTCACAGCCTGAAAAACTAGTTTCTTATGAAAATTCAAATAGAATTGGTTTGGTGAGTTAATTTCAAATTTACTAGAATGATGTATTTACCATTTTATTGACTATCTCAAACCTAAAATTAAAAACACTTTTTACCATAAGTGAGGCATACACATTGTCATCATCTATATTTATAATCCTGAAATACTTTTTTCTACATCATCCTTTGTTGCTGAAATATATACATATATTTAAGGAAAAATAAGATTGACAAAGACAAAATAATAATAGATTGAATAGTAAATAGATAAGAAAATGTAAATTTTGTTTAACTCTTTCTATTGTCTTTCCTATCCAATTTATCATATATATTGAAATATTGAAACTATATAATATCCCAGATTTTTCTACCATTTCTGACAGACTGTAAATGCCTTAAATGTTGGACCTGGGAGCAATGATTCGGTTGTAGTATCAGAGATGAAAGCTGAAGCTCCTCGTGACATCAGATTAAAAAAAGATCCAGATTTAAAATTCTACCTTGGTTATGACTTTTATGCAATTGACAATCCACAGTTTCATTTTTCAAAATATTATAGTCTAAAACAAGGTAAGTTAGAATATTTAAATTCCTCAATATTTATCAAAAAATTAACTACAATTTTTTCATCACATTATAGGAAAATGCCATAAATATTTCAATAAGCCTGACCACTGTTCTTTTGTATTTTCTGCAAAGAGAATTACTACTTTGACAGATCTTGCTTGATATTATCTTAATTATATATTTAGTATATTGAGAGTGCCCTTTACACTATTCATATCAATCTCTATGGTGTAATGCCCATGTGTAATCAATTTCATAGCAAAAATAATGATTGTAGTACACTTAATCACACAATTAGACTGTTTACATTCTATACCCTCTTCACTTTTGTTACCAAACACATGAATACAGGACCATATAATTATGACTTTAGTCTCTGTTCATATACATAACATAATGTAACACAATAATAATATTCTGTGGATCCTTCAGTGAAACAATGCTTCAAGGATAAGGAATGAGTCACATAGTTTTACATAAATTTATTACACTGTTAATAGGATAATCTTATATCTAGTAGTACATTTTGACTATTTATATTTTTGTTACTGTAGTGAAATCAATATTACATAGTTCTACAAATTCCTTTACAGAATAGGAGTGGCTAAGTAAAAAAGTAGCTAGTTCAATTTTAAATTTGTTAAGCCCACAAATACTTGTTTTCATTGTGCAAATTGTTATTTCTAAGTAAATATTTGATCAGAGTTTTGCAGACAGTACCATTTTGTAACACTAAGTTGGAAAGAGAGTTTTGGCATATAAAACGAATTAAATAAAATTAAATCTGAAGTGGGTTAGTTAATTTCTAGGCAGAATAATTTCAAGAAAAATATAGCATAGAAAAGTAATACTCCATCTCTCAAAACATGTTACATATGAATCAATTGTAGTGGGCAAATAC
The DNA here is from genome assembly GCA_034510155.1 of Eucriotettix oculatus. NCBI lineage: Eukaryota > Metazoa > Arthropoda > Insecta > Orthoptera > Tetrigidae > Eucriotettix > Eucriotettix oculatus. Next base: position 29,596,824 of record CM067379.1, read on the forward strand.
TGAATAGACGGCACAAAAATTTGTGTTTCAAACCATCATTATAAAGTTATGTGTAAACTATTCCATCCGTTGAATATAGTGTGTTACTCAACCTATATGATTAAAGTCAAAGTACAGACTCCTATTAAGTCATTGGTAACCTAAACAAAAAAAAAAGTTAGTAAAAGTACTTAATATTAATAAATTTATTAATATATACAACTGGCAACAGTAATGTTTATATTACTTGTATATATTTTGTGTAATTCATATTCATTCTAATTATTTTGTACACCATTCCAGTGACGAATGTTAAGGAAAGACTCTTCACACCACAGTTGAATCATATTTCTCTAAAGTTACCTCCATTTCCCCTTCTCTCGCAGTATAAAGATATTAACCAAGAAGAAATTTGCAACTCAAGTACTGTAACAGGATGTGAAACTCGTTATTGTGAATGTACGCACATTATTAACGTACCCCTGTCATCAGTTGTTGAACTTATACTCATTGATATTGGTAAGTTTAAGAAATTCAAAATATATATTAAAAATATAGTAAAACTAATGTTAAATGACTAACTAATTTTTGCAGGAAATATGTATGATGCCAATCATCCCTTTCATCTTCATGGATACTCATTTAGAGTTGTAGCCATGGGACAACTTGGTCGAAATACAAGTGTTGCTGAGGTGCAAGCTTTAGATGATATGGGTAAAATAAATCGAAATCTTGTGGATTCCCCAATTAAAGATACTGTTACCGTACCTGATGGAGGTTATACAGTACTTCGCTTTCATGCCAACAACCCAGGTATAAAATATATATATTATTCAAACTATCTCTTAAATGTGTACTTTTCTACCTATTATTTATAAATCTGAGTTTTTAATAGACTTCTGCAATTAATAACTGTAAAACTAAAAGTATTATGATTAGTTGAAATGATATTTTATTTAATATGTTCCTATTTTTTTTTCTCCTAGGATACTGGCTGTTTCACTGTCACATTGAATTTCATGTAGAACTTGGAATGGCAATAGTTTTTAAAGTTGGTGAACATGAACAATTTCCAAAGCTCCCGCCAGAATTTCCTCAGTGTAACAAATGGTTGCCAAAAAGTATGAATGATACAAGCTTGAAAGCTGTAAAGTCTGGTGTGTCTAGTTATCAGTTCAGAACTGATGTTACAGTGTTCTTATTTAGTATGATACTAATTAGAGTAATGTCTTAGGTGATCAAACTGCTTGAGTTTAAATGTTTTATTCTATTATAGAAAATCAAATAACAAAGACGAAAATTACTTATATTTTTGTCATGAAATATGAAGATGCATTCAAGATGAATGCAGAAAAAGAATTTGGTAATGACTTAACTGAATACTTGGTTGTGAAAAATGTACCAAGAAATTTATATTTCATTCGAAATGTATCACAAAAACCAAAGAAGCAATTGAAAACCATTAAGTTCCTATTTTTGAAAATGAATTGTTATTTCTCAAGTGCAATGCTACCTTGTTTAAAAATAAAATATTCCACACAACAGTAAACCTTTATAACATTATATTTGAAAAATAATTTGAAGAATACTACACGGCTGTGGTGCCACTTCACAATGATTGTAATTTAAAGATCATAATACAACAAAAATAATACTAAAGAATGTAATTCAACTGAGATGTTAGAAACTGGAAGTTAAAATTGCTTCACTCTTATATATTTTAGTAATAGTGCCAATATGGAGAGAATGAAATAAATAGCACCTATTGTGATAAAAAAGTTCCTAAATATAAATTCCAGTATTTTAACTATTTTATTATATTTAATATAGAATTTATGGTAGTTTATGTATTTTGTTGCTATGAAACAACTGTAAAATATTTACTGCTGTACCTAAATAACAATTGTAAATAATGTAGAATAAGAACTAATTCGATAATTTGCAAGTGTGATTTTGTTATTATGTATTTTGTAACAAAATGAATCAGAACCCAGATACGGACTATAATAACTAAAGTAATGATTTGAGTAATGTTAAGAACAATGATAATGATTTTTTAATTTTGCTTAATTATTTGAAATAATAACATTTTAAAATAAATACAATCATTCAATTTTCTTATGAGTTACTAATTTTATATTTCATTATTCTGAATACATTGTTTGATGCAACCACGAGCAAAAACATTATTATTTCATTGTACTAGAAATTTAAATGTTTTTAACATGTCTATAACAAATTTACTCCACATCCAAATTGGAATGATTTACTGGATACATTTTGAATAAACTGGAATCATAAAATCGGTTAATTTAGGCTAACTGCATATCCAAACGAAATCAAAATCTTTGTTTATGAATGGCATAAAAGAGATGGTTCATATCCGAATTCTATTGAGTAGGTCACAACAGACTTTGTGATTATTTCAACAATGTATAAACACGTTGTCAAGAACACATTGTAAGAGATATGTGTGATGTATAAAATGAAGCACAGTGGAGAGAATTTGTAAATACCAAAGTATGACTGAGTACACGGAATTAATTATACTCCAAGTTTGTTTGAACAATAAGTATAGGTTCTGAAAAACGGCAGTCCAAAAGAGATTTAAAATGGCTGCCATTATAATACTGAAGTAACTTTTGGACAAACAATTACCACATTAGCGTTGCTATGCGTCAAAAGAGCACAAAGGACGATACAAATACAGTTACATAAGTAGTACTCATGTTGAGGAATTTGCTAATCACAAGAAGTTGAAACAAAATTGCACCAAAACCATCGAAATAGAAATATGAGTTGGTGGCATTAATTAGAAGTTCGTTGTGTGTGATCAGAATACTAAAACTAAAAAATTCTTTACAATTGTGTGGGGTTGACGTAGGCAATTTTTAACAACCGTCAACTCGGCAACGTATTCCATCTTGTTTCAACTTATTTACAACGAAAACAAATAAATAGTAAACTTTACCTGACATGTTTTAATCAATATATAAGTATAACACAAAATAACAAAACAGTCCGTAACTTCTTCAGGTGTACAAGAAGAAGATAACAAATTTCGTATTGATTAATGTAATGTTGGCCAAATATGATGCACTCTCAATAAATAATCAAGTTTTAAGCGCGTTTGTCTTTCAAGCACAATGTAACCGAATATTTTTTCGTTTATTTTGTGTATTTTTTTATTTAGATATGTAACTTTATATATGTAACGATTTAAATGATCCAGTACTATGCATGATTTTTATCTCATTTTTCCAGTACATCTGATAGCGAAATCACGCAAACCTTAATATCTGGGTATGAATAACAATCAGTTTCCTAGCTTCCACGAGTAAGTATTCACACAAACTTAGGACAATAAATTTCTATAATATAAATAGTAATGCAATCTCCAATTTTCTCAATGGTTTGGGTTATTTTATAATAACGTTTTCTCAAATTAGATAATAGTTTACGAAAACGTGAAAATAAAAATTAATTTAATACGCAAACTTAAGTTCAGCACGACGTTGCGTTCCTATAATTGTCACCTCTTCTAATCAAGTAAAAAAATTTTTAATGTGTTCCAAAATTTGCGGCCGAAAAGGTCATAGGTTACTTATTGTATCTTATTAAATTAAATTTTATTACCGAATATCTTCGTTATTTGCCTTTTTTTCCATTAAGTTAGATAAATGTAACGTAAATTATTATTTTAATTATAGTTTCTGTATCAGATAACACGTGCTTTACGTGGTCCTGAAGAAATATAATTATATTTTTTAAGAGAAAATCATAAATGATTCATTATACAATAGAAACTTTATACTTTCTCACTTATTGTGTCTTATTTATATGTATGATATCACAAAAAATTCATTAATACGAACACCAACGGCGGAACGGTAAATAAGAAAGTAATTATCAGATAATTCTTCAATAATTACTAAATGAACACATTTATTTTCTTATTTGTTTCTATGTGAAAGCACTGAATATTTCACATCAGCTGGTTTTTCATTCAATTAATGATTTCAAAACTACTCTGAATTGAGAAATTTCGTTAAAGTTGTCGCTACGACTACATGAAATGTGTTCAATTCATGTTACTTTTTGTTTTAAATTATGGTAGTTAAAGGAGGGTGTGAATTTGATATTACAATTTTTAAGTTTGTATGATTAGTCTTAGGAAAGGCAGATCTTTCGGATTGTGATATTCTTTGCCTCTGGCACGTGTTATGAAAACTGAGGTTATTTTAAATCATAACATTGCTATGTATATTTCCATCCCCTCAGCACTGAATTAAATACTTGTAATACGTTTAAATAATTATCACATATTTACTGTCAATTAGGTATGTCGTTCACAAATGTCATGTAAATGAAGTTAAATAAAAGTTGTCAAACAATCAGTATTTAATTATTTCATGGTGTTGTTTAAGTTAGTTATTTGATGGAGTTGGCGAAGGGCATGAATATCTATTGATGTATGAGTTAATTTGGCTTGTTTGTACTTGAAAAAAATTGGTCTATACCGAAATAAGTAAATTTTTGAAACAAGCAAACGTCAGCTATTTATAAATCGTGCTATCATCTAATAATTGTGTAGCTATAATTTGGTAATGTTTCTCCAAGTCAGTTTTGGGCTTTTGTTATGTTTCTTGTGAAATGAAAAGTTCTGTAATGTAAACAACATATTTGTAATGGACTCATAGTTTAATTAAATATTTTTAAAACAAAATATGGCTATGAAGAACAATCTGTTTTGGATTATTTGAATAAATTAATGTAATTTTGTGACTTCTTTAAAAAAAAAATCTCTTCTGTCTGTACTTCTAAAGCTTACTTAAAATATAATATAAGCATAACTAGCTAAATTAGTAAGAAGATGGTATATGCACCAGCCCATAATATTTCTCTTCAATTACAGATGTAATTTTTTGTGGTTTATTTTGGTTTTGGTAGATTTACATATTGGGTTATGTTTTGTCCAGGTGAATGAATGTTATCTGATTTTTGACCAGTCTTTGGACTAAATACCACAACAACAACTTACATTTGAAAATTGTTGAAATTCATAAATAAATAACTTATTTTTATCTGTGTGTTTTATTTATCTGGTATCCGCTTAAATATATTAAAATTGAATTGGTATTTATAAATGTATGCCATTTATTTTATGGGCCTAAGGTTATTTGACAACAGTTATGTGGCATATATATTATAATGTTGAAAAGTATTTTTAGTATTTTATTTCTTAGTAGAATAACATTTGTTAAAAGTAATTAGACTGAAGAACCTATGTAGGTATTAAGTCATGTTTTGGTATTTCCATTACTCTTAAATATTAATTTCAGTAAAGGGTGTATTAAGATTTAAGCAACCTATATTGGCAAATAAGGCTATGCAAAAAATAAGTTTAGGAAAGTTTGCTTCTTGCTTACTCACTATGCTTATGTTACTTGTAAAATATGGGTATAGAGTTTTGTAATTATTAATAGTTAAACTTTTTAAAGCACTCTGGTCCATATTTCATGAGCAATAATTATTATTTTATTCACCTGAAAAATATGTTCAATTGAATAGAATTACACATTGTGTAAAAACTATAAACTTGAATTTTGTGTTTCAGATTCAATATGTCAGAAGCTGATGACGATATCATGAAAATGGGAGACTACATTGTGATAAAGCGACAAAATTATATGAAATTGCACAAGATATCACAAAAACTTACAGTTATGCTTGGAAAAAACAAATTAGAAATTGATTGTATTGTAGGTCAACCATTTTATAGCATATTCAAAATGGAACCTAAAAAGAAAGAGAGACAAGTATTTGTGTTACGAGAATGTGAAAAAGATGTTAGTCTATTAGAGCAGTTACAAAAAGAATTTATGAGTGGAACAGATAACAGAAACATAAGTGGTGATGGGAATTCACAACTCCTATCAAAGGAAGAAATTGTTGGATTTCGTGACAGTGGAATGTCAGGAAGTGCTATTGTTGGTCAACTATTAGAAAATAGTAAAACGTTTGAAGAAAAGACAGAATATTCACAGAAGAAATATCTGAAGAAAAAAGAAAAAAAGTATTGTGATTTCGTAAGTATTTTAAAGCCTACTATTAGGCTGGTTTCTGAAATTATCTACCAACAAGATCCTGAAAAAATTTTAGGTCTGCGGTGTGACATGCTGTCACAATTAATAACAGCAGTTGGAGTAAGTTCTGGGGGAACTTACATAGTCTATGAAAGTAATTGTGAAGGATTGCCAACAGCATCTGTGTTGAATTATTTGGGTGATAGTGGTTATTTGCTGCATACATATCCAGATTTAGTACCACCAAAACAAGCAATTCTGGCAATGAACTTTAGTGAGAGACAAAAAAATTGTCTTGTTAGTGTTAACATACAAACTCTTTTTGAAAAATTAGAAGTCAATAATTCTGATGTAACAGAAAGTAAAGTGTTAATTAATTCTCCTAATAACACTGAAGACAAAGAATGTAATACAAGTAGTGATGTGTTATTAACTGCTTCATTAGATTGTGATAACAAACCAGTGAGTGACAATAACGCAAAAAGTACTGCGGAAAACTCTGAAATTAGTAGTTCCTCTAACAACCATGAAATTAAAGTTCAAACAGAGCATTGTGTTGGTAAACAAGAAGGTGGTGTGGACGTAACTGATGAACAGCTGGAGCGTAAACGAAAATTTTCTGGATCTATAGATGATAACTCTAAAAAGCCACGTTGGGAACTGAATGCAGAAAAAGCAGTATCCATACTTAAAAATAACAAGGCAGATGGTTTAGTTGTTGTAGCTAAGGAAGATCCTACAAACATAGTTCTTGCTTTCTTACCATATCTAAATCTATCAAGAAACTTTACTGTGTACTGCTCCTTTAGAGAACCTTTGATGGAACTTTACAGACAGTTAAAACGAAGGCAAGGTGTTCTTGACTTGCATTTGACAGAGTCATTTTTACGAATGCATCAGGTATTGCCCAATAGAACTCATCCTGATATTCTAATGAGTGGATGTGGAGGTTATATTTTGACAGGAACAGTAATTTCAGTTGAAGACTGTGACACCAAGTGATTTTATACATATGTAAATATTGTATCACTTATTGATAGATTAATTTTATAAATGAACAATTAAAAGTTGTGTTTATTTAATCTACATGCTTGTTAGGTAAAAACCATATTTTTCCCCAGCTCCAAAAAATTAATCTTTTTAGTTGAAAGAGAATATATTCACAAATTGTAATCCACACTATCTTTGTAAGTTTAAGACATGTTTATAAGAGATGCATGATGTTGAATTACTTGAAGGATTTGCTTGTTTTATCACTGAATACTTAATTTTTTTATTTTAATTCAACTGAGAAAGTAGTAATTATAATAACTTAGAATTTTTTTATCTTTTTGAGAATACAATGTGATCTTTAATAAATGAATTTAGCTTTCTTAAAATATTTCAGTACTTTGTTTTATAGAGGTTTTTTCTTCAAATTGCTGAATATATGCTTTCAATTGTATGTTTCTTATTATTTTTCATGTAATAGATTTGAACTGACATGCTTTTAACTGAAAATAGTAGCACTTTTACACGATTGATATGCGTCATATATTTGACACCCATGTTATCATTGCTTAAAAACTGTGGTTCATTATAAATATAAAATGTTCTGAGAAAAACCTTCTTCGTGAATCATTCCTCAAGCACTTTCAAGATAGAACTGGCAAAGTTAGGATGGAACTACACTGAAATTTAAAGCACTCTTCTAATTCACAACCTGAACTGCTTAGTTGGCAACTTTTCAATTTCTTTTCACTTTTACTGTTTTTGAAGGATGTAAATTTTCATAGTTTTTTTTAAAGAACTGCTTACCCATCAGTATCAGGAATGAAGTATATATCTCTAACAGAAAATGTGTCTAGATGTGTTCCCCCCTTTGAACAGGTGGGAGTAGTTATACATACTTCTATTTTTTTTTACTAGAATTGTGCAGTAATCAGGTGGATCAATTTATGTAATTCACATACTTTTGGTAGGGTGTGAATTCGAAATTTTAGATAAAATTTGTAAAGCATTTCTGCCCTTCTAGCAGAAAGAACTCTGACTTCCTGTTTACCTAAGCTGTCCCCTGGGCAACGTTCAGGGTTAAAGAAAATACGCTTCGTATTTTTATTGAGTATAATAGAATAGTACAATTTTCTTAACAGTAAGTTTTTTATTAAAATTTTTAATTTACAATCTGTAATGGTCACAACATAATGCAATAGGTAAACTGCATACGAGTTAAAACGTGAGTAGGGTAATTGCCCAATAGAAATTCATTGGTGTGTTTTGGTTGACTAGTTTCTGTCTTGCTCATCCTGACTCAAATCTGTAGGCCACGACCATCTAAGTCTTCTCTATGTTTCAGGAGGGTATATTATTTCGGCTATTGGACTATTTTGGTTAGTATTTCGATTTGAACGAATTTTCTGACTGTCAGAAATCGATATATACTTTATAAAGTGGTTCACACACACTTGTTGTAATTCTTTTCATGCGTGATGCTTCCACTTACGCTCTTCTTCTTCTTCGTCCGAAACTCGGAGGAATCATCAAGAGACTATCCCCTGAAGATTACGCCATATCGGTAACGGAAATGCATCTTGAAAAGGTAGAACCAACACTGGCCAATGTGAATCGAAATCACCGTAAGATCACGTCACTGTTATGTATATGAACAGGTCTTCAGTATGTAATTCGTAATGCGTTATTTTTAAGAAACTTTAAAATAATAGTATTTTAAGAGTGTGAATTTCTGCTTCGATTTCGAAGACTTGTGAGTGTCCGTCTTCCTCATACATCTGGGCTACATTCTTTCCAGAAAGAGAAATGCGCATGCGCAGTATTTTCTCTTCACTTCTAGCCGCCCACAAACAAAGAATTCTAGGAGCTACAAAGAACAGGGCGCATAGCTGGACCGTACGTGTTGTCACGGCTGTAGGTGGCCTCATCAGGCTACAAATTTAAATGTTTTTGACGAATTAATAAAAATATTAGTTTGTTGCTTGTGGTTTATTTGAGTTAATCAAAGGTTATTTAAAAGAAAAAAGTTTAACAGGCGGCATTTCGAAGATATCCATAATTCTGAGAAAATTAACTCAGGATCCTATATACAATATTGCCATTATATGTGGTTTATTCCTAATATTTCAAATATGTAAGAAGTAAAAAATATTTTTGTGTTAGGAATTCGCGCCAATTTTATTTTATATATTCACAATTTTGAAAAATGGTTTCCATCACACGTTATGTAGATGAAATTAGGTATGCAGCATATTACGAGTCGTGGAGCAACCTATAGATGTTGCAGTATTATTAATATCTTACGCAAGGGGATTTGTTATTGTTAATTTACAATCTGCAGTACAATGTAATAAGTAAATTTTATAAAAGTATGTTTTAAAACCTGAGTATGGTAATCGTCCAATGACGATTCCCTAGAAGTTCAATGGTGTTATATATATAGATACAATTGATGTAGCACAATACTTTAAATACGATCCACCACTGTCTGTGTTGTATTGTTTGCGCATCTGTTTAACTTTCTTCCGTGTTAACGACAGATGAGGTTTCGAAGATAACAATGAAAAGCTGCAGATGTTGTACCATTATTCGAATTGTCATATAACTTGTGTAGAGCAATCCACTATATAAATATCTCCCTCTGCTGGATAAAATTATTTCGTTGGATGTCGCGTTTATAATTTTTATTTCCTCATCAGATATGAAGCTGATCATTTGTAGCGTCTTTCTAACGACGGTAAGTTGAATTTCTCTTTCATGAGATTTTATTAATATCTTTAATTACGTATCCAACCAAAAGGACTCGTAGTCCACCCCAAAATCCCGAGCTACCACATAATGTTTTATTTGGTTATGATTAATTGAACAACTTCTTACTTCAATTCATATATTACGACCACAATTTTAGTCGTGAATAATATTAATATTAAAAGATGATGGTGTTGTTATAGTATTCAGTCCTAAGACAAGTCTGTTGCTAACCTATCTTGCACAAGCCTTTTGATTTCCTCATAACTACCACATCCTCCCTAATCTGGACCTGGACCTCATTCTGTTCTTACCCCAAACACTTCCCTCTAATGCTAATTTTACAAGATCCTCATGTTTTAAAATGCGGCCTATTAATCTATCCCTTCTCTTGGTCAAAGTCCTCCATATTGTTCTTCTCTTATTCTGGATAAAACTTCCTCGTTAGTGTTTCCATCCACCCATCTGATTTTCAGCATTCTCCTATAGCACCACATTTCAAAAGCTTCTATTATTTTCCTTTCTGCAACTCCTACCGTCCAAGTTTCGCACCCATATAACGCTACACTCCATACGAACGTTTTTAGCAATGATATCCTAATATTCACACATATTACCCGTAAAAATTTCTCCTTCGTTGCGTCTGTCATGCAACTCTAGTTATTATGCTGCACGCGTAGCATCATAGATGATGATCGTAATGGAAACTTTTTGTTCTTTACCAGTAACAATTTAGTGGAAAGCAAAATAGATGAGCTGCAATTTAGTTACACCTCAAATCTGAGTATATTTAAGTGTGCGAAGCTTTGTTGGTAATTTAAGAATAGTCCGCCCATTTTTCAAATTTCCCAATATGTAGATTACAAGAATATGACTTCGACTAAAGGAAAATAGCGGCGATCTTACAATTATTTTGTCAACTGTATGAGACAATCCCACAAAGAGCCTTGCATGGCCTGATTTTGAGAGACGATAGAGCTAAGTGTAGGATGACATATCACTCACTGTCTACTGTCTCTTTAGAGCCAAAACTGTCAGGAAAAATGAGAAAGATGCCAATTAATAATTTGTTTTTACAATATTTCAGAATTAAAAATCATTTTCTGTAATTACATAATAATAACCTTTATTCCCTACATGCCATCAACCCGAACCAATACTTCACAATACAATTCATTGAATGCGATTGCAAAATAATCAGTTTTTTCTTTACAGGTTTTCAACTTGGCATCGACAAATGGGGAAAAGTGAGTATAAATTAATAACGTATCATGATGTAATGGAAATTCTATTTCTCTGTAGGGTTGCTTAAAGGCCAATGCACAAGAGCCTTTAATTTTATTTTTTAATCCAAACTATATGTATAATTTGTTTTAAGGATAAAAATTCAAACAGCACAATACATTTGTAATTGGAAGCAAGTAAACTCAAGTTATTTAAGAACGAAGGTTTTTCTAGTGTATTTGTTGAATAAAATGTACTCAGGTTTCCACCCGGGTCAAACAGCGATCGTAGAGCGACGTTTCGACGGACGAAAGCCCTGCCGTCATCTTCAAGCGACGTGACGCTTTCGTCGCGTTACGACCGCTGTTTCACCCGAATGGAAACCAGAGTACATTTTCTTCAAGCTCAAGTTAATTAATTTAAATCAAAATGAGCCATGAAAATTTTACCAGAAGATTTAATTAAAATATTTAGTATGGAGCAATGATTTAAAATTCTGATCGTTGTCGGTTTGATATTCTACCCCTTCTCTCCAATTTCAACAGAACACAATACTTTCTCCAAATCAGACAATGATTGAATATATGTAATGTTAAGTAAGAATAGATCTTTATAAATTATTTTAAAATTAATTTTTCTTGACATTAATATCAAGAGATGTACCCCAATTAATTCTGTTAATCAGCTTCCCTACACATGAAACAATGATAGGGAAGGAGAGGATCTAATATGTGTTAAAGCGAATCAATAAAATTATACATTAAGGCCATCATAGTTTTACTTACTGTATTTTCCAGTTACAGCTAATCACTTTTTTCATATGATGATAAATGTTTTTGTAGGATATAAATTTATAATACAAGTATGTCATTATTATTAACAATTTTTAGTAAATAAATACTATGAAATCTTTCCCAGCCCATGCAAAGTTCCTGGGATACTTGCTGATGAAAAAGATTGCACAAGGTTTCTGATTTGTGCAGGAAGTCCGGGAAATGCTACAGTTGCAAGTAAAGGAAAATGCCCTCCAGATTCTGTTTTCTCAACACAGGATAAAACTTGTGTAGATAGCTATCGGGTAAGTTGAATGCAAGTTACTGTTATATCTATGCCATTGAGGATAGCTCATTGGTCAGAATGGCTGCATATTATATATAAATTAATTTTTTTTATTAAATTCTGGTGGATGAAAAATATTTTACTAGCACTCTTGTATCCTGTATTATGTGAATATGTCAATAGTAAAAGATTAATCCAAACTATACAAATTCCTTTCCAGAAACCAGAGTGTCAAGTAAAAACTCGAGTTCGCCGAGAAGATCCACCTTTTTTGGGTTATTGCAATACCATGGGTCCACAATGTGAAAACTGTGACAGATATGTTATTTGTGCAAATTTGAAGAACCGCTCAGTAGTAGTAGGTGGATTATCTTGCGCCCAAACAGGACCTAATCGCATTTGTAAGAATAATGTGTGCGTTGATGCCACTCCAGCTGACCAATGCACAGTACCTTCCCCATTTCGCTGTTTGGCTCCTGGAATTTATCCCGATGTTGCAGATTGTAAACGTTATCATATTTGCACAAACTCTCTTCAACATTTTACAGGTAAGGAGATAAAATATATTTGTTTATGTTTACAAATTATAGTTGAGTAAGTATATACAGGATTTATAGAGAAGGGAGTGCTGAAATCCTAATCAAATAAATAATTTCTTATGAAATGCTGATATAGAAGGTATGCAAACATAAATAATTTATGGCCTTAAAAAAATTTATATTCAGAAGCATATTCTGTTTATCTATAAAACTTAATTTTGAATTAATAAGTAAAAATTTCCAACCACTTTCAGACTTTATTTTTAACAATTTACTAAAAGGAAAAAAAAACTTTTCGGTACTTATTTGTACCTTTGTCAATTTTAGATACACTATATTTATAAACCAAACCACAAATTTTACAATATTTTAAAAAACGTCTACCTGAGGCTACACAACAAATGTACCACTTGCTCAGTTGTGGTAAAACAACCACAAGTGGTACATTTGTTCTGTAGCCTTTGAGACTTTTAGTGTATTTAAAATTGACACTTTAAGATTGATAATTAGGATAATAACCTAAAGAAGGTACAAATAAGTACCGAAAAGTTTTTTTCCTTCTTAGTAAATTGTTAAAAATACAGTCTGAAAGTGGTTGGAGATTTTTACTTATTATTACAAAATCAGATGTGAAAATACAGTATTATGATGCTTGTAATACAAGCTGTACAGACTTGCCAGTAGCTTCAGCATGCCAAACCACAGCAACACCTTTTGCTTGTAATAAAGACGCTACTATTTCATATTTTGTTCAATGCCCTCAGTATTATTCATTATGCATTCCGAAGAGAGATCCTTCTTCTTCAACAATAATATATGAAGTGGCAGTAATGAGCTGTCCAGACACATATGTATTTGATAGCAATACAAGGACGTGTAGAGTGAGGTTAGTATGTAAAATAAGATGGGACAGAATTAATTGTTTTCAAAGCTCAAATAAAAAATTAATATGGCTGAAACCTCTAGTCTGTTGTAATTTCCTCTAAATATATGAAAACGGAGAAATATGTAAATTTTTAACTAACCTATTATGATTAAAGTCACTGTTGTAAGACAAGGACATAAGTTTTGAATTATCTAAATCTTTGTGTCAAACTTGAATAGGACTTAAAAAAGTGAAATAAGACAAACAAGCATGCAGAATAAATTAAGTGAAAACATTTTAAATGCTTGTGTATCAATGTCAATAACAAACTAAACCTTTCAGTCCTATTATTAAAATCTTATTGTTGTATATGGCCACTATAGCATCACAGCCAGTAAACAGATCTGCAGAACTTCTATTGAGCAAAGAACATTTGTAAACCATTAAGCAGTAATTAACTACAGATCTCAAAATGTTACTCATTATAATTCAAGAAATAAAATATCTTATGGAGGTATTTACAAATAATAATTAAACGATAATGATACTATATGTTGAAAGAATTATTGTAGTCATCAAGGTATCTCTACAATGATTTGTAAGATCATAAATTATACCCTCATGTAGCTTGTTACCCACAAAAAATATCTAGAATTTGAATGAATAACATTTTGAGATATGTAGTCTAATTACTGCTTAATGGCTGACAAATATGTATAATTCATGATGGGGCTCACCTTTGGGGATGTCTCGTACTCCTCTGTTTTTTCCTTTTCAAGGTTCCCATATATCTATTTTAGGAGGGGTATGAACTGGGTTCAAAGGCCTTGGGCATATGGTACAAGTTGTTCGCCGATCCCATTGGATCTGTCAGCCAACTGTCTCCTAAAACTGGTGCAGACACAGAGAAGGGAATGCTGTGACTCCACAAAAAACTCCTCTCCCGTCATTTGGAAGGGTGTGAGAATAGTACCAGTAGTCTGACCTACCAGATGCAGATTTTCTTGGATCTCTTTTAGGTGAAACACTGGATAGAATTCTTAAACTATAGCCTGGGGGCCTTAGTCAACTCTTGGCTACCTTGCTCAACCTCCCCCCCCCCCAGTCAATGCCCTTCCTATGCTATTAAAAGGGAGTTGCCTGTTTCAGGATTACCCCTGTGTACCCAGTTATCCAAAAAAAGGTTTGATGATAGAAGGGAAAAATTTTATAGAAAAGTTTCAGCATTGATGAGAATTGATATTTTTCTTAGAACATTCATGCTATACATTAAAATTTATTAATGAATATGTTACTAAATTTCATGAAATTGTTACAGACGTATGTGATCAGTATTATGATGCTTGTAATACAAGCTGTACAGACTTGCCAGTAGCTTCAGCATGCCAAACCACAGCAACACCTTTTGCTTGTAATAAAGACGCTACTATTTCATATTTTGTTCAATGCCCTCAGTATTATTCATTATGCATTCCCAAGAGAGATCCTTCTTCTTCAACAATAATATATGAAGTGGCAGTAATGAGCTGTCCAGACACATATGTATTTGATAGCAATACAAGGACGTGTAGAGTGAGGTTAGTATGTAAAATAAGATGGGACAGAATTAATTGTTTTCAAAGCTCAAATAAAAAATTAATATGGCTGAAACCTCTAGTCTGTTGTAATTTCTTCTAAATATATGAAAACGGAGAAATATGTAAATTTTTAACTAACCTATTATGATTAAAGTCACTGTTGTACGACAAGGACATAAGTTTTTCATAAAAAATTGCAATGAATCATAATAATTCTTGTCACCAGACTTGTTTGGTGTTTCAAATATTAACTGAACTTTGAAACTAGTGTCTCAGAGGGAATGAAAGATTCTTTGATACTATTTACTTATAATGGAAATTTCACAGTAAGAGAAACAACTGATATTAGCAGACTGCACATCCAGTCTCAATATCATACATTAACCAATTTCCATTTCAGTGTTGTATATATTCATCAGATGGTTAAAAACTTGTTAGACACAATTATACTATATATATATATATATATGTTACTCATTTTATCATGTTCTGCATTACAGTTGTGGAAATAAACGGACACGTATACCAGTGCCCGATGATTGCCATGACTTCTTAGACTGTACTGGAGAAAATAAACCTCCAGAACGAGTTTCATGTGCTCCAGGAATGGCATTTGATGCTGTACGCCGTATGTGCTTACCTGAAGCTCAAGTTGCAGCTTGTCAGAAGGTAACAATTATTCCAACCCCTACACAAACAGTTACTCCCAAACCAACTGAAGGTGCTCCTTGTCAAGTGGGTCAGCGAATGCCACACCCTAACAATAACAGGTAATTTGTAATGAAATGATTTATGCAACCCATGAAAATTAATTTATGTAGGAAGAAAAATATTCTCTATCAACTGAATATACAGATTAATTTATTCCATATTAACATGTTTGTATATATAAATATAGACAACAGTACAAGGACAGGAAAGAAATTAATGATTTTGAAATAAGTTAGAATTGCATTCTTTCAGAGTTTACTGCCAATTTTCACTTAACAATCGGACTACATCAAAGATCTCAAAAACTGCTAGTGTACATAGTACAACCATTATAGCCTAATGGGATCTATCAATTACTAGTCAAGAAAGACAATAACAGCCCAAAATTAGTATTCAAAACCAACTATATACCAATTTTGATCTAAATTTTTCAAAGACTGTGCCTCCAAATATTTGTAATTTCAGTAAATTACTACTTCACCTCTTTCCTTTCTGTATATATAAAACAAGTAAGGATGCAATATCAAAATAATTGTTATGGAAAGGTCTTACCCAACATTGGAGAAGATATAAAGGAATAATTATTAAATAAACTTATTTAATTCTATAATTGTTAAACTATGTTCAATTCGTTACAGATATTACGAGTGTAGACGGAATTCCATGGGACGTCCAGAAATGGTAGTGCTGCAGTGCCCTTTCCCTATGTGTTTTAACAGAGTTCGAAAGGAATGCCGTTATCTATCTTGTATGTGGGGATAATATGCAATCTATAAATCATTGTGTTAACTTGCATAATAAATAATACTTTTAAGTCCTTTCAGCAAAGAAAATGTTTATTTACAAATTCTTCAATATTAACATTAAACCCAAAAAATTTACAAACCAGCAAACTGGTTTATATATAAGATGTAAAGAAATTAATATACATTTCATGTAGCATAAATATTTTGAAAAAAGGAACCCAATAAATGTAAACAACAATAAAATAAGGTTAACATTCAAATTATATCAACAGAGAATTTAATAGTTTTAATTAGTTGTTATTTTGTGTTTTACAAGTCATTCAGTACCTGTGGTTTGAATTAGTCAATCAAATTCCCACCTCACAACATTTAGTAGTAAATATAAACTTAAAAATTCTTTAATTTATTAGTTTAAATAACGTTAGATGTTCATAGCTTACATAGAAAAAAATTATTTAAAGTTTTTTTCAACTGGATGTTGCACCCTTTATAAATATTTTTTAAAGATAAAAAAATAAACCTATTTTTAAAATCAATACGTCGGAAAACAATTGGCATTTGTAAAGGAACACAAACACGCACGAAATGTGTGGTGTACTAACACTATTTCATGACATTTAAGTTATAAGTGAAATAGATAACATAAATAGACGCTCTATAACCCTAAGGAGGCACCGACGCCATTAACAAACAAATGACAAAAACGTTACCGGTTAGATGGCCAAGTAAAATGGGTATTTTTCGTTGAAGCACTAATGTTTGGTACGTAGTTCCTGAAGAAATCGGACGAGAATACTTTCAACGAAGGACATGATTATTTTGTCACTTGTCAACACAATGGCCGTGTATTCGCTATTGCAACTAAAGGTACATTTTCAGTAGCTGATACAGTGATATATATTTCAACTGCTACAGTTGTAGGTTGTGATGTGTTCCGTAAAAGTGCCACGAATTAACGTACAGCGAGCATTAGTTTTAACCAAGTTAACTAGATATGAATATGAAAAATATAGATATCCTCAATTCTCCGAGAATGAACTGGCAATTGTTTTGCAACAGAGAGGCTCGAACTACAATAACCTGCTTCGACGTTACCAAGTTCACAAAACATTCGAAAAACGGTTGGTGGAGAACATGCACGAATTAGGCATCGAAACCAAAGTCGTCAACAGATTCACTTACAGTGAATCAGACATCAATTGGGCTGACATAGTATTTCCAGCAGGCGGAGATGGTACTTTTATATTAGCAGCATCTAAAATAACGGACAAAAGCAAACCAGTTATCGGTTTCAACTCTGATCCGATTCGTTCTGTGGGACACCTCTGTTTACCGCAGAAGTATTCCGTCAACGTCAAAGAAGCTCTGTCAAAAATTGTATCTGGAAAATTGAAGTGGAGTTTTAGAAATCGTATCAGAATTACGTTATTTGGGCAGCACATATTCGATGAACCTTTAGAACTAAACGAGGAGCAACTACGCGACCCCGCTCCATTTATTGAACCTCGAAAACATGGAGTTGAATTAGACTTCAGAGTGTATAGAAGGAAACTCCCGTTCTTAGCACTCAACGAAGTTTTTGTTGCCGAGAAGCAAGCGACTCGCCTGTCGTATCTGGAACTCAAAATAGGCAACCAAGCTCGCAAAAAAATTAAAAGCACCGGAGTTTGTGTGTGCACCGGAACAGGTTCATCAGCTTGGCACTCCAACATTAGTCGCATTTCCCGCCAATCCGTCTCTGAATTGTTGAACTTAATGAACATCGACGGAGATGCAGAATTAATCGCAAAACTATACAGCGAATTTAACAAACAACTCATCTTCGACCCTGAAAGCCGCGAAATGTGCTACACTGTACGGGAACACGTGGCTGGTAAAGAAGGCAGTTTGGAAGAAGAAGGGGTCCAACCAAGAGGGTTCGCGCCTTGGCTCGCGATTCGTTCGCGTTGCTATGACGGAGGACTTGTCATTGATGGCAACGTCGTCTATAATTTAAATGACGGTATGTTAGCTATATTGCAAGTTTTGGAGGAAGACTCGTTGAAGTCAGCCAGGCTGGACGACTGAATTGATAAAAAATAGTTTTCTCATGTTGTCATACCTGTATTATAATTTAGGAGGGGCAATTGTAATGGTATTTTAATTTCAGTAACTTTATGCCAGGGAATGTAATTTCAGTTTATCAAGTGCTAGTGATAATCTGTGTTTCAGGAATATTTTGTATCCATTTTCATTTTTTACAAATATTGTCGGACGTATAACAAAAAACTATTATTTTATTAGTTTATAATTATTATCACTGAAGTAAGTGTGATCGGATCCTTTTATAATAAGGCTTACTCATTAATCTATAAACGAGTTGGATTTGAATTAAAATCATGGTGAGTTAATTTTTGGGTCGTTCAATCTGTAACAGTTGCTGTTATAATTATATTTTAATAATTTTAACACAGAAAAGTGGTGCCAAAAATGTTTTTTGTTGTTTTCTGTTCAGTTATCTTTTGATTATAATGGATTTAATCTTGTATCGCAAAGGCAGCATATATTTGTAAAAGTGAATAATGTTATCATAAAGAATTGGTAATAAATTATTTAATTAGTATAACACGAAGCAAACAAGTTTTTGAACATGAATATGTTCGTAGCCTACCAGTTTCTCATAATACAAAAAATTGTGACGTGGCAGGAAAAGTCCTCGGTGCGGCATTTGTGCACGAGTAACGAGAATTTCGCGGCGTTGACGTGATCTGTGGGAGATATCGTGAATTTCTACAAAGTCATAGATAATGAAGTTGTCAATAAAGAAGACAATTAAGACATAATATAACCAGGACACAATTTTTGTGCTAAATTTGTTGCTTTCAACACCCGTCGAAAGTAACAAGATTTGCATAAACTATATGATGTTTACTTTATCTCATATTTTTTCCATTTATTGGCTTCTTTATTGATTTACATTCATATCGTTACTCTAAAAATTACGCCAGGCGTTCTCAGAGTACGGGCAGAGGATATTTGTTCTGCTTGCATTCACGTATACAGTTATATTTTAACATTTTCATTCTTAAGCCTGAATGGTTGGAAACATATTCACAGTACTATCCCTTTTTAACCCTATGCCAAAGATGTTGAAGGTTGTTTTCAATGATTTCGATAACCAACTTCCAGTTAAACTTGCGCAACGAACCATGATTTTTTTCTTTTTGGTGATAAAACACCTTAAATTACTTGAATATTAGTGTATTCAAGGTGTAACTGACCACCCGAATCAGCCATTTTTTTCTAAAAAAAACTAGACGAAAAATGTTTTAAAACTAAACCCTATATAAAATTTCGATTATTCATATTTCCCGGAACACACCACAATGGGGACATGGTCGTATAAGGTGAGTATTTTTATTGAAGAAAATATTCCGTTAATTTTATTTTTTAAAAAGTTAAATTTTGAAAAATGTATGATAAAGGCACCGTGGAAGGACGTAGTTTTTAAAAATATTGCGAAAACTACGAATATTATTTTCTATTATAGTGACCAGGATCACTGAAATTAATTATTATATTTTCTATGCAGTTTGTCTATTTCATCTACAATAGACATTGAATTGAAAATATTTTGGGCGTGTTTTAATGTTATGTATAGCTTTTCTACAAAACCTATTTATGGAGTGTATTTTAATATCATAGTCTTTGCTTAAACATCCTCATTGTTCCAGTATCAAGCTGTTCAGATTTAATACTCTTTGTTATTCCTTAACAATATCTTTAAAATTATTTTATGGGTGTGTTCGGTTTAAATAGATCCTTGCGTCTCAAAGTGTTATGCTGAATACACAAACGAATAGAAATAAAATAGTATATTTATGAATTCAAGTTAGATCATTTTAGTTTTAGGAAGAATGTAGGGCCAAGAGAAGCAATATTGACTTTGCGCCAAATTTTAGAAGATAGGATAAGAAAAAACAGGACTACGTTCATGGAATTTGGACATTTAGAAAAAGCCTTTGATAATGTGAATTGTTATACACTATTAAGGATTTGAAGAGGAGAGGAAAAAATATCGAGAAAGAAGACTTAAACATAATCTTTACAGAAGACAGGCAGGAGCAATTAGAATAGAAAATCAAGAAAAGAAAGCCATGATCAAGAATGGAGTAAGACAAGGATGCAGTCTGTCGCCCATGCTCTTTAACTTATATATAACAAAGGCGATGAAGAAAGTCAAAACGGAATATGGAAAAGGAATCATACTGCGAGGAGAAGAAATAAAAACCCTACTCTTTGCTAATGGCATTGTAGTATTGGGGAGAGATATTTTGAAGGAGAGTAAGGAATGTTACTTGGGCAGGATAATAACTACGGATGATAGAAGTATAGTAGACACAAAGCACAGGCAAGAAAGGCTTTCAGAAGAAATAGGAATTTACTTAAGGTAATATAAGTGTGAATATTAGGATATCTTTGATAATAATGTTCGTAAGTAGTGTGGCGTTATATGGTTGCGAAACGTGGACGGTCGGAATTGCAGAAGGGAAAGGTGGTGCAATAGGAGGGTGCTGAAAATGGGATGAGTGGATAGAATCACTAACGAAGAAGTTCTAAGCAGAATAAGAGAAGAGATAACAATATGGAGGACGTTGAGCAAGAGAAGGGATAGATTAATAGGTCACGTTTTGAGGAATGAGGCTCTTGTAAAACTAGCATTTGAGGAAGTGTATGGAGTAAGAACAGAAGAGGGAGTTCAAGGATGGAATACGCTAACAAGGTTAGTGAGGAAGTGGAATGTGGTAGTTATGCGGAAATGAAAAGGTTTGAGAGAGATAGATTACTATGGAGTGTGCATCAGACCAGTCTTAGGACTGAATACAATAACATCATGTGTCAGTTGCTTATAAAATGGTTTATTTAAACGTTTCATGCAATTCGATGTTATTTTAATTCCTGCTCGTCCGTCCCGCATTTTTTTTATTGTTAAGCATAGGAAACGGGCGGACCGATTTTAACATTCATTCGTTGCTCTATACAGCCGTGGAAAGGATTTCTAGCAAATGGCGACCGTTACAAAAACTCGGCAGATACTTAGTTCTTTCTTTACAAAAACGGCGGGATGGTTTTTCATTAAAGCTATTTCACTTAGGTTGTTTGAAAACTGAAACTAAAATTTCAGTTTGTCCGTTATATTTTCACAACATAATCTTCTGTTAAGAATAGAGGAGAAAATACAGTATTTATCTTCTACGCAGGTGCGTGTCACTCGACGTTGAGGAAAAGTCTTCCAGGTGTTCCATGAATTGATTACGCAGTGCGTCCCAGTTATTCCCACTGCAGCTTACATGCGATGTGCCGTGCAAAAAGTATTACAGCCCGTGCATCATTTAAAAACCTTCGAACGGTAATTGAAACGAATATCCGCGTGCGAAATCACAAATCATATTCCGATAGATCCAGATTGGTTGGGATTAATGAGGTGAGATAATGTCACTTTCGGGAACCGTCGGTCTGGTATAAAGACGGTCGTGTCCTTGTAGGCCACAAGGTTCCTGCTCGTGCTGTTGGTTGCAGCCCTGAGGCTGGAAATCCGCTCGTCCTGTCCACGACAGCGGGACAGATACGAGGATCCATCAGAAAGTTACGCAAGGACCGAGACATCTCCTTCTGAGGAATTCCATACGCCAAGTCGCCTCTCGAGGGGCTGCGATTCAGGGCCATTAAATCCCTGAATAAAGGTTCCTAGTTGCTCCCCCCCCCCCCCATTATTCTCGCTTTCAGACGCCACTTCGACTGTCATCTATTTTCTATACTGATCTGTTCACTCTGCTTCAAGTGAACAGTGATTATGTATTATATTATACATCAATATTGAGGTACTTCCCAAAATAAAATATGATTACAAATAATCTAAAATACAAAACTTACATATATATAGATAAGCATATTTTATTTTCAGAAGCACCTCAATATTTATATACAATATACACTATTTAATTTTTTTTATATCTATAGGCACCTGAACCCATAGATCCCTGGGAATATATTTATAATGCCACTGATGATGGTCATCAGCATACATGCAGACTTTTGAGGGTGACATTATCTGACGAACTCCTGAGGACTTATACATGTATTCACAACTCAGGTATTAGAATAATTTGTTTTTTAGTTGTGGTTTTATATAGTTCAATATTTATAAATGTTATTCCATGAATATAATTTAAAGGCATAATAAACAATTTAAGAACAGAAGAGGATGGAATAGGGAGGATGTGGGATGTACTATTTATGTGGAAAGGAAAAGTTTTGTGCAAGATAGGTTAACATGGAGGGTTGCATCAGACCAGTCATAGAACTGAATATCACAACAATAAAGAATTACTGTAAAAATCTTTGTTATATTATAGAAAAATACAAATATTCAACTGTAGTGAATATACTGTTGCTAATTTTTAAAGTCTGTTAATTTATATAAAGTAATTAATTAAATAATTATTTTAACAATCATCCTAGACCAATCAAAAAATACATACAATAATAAAGAATGTATTAAAAAATAATTTTAACAAATTAGTGCTCATTATGTTTTAGTGGTATATAATATAATGAAAATATACATCTCACACCTAATACTTTTTCATAATATTAACAAGAAAATTAATAAAATAAGTACATATGAAGCATAAAGGTAAAAAACTGTATTAAATTAATAATATAACATCAAATACTTCACATTATTTGTACGAAAGAAAAAAGTGACTATTTAAGTGAAATATATATAGTTTTAATAAAAAACTGATAGAAATTCAGTAATATTGACAACATAAATGTCAACACATTTAAGATACATATATGGAATGATTTTGGTACATGTTTGTGCTACTAAAATCTCTTTTTACCAATAAGAAAATATGGTGAGACCTTCATGTAGTTTCATATAAATTTAAGAAATTCTTAATCTGCTGTAAGCTTCCACATTAGGAGAAAGGCTGTAAAAACAGGGCTCTCCTGGTTTGGTACCACCCTGGTGGTTGGTATCAATATTCAGGAACAAGCAGAACACGTGGACCGCAATATTTCGTGGATGAAGATTTGGTTTTAGTGACATATAACTACAGACTGGGAGCATTACGTATTAAATATATTAACTACCTAATTGATTATATTTGCTCACTATTCAACAACATAACGTTCCTTCAAAAATTGATTTTTTAATATTTATTTTTAATGTCATTTACATCGAATAATAAATATAATTTATAATGCCCTATTTAAACATCGATATAATACACTCGGGTACAGGTGCGATTAAAACGCGACGTTTCGACGACCACGTGCTCTGTCGTCATCTTCACGCTGAGTGAAATTATTTGCTGACTTACTGGCCGTCTTTTTATTTATTTTAAAATTCGATTCAATTAAAGAAAACACTTAGCTCCTTTTGTGTTTGCTTACTTACATTTAATTTGTGTACAGTTGATCGCTTAATCAATTTTTCCTTTCGCAAAGAAATAATTTGCAACCACAGTCTTTGCAGTTTTTTTATTATACAGTACCGATCCGCCCCGCACACAAGTTTTACTTTAAGCACTTTCACCGTGTCTTAATACAAACAGATTTAAACCTAATAGTACCTTATGTTCCTTCAATAGATATACGTCACGATGTTGATTACACTGCGATTACCATTAATGGAATTCAATCTAAATATGAAATCAATAAAAGATAAATACGAAGCGATGAGATGAGATGGAAACCAAGTCCATATGAAAGGCGTCATTGCACTTCTGACCATCCGCAATGTAGCAATTAGATCGTTGAAAAATAACATAATCTACTATTTAAATTATATTTATATCAAGTTATTAAACGAGTTTTTACATTTAATCAAACATTCAGATATAAAAATTATTCGTAATACTCCACTTCACTGAAGTAATTTTTCCTTCTTAAAATAATAATTAAGACCTCATGTATCTCGTTATTTAATTAATTGTTGTATATATTTATGAAACCCCAAAATAGTGATAATATATTTTTATTTTATTAAATGCTTTGCTAATCATTTAATTTTTTCCTGCCTTATTTGTCTTAAGTCACAGAGACCCATACGCAGTTTCAGACAAAACATTTTGATGACCATGAGTATCGAGATAAGATTAATCATAATAACAGATATCCAGTTCACGGAATCGCTGCTTTATCGCGTCTATTTTTTAAGTTATGTTTCTGTTATAAGACAAACAAATTCATAATTAGTATTTTTATTGTTCTCTCGTCTCCTGATTCTACACCTACAGTTCATCACTCTTAACTACAGCGCAATCTTTTATCGCTTAACACAATAAATCATTCGTTGATTAGAACAAGGAAAATATTTTAAAGTGATAGGCATGTAGGAAATATCGTGTAATCGTGTTTCATTATCACTTTTATTCATAGAGTTTATTCTAAACTATTATTATTTTTTATACATTTTCGAAAGAAAATTACATTCTCATATTTCATTCTTAAGAAAAAACCTTCTCTATTAATTTGCGATAGAAGATTTGAAAAGTTGCACTCCAAATAATCAGTCTTTTAGAACAGTAAAAAATTCGTCTGTTTTCAGGAGAATCCGTCTGTATAAAATGCCGGACTCAGTTGCAGTGAATAATTTACATTGCGTTTATATTTACAAATTCCACAGTTTATCTGCTTTTTGTCTCACAGAAACTTTTCAAGGTACTGCTACTGGATTTTTTGAAAAATAATAATATCGACCAGATAGGAATTGCAAAGCAGCCACAGAGGCTTGCCTCCAAGAATAATGTAAAGCGGTTGAAGATTTCATTGTGAAAGGAAAAATACACGCAGCTTACAGAAAAATCAAAGAAACATTCGGAGAGAGGTAAAACATTAACAGGAAAATCAGGAGAGCGGATGGGAAGCCAGATAAAGAAGAAAAGGCAGAAAGATAAGAAGGAATATCTAGAAGAACTGTACCACGGTGGAAATCTACACGAGGCGCTAATAGAAGAAGAAGAGGAGGTGGATGATGAAGAGTTGAGGGACAACATTTTAAGGTAGGACTTTGACAGGGCGCTGACAGATACGAGCAATTGTAAAACGCCAGGAATTGATAACATTCCAGCGGAGTTGATAAGATCATCGAGCGAAGAAGCAATATCATGGCTGTTCAGGACAGTTTGCGAAATCTACGAAACAGGAATAATACCAGAAGATTTTAGTAAAAACAAAAGTAGACTGCGGCTGATAGATGCGAACAGCACAGGACAATTAGTTTAGTATCTCATGCAATATATATATATATATATATATTTGTGTTAACAGGCTACATGAGGGTGATCCTGAAACAGGTAACTCCCCTTTAATAGCATAGGAAGGGAATTGAAAAGGGGGATGCGGAAGGTAGAACAAGGTAGCCAAGGGTTGACTAGGGCCACCAGGCTATAGTTTAAGGATCCTACCCGGTGTTTCACCTAAAGACATGCAGGGTTCATGGCATTTTGCCTTTGATAATGTTACGTGAAACACACTTAAAGATTTTGAACAGGACAGGAATAAATATCGAGAAAGAAGATTTATACAGAACCACTACAGAAGGCAGTCATCAGTAATTGAAGATCAAGAAAGGAAAGCAGAAATCAAGAAATGAATTAGACAAGGATGCAGTCTGTCGCCCATGCTCTTTAACTTATAGAGAACAGGCGATGAAGAAAATTAAAACGGAATATGGAAAAGGAATCATACTGTAAGGAGAAGAAATAAAAACGTTAAGCTTTGCTGATAATATTGTAGTATTAGGGGAGTCAGAAGAAGACCTGGAAACCATAATAAATGGCACGAACGTCGCCATGGAGAAAGAGCTCAATACGAGGATTAATAGAGGGAAACGAAGGTAATGGAATCCCACGTAAGGAGTGGAATAACAAAGGGTGTTAGATTGGGAAGGGATATATTGAAGAAGTTAAGGAATTCTGCTACTTGGGAAGTATAATAACTAAAGTTGCACAGGCAAGGAATGCTTTCGCCAAAAAATAGGAATTTACCTATCGGCTAATATAATCATGAATATTAGAAAGTCATTATTAAAAATTTTCGTATGGGTGCGAAACGTGGACGGTACGAGTGCCAGAAAGGAAAAGAATTGAAGCTTTAGAATTATGGTGCTATAGGAGAATGCTGAACAGAATAGGGAGTTCAATGATGGACTACGCTTAGCAGATTAAGGAGTATGTGGGATAAGGTAGTTATGAAAAGGCTTTCGCAGTTAGGTTAGCGTGGAGGATCGCATCAGACCAGTCTTAGGATCAAATACCACAACATCAGACAAACAAATCTTTCATCATTTCGAAACGCAAATAGGGAAGTTTCATGATACAGATAAGACGTTTCCAGGAATCTTGTTTTTAGGGAAGGGGAAACAGGATTTCCTTTTGTTTCATTTTATCTAAACAAATGTGGAATAATGATTCAGGTAAGAAAAACTTTTATAGGCTCATCTTAACAATTGTACTCAGTATTTTTTGTTCATATTTTCATTTCGGCTGGTCTGCGTAAAATCTTGGTAGTCAAGAAAATGCGTGATGGTAGAAAATTGTGGTAGTTGAGAAACCAGTCTTTAATTCGTTTCACACATCCAAATTTATTACAAAAATCTATTTGTAAATATTGCGACAAAGTATTTAGATGCGAAAGAAATAAAAGTGAAGTTCTTACGTGGCTCTGCATCCCATTCATGGCCTTGGCCTACCGGGTCGACTGCGGAATGTAATCTTACATTACACATTCCGAATATGGAGTGATACTTGGTCAGCGTATCGATTCTCTAGCAGTCTTAATCCCAGTCTCCGTGACCATGACGGCACAAACATTCAAGTCATGCGAACTCGGAACCTCTGTGTTGTGAGGCAGCGACGTTAACCACTAGACCAGACCACAGGTTATAAAATTATTAACCATTGTAAAACAATACGGTTGTTTGATAAGTCCGGTAAAAATGTAACAAAATGAATCATTTTTATAAAAAATTAATTTTTTTCTCAACACAGTCTCCTTTCTTGACTGTACAGTTGGCGCAGCGAGTTTCCAATTGTTTTCCAAACCATCACAAAAATTGATTTCGTCAAACTGGGTAATAACAAAGGATGCTAGATTGGGAAGAGATATTTTGAAGGCAGTTAAGAAATTCTACTACTTGGGCAGCATAATAACTAGAGTAGGATAGCACAGGCAAGGAAGTCTTTCGTGAAAAAGAGGAAATTACTTACGGGTAATTTAAGTATGAATATTAGGAAATCAATATTGAAAATATTCGTATGGAGCGTGGCGTTATATGGGTGAAA
This sequence comes from Eucriotettix oculatus, assembly GCA_034510155.1. NCBI lineage: Eukaryota > Metazoa > Arthropoda > Insecta > Orthoptera > Tetrigidae > Eucriotettix > Eucriotettix oculatus. The sequence goes on from CM067379.1 coordinate 29,624,684, forward strand.
GACGTGGACGCAAGGACTTGCTGAAAGGAAAAGAATAGAAGTTTTCGAAATATAGTGCTCTAGAAGATGGGTGGATAGAGTTATTAATCAGGAAGTGCTAAGCAGAATAGGGGAAGTGCGAACAATATGGATGACTTTGACCAAGATAAGGGATAGATTAATAGGCCGCGTTTGGAGACATTCATGAGACCCTCATGAAGGTTTTGTAAAATTAGCATTAGAGAGAAGTGTGAGGGGTAAGAACAGAAGACGGAGGCCAAGGATGGAATTCGCTAAGTAGGATATGGGATGTGCTAGTTATGCAGAAATTAAATGGCTTGTGCAGGGTAGTTTAACATGGAGGGTTGCATCAGACCATCTTAGGACTGATTGCTACAAAAAAACAAAGTTCCTTTCACATGCAACAAACAAACTAAATGTAATCCACTGTCAATTACACAGAACGGTGTCCACTATTAAGGTATTTCTATCTTTAACAGAGTGCTACGAAGAATAAAACAGTTATCAATTCTCTTTCGCGTCTTCTTTCCTTTGTCTGCGCCACCACAACATACTACATTACAGTATTTGTTTACAAAGGTAATGTAAGATACGAGAAGACGGAACGCGCTATCATTCCTCCGTGCCTTCTATGCACATCACTTTATTATATTGTTCGCTTATTTCCTAAAAGGTTCAAATTGGTTTGATTAAGTACAATTTTTGAGAATTCTTTTCAAGCTGGCAGCTGTCAAATACAAATAGAATATAATGCCAAGATGAAAATACCAACTTTATTTGGCTACAATTAATTTAGAATCCTCCGTGAAGTGAAGACTGTTACTAATGTGTCGTTGCTCTCTAATTTTGTCGGAATGAAAATGTTTAAGACCTGACCGCGCAAAAATCCTTGAACTGCTAAGCGTTGCCAAACGACAGACAAGTGTTTGGAACTGCATTCAAGGCTGTTGCGACAGACGTCGGGGAATCCCTTCCTCCAACTAACCTTTTTATGCAAGCAGCAGGCGAGTTCCTCTCCTCCAAGGTGTGCCACTTCACTTCTCCGAGTCGGGGCAACGTCCCTCGTGATCACGTCATAGCCACGACTTTACTTTGATCAGTCAAAGCTTCAGACTTAATTCACAACTTCTTTTCTGTGTTCCCATCGCCGTTATCAAAAATTGAGCATTGTAAATGACAAATTTTCACTTCAAAGTGTGATGACAGACAAAATAATATTCTATCGATTCTCGTTACGAGTAGAAGATGACACGAAAAAAAACAACACGTAAGGCAGGAAAAATATTATTCTATTGTCTGTTACCAATGAAATTAGTTGGGCCTACTGGTAAAAACTTTTTTACGCATTGAGCCGTTTTCTTTGAAAGCGGTGAAAGTTCTTTATTTACAAAAAGTTGGTTATGATGATAATTTATACAATCTGCTACGAGCTTTTTATCTATAAACAGTTCCCGAAAAAGACCCCTTCAACATTTTCTTAATATAAATTTACGTACTTAATGAAATTATAAATAGAATTACTTTGAAAGTGGTGTAAGTCCAGTGTCCGCAAAATTTAGTTAAGAATTATATTACCAAATAATTTCTCTACTCCGTCCATAAGAAAAAAAAATTCTGTATATACCTAAGATTATTATACCAAAATCATGAAAAAAAATTTTACATAAAATAAAACGAGATGACTTTATTTCGAAAAATATCCTACGAAGGAGTGAAAATACTAATGGTGGAGAGGTAAAACTGGCTACAGATATGTTAATTAAGTTTTTTTTAAAAAAAATCCATATACAGTGTTGTATACAACTTCATTTCATGAAAATGCGGAGTTGAGAACATTAGATTTATTCTCCGGACGAGAAAGACCACGAAAATTTGTATCATCATGCCAGGTCCATTATATCCGAATTAAATGGACGCCTTTATTCCTCCAATACATCACAACTTTCGGAAGCGTTCTCATAATGATAAAATTGAAAAATGACACATATTAATATAATGTTGTAGCACAAGTAAAGCATATGGCATTACCTGAAGAAATATTGAAATAAAGCCTTTTAAAATTTCTTGGCATGTTTAATAAAAAAATTGGTTTGAATCAATTGAAATGCTATAATTAATATTTCATAAAAATTTAATTAAATTTTAAAGACGTTAAAAGGAAGTTAGTAGACCGAAAATTTGAATAAAAAGATCATTATGTAGTAAAGCCAAACAATTTTCATTGTATACATTTTTAGAGGATCATCTACTGGAAGGAAACTTGACACTAAGACAAAAAAATTTAAAACATAAATTCTGAACAAAATAGGGATTAAGAGAACACCGTGTCCGTGTTAATTAATTCCAAACATTGTAGACGCAGATTACTTGCGATTACTCACGTGAGATAACGTTAGCCTTCGGTCGTCGTCGGACTGGTCAGCGTGTATAAATATGGCCGCGCCAGCGCATGTGTGACGCAGTCAGCCATGGAGTTCCCGCTTGTGCTGGTGCTCCTGCTTGCAGCAGCCCAGGCCCAAGATCCGCTTGTCGTGTCCCCGGCCGCGGGTCAGATACGAGGATCCATCATCAAGTCTCGCAAGGGTCGAGACATCTTCTCCTTCAGAGGAATTCCATACGCCAAAGCGCCTCTCGGGGCGCTGCGATTCAAAGTGAGTAAATCCCTGAACAGAAGTCCCTTGTTGCCCGCCGCCTCACTACATTCCTGTTTACTATGACTCATCTGCATTCCTGGTCCACACTTGCTACGAGGATCTCATATGCACTCACAATTTCTCAATCTTGCTTCATTTAAAAATTTCCCTGCATACCAGAACTGCGTACCTCCAAACGTTTTCGAGCAGCGATGATCCGGTGGCTGAAACAACGCAAGGATGCTCATTATCAATTAATAAACTGATCACGAAATCATTCACAAGAAGTGCTACAACTTTCTTGGGTACTATAAGAAACTGGCAAAGCATTTCTGGCAAATCCTTCAAGACTCGAGTTTTTTTTTTCGCTTTTCCGATGCACATTGTTGCCAGTTTTGGGTGTCATTAGTCATAATCCAATATACTCTTGAATTACTTCCGTGGAGTGTCAAATAATTGTATTTTTTGGAATTGCGATTTTCGGAGGTGTTTCGGATAACCCGTGTTTCGGTTAACCAGAGTTCAATTAACCGGGGTTGTACAGTAATATATATTGACAAATTTTTTAATATAACTTAAGAACAGTCGAATTTTATCTGCTTTAATACTAATACAATTTAATTAAGACTGGCATTATTTAAATCTGTAGGCACCCGAGCCCTTAGATCCTTGGGAAAATATTTTGAACGCCACTGATGATGGACCAGCTTGCTTGCAGCCTGTTGAGAACAGCAGCATCGGGCCAACTTCTGAGGACTGTTTATTCTTAAATGTTTACACTACACAGGTACCAGAATAATTTCTTTTTCAAGTGTGGTTTGATATAGTTTGTTTATAAAGTCACAACAAGAATCTAATTTAAGGATCTAATAAATAATTGCCGTAAAAATTGTTATAATGTCAAAAGAAACAATAAATTAACACATATGTATTGTTCAGGTACTGTCACTGATTCATAAACAGACTTCATTACTTGATGTAAGGATAAATATTATAAATTTTTGTAATCATCATAGAACAGTCAAAAGAAGTACAAGTGAAATATAAAAGTACTTATAATAACAAACGAAAGTATTTCTGTAATATAGAGCGACTTACTTCTTTAGAAATATGGAAAAATTACATATATCCTTACACACAATATTAGCAAAACTTCTTCTCAATTACTGTTTCCTGATCTTGGTTCATCTCTTTTTTCCAAAAAGATAATATGAAAAATTATGTGAAGTATTCTTGTACTTATATTAATTAAGCATAAATGATGTGACAATTTCAAAACACTTAATTCATTTGAATAGTAAAGAGTTAACTTACATCAAATCAAAAGCGGGCATCAACAGGCTGTGAAGGAGTAAAATGACAAATTTTCAAGAGCCTGAGCTTCCTTTGTATGCTGTGGTGGCCAGCCACTTACAACTTAAATTAATATAAATTTAAGAGATTTACAATATGCTGTAGAATACTTTGTTAAATTGTTTTCTAGCTTCCAGATAAGGAGAAAAACTGTACAAACAGAGCTGTTCTGGTTTGGTACCACTCTGGAGGTTGGTACGAAAATTCAGGAACTAGTAGAACCCATGGGCCTCAATATTTCATGGATGAAGATTTTGTGTTAGTGACTTCAAACTACAGACTGGGAGCATTAGGTATTAAATATATTAACTACTTAATTGAATATATTTAATAATAAAGTATTTAACAATAAATAATAACATATTTGTGTATTATTAGAATATTATCTTATTATAATTATTATATTTTATACAAAGTTTCAAAGTAAAGACTTTAAATATCCCTAATATTAATTAATTAAATCATGTGAAAATGAAACAGGAATTCAACTTATTTAAGGTTTTCTTAGCACTGGAGATGGTATACTTAGAGGAAATTATGCAATGAAAGACCAAGTTGCTGTTCTCCGTTGGGTCAGAGAAAATATTGGTGCCTTTGGTGGAGATTCTTCCAGGGTCACAATAGGAGGATATAGTGTAGGAGGTGCCAGTGTTGTATCTCACCTAGTATCACCAATGTCTAGAGGTACGTATTCATAGCTTCTATAGAGTTCCTATAAATGTTTTCAAAAATTGTTTTCAAAAATCAATGTTGTGGTCAGGTCTCTTCCATCAAGCTATTTCCATGAGTGCATCAATTGATACTAAATGGAATATAGACAAAGATCCAATACGAGTAGCACAAAAAATAGCAAAAGCTGTAGATTGCCCATTTAATTCTTCCCAAAACATCGCAGACTGTCTTCGAAATAAACCGGCAGAAGATATAGCTCTTGCGATTGCAGTATTAAATGTATGTATGGCAGTGAATAGTATTGTTTATTCATCTGAGAAATTAATGATCTGTAATAATGACTTGCTATGATAATTAATTAATCAATACTGCTCAATAGAGCAGGAATAACTATCAACGTAAGCTTTATGAAATATATGAGTAATAGAAGTATTATTTTTTGCAGGAATGGGCATATAATCCAATACTTGTCTTCTTCCCTGTAATTGAACCAGATCTAAATGATGGCACAGAGAGATATCTTACACAAGATCCTTACGAGCAATTTATTAGTGGAGATTTTGCACAAGTGCCATGGATGACTGGATATACAAAGGATGAATTTTCTTGGAAGGCTTGGAGTTTGTTACTTTTTCTTATTTTGTATTGTTAAATAATATTATCATTTAAATATATTAATTATAAAGTTTTGTTTTCATTTCAGATGTTATTGATAATTCTACCCTAGCTACAGACATGTTCACTAATTTCCGACAGGTTGCTCCTATTAATTTTATGTATGAACGAGGAACTAACAGGTCATATTACATTAGTGATCAACTTAAAAAGTTTTATTTGCAAAATGAACCAATTACTAATGAATCAAGGGATAGTTTAGGAAAGGTAATTTTAAATAACATTTTATAAAACTTTTCTTCTCAGAAGTTTATAATAAAAATAGTTTATTTAATGTCTTTTGCAGCTATATTCAGATGCAATTATCTGTTTTGGAGAAGACAGAGCTGCAAAAATTATATCTGGGATTAATAAAGCTCCTGTATATTTTTACACATTTACTTATCAAGGACGATATAGTTTCATTACTTTAGAAAATAAAACACAAGGTGAGTGTTTTATATTAACATTTTGACCATAAGGGATATATATGATTTTTAAAATTAGAAGTTACTTAAATGATTTAGTTTATTACTTACATTTTATTGCACCTTAGAAACTAAACTATACATTAAGCAGCATCATACCTATTGTTTATTTTTGTTTCAGGCGTATTTCATCATGATGAACTTATATACTTATATTACATCTCTGCTATGGGCTTTCCATTCTTCAAACCTGATGACCCAGAGATTTTAACATTGGAAAGGCTTACAAAAATGTGGGCAAATTTCATTAATACTGGGTAAGATCAATTGGACCTTGGTGTGTCTAACTAAATAATTTTAATTTATCACATATTTGAATAAAAGTCGATTTAGATCTCCGTATTAGCATAATAATTTTTTTCCAGGAATCCAACTCCCGAGAAATCAGAGCTGTTATCTAACATACTATGGTCCCCAATGATGCCAAATTATTTAAATTATTTAGATATTGGCTCCGATCTAGTAATGAAACGTGGACTGTATCAAGATCGTATGAATGTATGGACCAATTTATTTCCATACCCCATAGTTCCAAAAATAATAAAATAAGTTTATTCTTTCTTTTTAAAATAATTACATTTTAATACAATGTATTGAACTCTTAAATTGAACAGTGTTTGTTTTAAGTGTTAAGTATAACAGAAGTTTTTTATGTAAAATTTTTGAAAATGTTTATTTTCTTTTGAATTTGAAATTATTAATTTCGTCATGATTTAAACTTAAAGAGGCCCTAAGTTACTTGAAATATAGGGGCCCTTCCCTTTTGTTGGATACTTTAGGGGTTGAACTGAATTTAGTAGTATATTCAGTGAGTCATATTAAATATTTAAGTCAAAATATTTAGGGGAAAGAGAGCATTGAGGTGAGGTCCTTAAGCTATAGGTCTTAAGTAAACCTAGCCCTAGTCAATTTAGCACTAAATGAATTCATTTCAATATGACATAATAAAACACTTCAAGTATTCATAAATCTCTTCTACTATAAATAAGTAGGGCGTGTGGACATGTTTTTGATATGACCTCCCTATTTTGCGTTAACTAAATAAAAAAATCCTATTTCTGGGATTACCATTCAGCAATGGTCTATCTAATATATACCATTATTTTTCTCTTCCAGCCAAGTTGAACAATATGGCATCAGTTACCCAATTGTGTTTTTCGTGGGACGTCTTGTTCTTTTTCATTAGTAATTCTCCTTTGTTTTATATTTGTTTTTTATTTATTTTCTAGGTTCAATGCTTCCCATTCAGCTTTTAATGCCATTTCAACTAGAGCTGTTGTTAATAGCATATCATTTTCGAGTTGGTCAAAACAAAATATTTTCGTGAGAACTGACCTCCTATCACTACATTGGTGGCCATATTAAGTTTTTTTTGGTGGTGGTTAACAGGCTACATGAGGGTGATCTTGAAGCAGGCAATTCCCCTTTTATAGATTAAGAAAAGGGGGATGTCGAAGGTAGCCAAGGGTTGACCAGGGTCCCTGAGCTGTAGTGTAAGGATCCTACCCAGTGTCTAACCTAAAGGAGACGCAGGGAAAACCCTAGAAAACCTGAATCAGGTAGGTTCGTCAATTGGGTACTACTTCTATGCCCTTCTGATAACAGGAGAATGGATTGTTGTAGGAATACAACAAACTCCCCTCCGTGCTTTGATCAATATCGAGGGGCAATGGAATCAGTGTACTAGTCTTTCAGTATGCCAAAGGTCTTTGACCCCTGTACAAACTGCATGAAGTCATCTCAGCTTACAATCATTTAATTTTTTTCCCCCCAAAAAAAGGATCCAACCACTATACAGTATATACACATACACTATATATATATATATATATATATATATATATATATATATATATATATATATATATATATATTATCAAATGGATGGAGGTTAAATATTTCTAGGTAAGCTTCTTGCAACGTTAAGTAATGCAGATTCTTTTTACATTAACTATGGATAAAAATTTATTAAACTTCATTCACAGTTTACACATATTAGTTATGCAATAAAATAAATTTGTGTGAAAAATTATTGTAGTATTTTCTATTAAGTATAACTGTGTAATGTTGATAATTGCTTAAGAACCGTTTAATTTTCTTTTTTCTATTGTGCTTTTATGTCACTATCAAAATATGGTTCTTTTGTTTGAGACCAATAGAGTAGAAGTTTTCAGTCTTTCAGATTGTACAGCCGGCTGAGAACTGCATAATACGAGTAAGATACGTTCATGAGCTGCAAGGAAAAACAATGAGTTATAAGTAGCATAAATTTATTTATGATCCATTTTGTCATAAAATAAAGTGAAAAGCATGAAAACTTAGAATATTGTGTATCTCCAGTAGCTACATATGAGCATGGTGGAAGTGTAACCATGCATAGGCTAAAAGCAGGTAGGACAATCATGGGGCCAAGTTCTCAATTTGTGAAGCCACCCTAAACATGTCGAAATTTATAATTAAAAAATAAGTTGGGTGGGTCTACAAAAAATAATATACTAGAGTAATATAAATTAATGGAATCGGGAGAAATCACAAACTACCAGTAAGATAAAAAAAAGAAAACAAGATGAAGTCAGTAGTGATAAACATTAATCTGCACCTGACTTGTAATCAGAATGGATAATTACTTTAAAATCAAGAATTAAACTATATCCCGAGGCTTATATTAATAACCTGCTAATTTTAGATTCTTCATTGTATATTGACTCCAATTTTGATACGTTGGTGTTATAAACACCAATAAAACATGTTCCTCAAATTGCAGGTTCTTATTTCCAATTTTTTCCTGAGGTAATTTCAATCCTTCACCTCCACCAAAACAGTCTCTCAGATTATACTTCAGCAGTCCAGAATAAAAACCTGCAATTACTTATAAAGGAATTTTGTTTTAAATTTTCCTTACCGATACAAACGTTCCTCTAGAAATGGTGTAGAACTTCCCTGTGGTGAGTTTAAGAGGTTTTTGAGACCTCGTCATTATAATTCTAAGAGAACTTTTCAACCTCGGAGAACTTCCAATCCAGTCACCATTGTAGCTCGCCTCTGACAAGTGCAAACTCTGTACAAACACAATTTTGTTAATAAAATAAAGTGTAATAACATTTTTATTTCTAGATTTCGAGTTTGAAAGTTGGTTCAATGAAATCGGCTGTAGCGGGGAGGAATCAGTGCCCGTACAAATTGCTGCAAAAGTGAGAAATCTTTAAGACGTACAAAAAGAAACCTTTCACACGCTCAGTTTAATCTCTCTAGCTGCTTTGAGCACAGAGGAAAAAATTAAGGGATACTCGCTATAACCAAGTCATCGAGCAATCTAAATAAATAAAAAAACTCCTAAATCGTTTGCCAGTTTATATATTGTAATTTTGAAAGAAGCTTGAACAAATTGAGACGTAATCCACATTAGAAATTAAGGAAATAATTATTCTTCATCCGACACTTTTGCGATACAATCGTATTTACAGTCTTCTAAAAATTTTACGAAAATGTCCGCCGCAAGTGTCCATTTCTTAATCAGGCTACAACCCGTTTTAACGTCTATTGTAAGAATTGGCATATATTTAATGGAAATAATTCAAATTTGCAGCCCTTTTATATGATCCTATTATTTCCTTTGTACGACTGGTGGAAAGTGTACAGACGATTTCTTAGAAATGGAACAAAGGCTACGGCAGTCTTTGAAAATGAAATGTACATAATGTTTAAAGGGCGAATTTATGCGATCATATACGTCATGTTAATTCGAGGTTTTTATCGCTATTATTGTTATGTATATATTACAATTAGAGAATAGTTAACGGAGTCAGTTTTTAACTTAAACAGTATATTTCACCTCTTCCAAAACTCCATGAGCGAACCAGCAGTAGATGAATACTTCCCCGAAAATCATTAGCATGTACATTATACTTTTAATTTTGATTACTGTGTCCTTCGTTTTCTAGAACAACGGAAAATTTCAGAATTAACAAATATTTAAGACAGAAACATGTATGAGCAATTACAGTTTAATTAATTAATAGTTCCTAGACGCGTAGAAAACTTACCTCCAAAGACTGAAACAACGTCATACACATTATCAAAATGCAGGCTAGGAATTGCGGTAGAACTATGATATTCATGAGGTCTTCGATTTCTTCTACAAATCTAACAAAAATGTAATATATAAATATACGCTCAGTTGCAGGCAAGAAAAAGAATGGTTCTGTTCCTTTAAGCGCGTACCTAATTATTACTTGATGGTACTGAACACAGTTGCGAAGTTCGTTGTAAACTAAGCCTTCTTCGTCAGGTACAGGATCAGGCCTTGGGTTTATCTTTGTGTTCTTGTCGTTTTCTTGTTCCTGTGTACAGGCGATTTCTCGCGATACAGAATTTACGTTTCTCCCTAGAGCTGACAGTCTTAAGTTCAATATTCTCAGATGAGTACTGGTATGAATCATGAGAGACAATAATAACAGGTCAACTGACGGTACTACCATGCCAGCACACCATAACCCCAACGCTTGAAGAACGTAAGTAATCTCATAGTTTGGACTGGAGACGTCATCGTAGTAATAATAGGAGCCTGTTGGGTAACGACTGGTAGCGGTTTCATCGAGGAATTTATGAATAAACGGGGAAAAGATCCACGTGACGTAAACAAAGGAGCAAAATATGGCAAAGGCGTAGAACATGACTTTAGATTTAAAAGACGCTACCTCCATCATTTTTAAAATTACGTCGTTCTTAAGTTTTCTTTGTGTCCTAATCATTTTATCTAAAGTGTCTACTAGGTTTTGCACCTTAGCAGTACGAGGAATTATCAGAAACATCTTGAAGAGTCCGGTGACGCAACCCAACAGAGATCCCGTCGATTCGATCACCTTCTCCATATTTCCCCAGTTGACGTAAATGGCTCCAATGAGACCGACGCAAACGAAAATTTGTGTAGCAAAGAAAAATAAGCTATAGCTTAAATAAATGTATCTGGCAATCCCATGAGGAGGAGGCCACAGACCACAAAAAGAAAACATGACAATGGTCCGCCATTGAGACGAAGTTTTTGCCGGCAGCCACATTGCTTTAATAAATTTTGAGCAGAATGTGTTGGTGACACTGCAACAGAAAAAAAGTAATTGATATTACCAGTAATTTACAAATTGATAAAAAGGTATAATTAGTATCGATACGCTGACCATGTATCACCCCAAATTCGAAATGTGTCATATAAGAAGAAGACAGTCCCAAGACGAAGGGCCTCAATAGGCTATGGAGCCAAGGAAGAACATTTATAAGTGGTTCATGTTGCTCGTATTTCATGCTCACAATCCTTTCATTTGAATATATATCGCGAAACTGAGACTACGGCGAGTTTTAGGGCAGAAGCTTAATTATTTGTCACCCCGATAGCCACTGTCCTTTGAGACAGTAATAAATAGTATATCACATAATGAATGTTTTCAAAATAAATATACAGAATTAAATTAACGACTAGCGAGACAAACTAAGTATTTTTATTTAATTCATACAACGTTTCGTCATCTCGCTTGCGACTTCGTCTGGTAAGTTTCTCTAGGATATTACAAAAAAAATATTTATTTTTAAACGAACTACTGTTATAGTACATATTCTAATTTTTAAATTTCATGAAGAAATTTACCCGATGAAGACAAAAATGAGATGACGAAGCGTTGTATGAATTAAATAAAAACTGGAAATTAGTCGGTAAAACAATTCTAAATATTTTTAAGAAATTATAATTACGCTACCTGTTAAAAATCTAATCATCACTAGCAACACGACCTTACTAACCCTTTCCTATACTGTGAAGGGATATTTTGAGGGAAATTAAGTAAATCTGCTACTTGGGCAGCATAATAACTAGAGTAGGATAGCACAGGCAAGTAAGGAATTTACTTACGGCTAAAATAAGTGTGAATATGAGGAAATCATTGCTAAAAATGTTCTCATGGACGATAGGAGCTGCAGAAAGAAAAAATTTTAAGCTTTAGAAAAATGGTATTATAGAATAATGAAATGGATTGATAGTTACGTAAAAGTTAAATATCTTCCGCAGAATAGGTTAGCATCAGACCAGTCTAAGGCCTGAATAAAAAAGCAACATTAATCTGGAATAGAAGTATGTGAATGAAACATTATAATTTTTTAGCTGAAATAGTGTAATAATTTAACGCATTATACGATATATATTTGCGATCAGCCGTATTAAATATAAAGAATTATGGTGAACAAAAATAACCATATTTTAACTAATACCAGTAAAAAATTCCGTAGTGTCGGACTGTATTAGTGAAGATGGTTACCTGAAGCTAAACTAACAGACTACGATAAAACAAACGAAATTCTCCTGACCAAAAGAGAACAATGGAACCAGAGTAAGAGCTTACAAGTTTTATAATGTATACCATCAAGGTCTTTTAAAGTTTCTGTTTCTTTCATTCGCAGCCGAGTGTGTGTCGATGATTTCCGTCCAGCAAGGTGAAACACATTAATTATTGTAAAGGGTCACGTCTTAGGTAGAAAGTAACTTTGTCGCCTCGTATCCGTTTGCGAGAGAATAGGAAATTAGTTAGGAGAACAGTTACGTAAAACCTCTATTGCTTCTTCACAGGCCAGACTTTTCTTGTAGTACTTCTCATAGAACATATAGCAAATTAAAGGCTTGTTTGATAACTAGGGTAATAATATAATAATAAAAAAGATAACTTCCTACATCATTTCGGCCGTAACCGTAGCTGAAGATGGTCCATGCGCGGTACCAAATTCTTCACATGTAAATTCAATCATTTTTCGGCTGAGGGAATCAAGGAGTAAATAAGACGTATTGCTAAATTTTAAGCCTGAGGAAGTCTCAAAATGGACTACACCATTTAATCTCCAATTGTACTTCACGATTCTCAGGAACCTGTAAAGGTTTTATTTTGGTTTGCAAGTAAAGCTTGGAACCAAACCTTTCCATTGAATTGTTGGTCTTCTTACCAGTTATTTAAGAAGAACTACCTCTAATTCTTTACATTTCTACCTTAATTATTATTAATAAAACGTAACGTATCAAATAGTCATTGAGAAACTGTATTTCGCACCTCCAAAACTACCTCAAACATGAAAAATGTTGACAAATATGTACATATACAACACACTTCTTGTCACGTTTAACTGCACTATGAGTGATGGAAGTTGAAAGATAAGGTTAATGATTCTACTTTTTTAATGCTTAGAAAAAATGTAGCAGATTCTTCGAAGCTCTGTAGATCAGTATGGCTACAGAAATATTTTTAGTTTTGTAGTAATCAATCCCCATTTTGTGTCGAATAATTATCCTCGGGAAACCAGCAATTAAGCAGCGCCTTATGAAATATTAATTTTTCACTCTGTTAATGAGCTTTCTTGAATAATGGGGGTGTCCCTCAAATTATTGGTTATCAGTTTCCTGTTTCCAAATGCGTCGAGAACTTGGGCTACTTCGTATGTATGTAACAAAACATTAGTTGATACAAAGTAAAACATTCCTTGCTCCGCCAAATGAGGAATTGTAGACCATCTTCTTATTGAGCAAATGGAGGAAGAAAGCAAGGGAAAAAAAGTCTGTGCGTCATTAAACTGCTCATGCAGGTCAGATATATGAAACTTATTTTGCGACTAATGTATTGTAGCGGATCGTTCCTCCGTATTCGCGGATTTCTTAATTCCTTTAGGGCGCCAGGTATTTTTCATAAAAACACCAAAAATAGATTTTAATACTTTTAATTCCAATCAGAGCCGACACAACCTTCTTCTCCAATCACCCCATGACGACTCTCTCCCCCCTTTGCGTACCGACAACGTCTCGCGAGACCACATTGTTGGCCCCGGTTGCGTCTGTTCCTCAACAATTGCAACTCGCAAGCTGGCCTGCATTGTTAAGTGTAACTTTTCATGTTACTTTTTCCCCGCCCCCAATGAATTAAAAAAATTGTACAATTTTTTAATGACACTCACTGAACCACAGTCGTAAACAATATGAATGACCAACGCCCTTAATCAAAATTACAAAATATTTACAAAAATTCACTTAGAACTAATAACAATTTTCTTTGACATTAGTAAAAATATAGCATCCGGGATTCCAAGGAAATCCACAATTATCACAACTATTTAACACATACAAATTTTCTTCTACTCTGTTGTTACCATAGGATGCATATTTTTGAGAGATAGAAACAAATTTACAGCTACACATTAAGTTTCGCTTAATTTTACGACAACCGTATCTCCCAAGTAATTTTTCTCAAATCTATTTGCAAAACATTTAATTACATCATCTTTGTTGAGATCCATGATCAGCTGTTCTCGCTGTCCCTTAATCTGCTTATTCACTGCGTTCACATTACATTCATATCTACCAACTTTCATCTGACGCATTAAATGTTTACAATTTTTCTTTAACTTTTCCGCAGATACACCAATTAATTTTAACAATCTTCCACCACTCTCGACATTATGATTAACATCCGTTTCATCTTCCTTAAGTTTATACGCACGTATGACAATTCACAATTTCTTTCACTTAACATTTCCTCCCACACATTGTTTCGTCTCTGTTGTTCCGGGGATTTTCTTTCTATTTCGCCGTTTACGGTAATGAGCCCAATTTTGCTTACAGAAAGGTTTCATTACTAAATCTGTATCCGTTACCTTTACATTCTCTTTAGCACTCTTAGCACATTAATCCTTAGCTAGCTTAAAATCACTGCGTATACTATTAACCTTAAACTCTACCATACTTTTTAATTCTACCATATTTTTTATCTGCTTAACACTACTATTTACACATTCTTCCTCATACACACCTGCATGCATGATCAGTTGATCGGAGTCGTGGCAGTTATCGCGTGATTCTCCCCCTTTTTTACACCGTGCATTAATTCTTTCCACTGTTCTTTCTAATGTTTCTTTTACGCTTTCTATACTAGACTTCTAATCTGTCTGCATTTCCTTTATACAATTAACTATGTCATCAAAAACTTCCTTCTTTTCATCAAATTTCTTATGAATTAACAGGGTCAGTTGCTTGAGCATATAGTCCTCTGCTCTCTCAGCTACCCTTTCACACGTAATAGCCTTCTGCACTTCTTCCATTTTTAAAACACTACAGAACACACAAACCCCCAACCAAAATATTACGCAAAATACATTTATTTGTCACCCACTTGTGGACCCTGTCTTCTTACTCGTACTTCACTTCTCCACACACACCGTACTCTGCTATTTTACACAGTGACACACACACACCTCTCGAAGATATCCACGTAGCGGTCACTGGAACACTTGACCCCTCAGCTATGCTATGCGTAGATCAGCACTCCTTCCACAGCGTTCCTTCTGCAGCGCCTCCACTTCTCTCGAATAATTCTCGGGTACCACGTACGTCGTCCTCACAAAACTTCGATGTTCTGAGCCTCACAGATGTCTCGCCACTGTCCGTTGTTCTAGGCCACTCGATGGCTTGCCGAATGCAGCATATTAATTCTCCACTGTTCAATGCCCGTCAGCACATTCAGCAAACACCTGCCATGTTCGTTGTTCGATGCCCCACGTTGGGCTCCAAATGTAGCGGATCCGTCGTTCTTTCTATTCGAGGATTTCTCAATTCATTTAGGGCGCCAGGTATTTTTCATAAAAATACCAAAAATAGATTTTAATAGTTTTTAATTTCAATCAGAGCATGAAAAATAATTATATCTGCAGGGTGTGGACATTCTCTCGTCGTCCCGCCGACACAACCTACTTCTCCAATCACCCCATGACGACTCCCTAGACCACATTGTTGGCCCAAGTTGCGTCAGTTCCTCAACAAATGCAACTCGCAAGCTGACCTGCATTGTTAAGTGTAACTTTTCATGTTACAGTATGTTATATTACATCGATGCAAAATTCTATTATCTTATACAACAACAATAATAGATATTATTTTAAATGTAGTGTATGGGGAATAAATATCTAAAATATTTGTCTGTAAATATAATTCAGTTGTGATCTTTGGTTAAAATTCATCAAGGATGTTAAAGTGAAGGTTATTTCCCCATTTTCAATTCTACCCTCTACATAGAACTTCCTCTTTTATTCATAGCCGGAAATTCGTTACAATAATTACATTATTGAAGACAACGGGGTCTGAATAAAGTTACCTACATATCAGAACACAGGATTATTTTGCAACACGTAAAAATTTATTGAAAATTAGTTTACAGGTCAAAAACAGTAAATTATGAAGCATATTAACTATTTAAAGAAGTTTAGTATTTTCTACAAAGCAGGATTTGTGAATGTAGTTATAGATAAAATTGCATTAAAATTAATTTTCTACTCTCATTTCATGTTGCCATCTTGTTTTAGTGCTGTTGCTAATCCAGTTTGAACTTTCAGCCCTTGCGATTATACAGTTGACCGAGAACTGCGTAATAGGAGTTGAGCTGAAAAGGTAAACGTAACATTAAAAACTCGAAATTAGTAACAGTTTCTCATTACTTTATAACATAATGAATTACTGACGGAGAATAACAGGTTCAATTAGGAAAGATTCATGCTTTATCATCCATCTTCTGTAAGTATAACTTATTTAGTATAATCGTTACAACAATGCCTGATGTCGTGCAGTCAAAAAGGCATTAGTTTCATCTATACCAATAAGCAAATTTGAATCTGTCTGACTGTCTGTCCGTATGTTTGTCTCGAATGGGCTCCGAAACGGATCAACAAATGTCAATAACATTTGAGGGATTTGAAAACAAAAATTTTAACTTAAATTTTCGTGTAAGTTTCATTCCGATATCTTGCCTAATTCAGAATATTAATGGAAATATTTATAAATTCATTGAATTTCCGAACGATAGGCGACGTGAAAATCAACTGCGAGTTAAAAGTCCTATTAGGCGTTCCTGTAAAATTCACCCAACTCATTGTGTTATTATAAGCGTAATTTTGGCAGCATGAGAGAGAGAGCGCGTATTATAACTTCATCAATTGTTGCAAACGTGTGAAAGCGGTATCTGTTCAACACCAACTGCGAGGAAGCGATCATGTATGATACCGTACTTCCTTTTTTAGAGCAAAATAAAAGAAGCTGTTTCCGCACGAACGAAGTCGTGGGCATAGCTAGATTTAAATAATTCCAAACAATTTGGATTAAAATATGAACTTCTCCTGCAGAGGAATTCCATACACCAAAGCGCCTCTCGAGGCGCTGCGATTCAAAGTGAGTAAATCCCTGAACAAAGGTCCCTTGTTGCCCGCTGCCTCACTACATTCCTGTTTTCTGTGACAAGGATCTCATATGCACTCACAATTTCTCAACCTTGCTTCATTTAAAAATTTCCTTGCATGCCAGAACTGCGTGACTCCAAACGTTTACGAGCGGCGATGATTCGGTGGCTGAAACTCGCAAGGATAATCATTATCAATTAATAAACAGATCACGAAATCATTCACAAAGAGTTCACAAGACGTGCTACAACTTTCTTGGGTACTATAAGAAACTGGCAAAGCATTTCTGGCAAATCCTTCAAGACTCGAGTTTTTTTTTTCGCCTTTCCGATGCACACCGTTGGCAGTAGGTGGGTGTCATTTGTAATAATCCAATATACTCTTGAATTACTTCCGTGCAGTGTCAAATAATTATATATTTTGGAATTGCGATTTTCGGAGGTCTTTCGGGTAACCCGTGTTTCGGTTGACCCGAGTTAGGTTAACCGCGGTTGTCAAATTTTATATGCTTTAATATTAATACAATTTAATTAAGACTGGCATTATTTAAATCTGTAGGCACACGAGCCCTTAGATCCTTGGGAAAATATTTTTAACGCCACTGATGATGGACCAGCTTGCTTGCAGCCTGTAGAGAACAGCAGCATCGGGCCAACTACTGAGGACTGTTTATTCTTAAATGTTTACACTACACAGGTACCAGAATAATTTCTTTTTCAAGTGTGGTTTGATATAGTTTGTTTATAAAGTCACGACAAGAATCTAATTTAATCTAATATAAAGATGTAATAAATAATTGCCGTAAAAATTGTTATAATGTCAAAAGAAACAATAAATTAACACATATGTATTGTTCAGGTACTGTCACTGATTCATAAACAGACTTCATTACTTCGTGTAAGGATAAGTATTATAAATAAAAATTTTGTAATCATCATAGAACAGTCAAAAGATGTACAGGTGAAATATATAAGTACTTATAATAACAAACAAAAGTATATTAAGTGACTTACTTCTTTAGAAATATGGAAAAATTACATATATCCTTACGCACATTGTTAGCAAAACTTCTTCTCAATTACAGTTTCCTAATCTTGTTCCAAAAAGATAATCTGTAAAATAATGTGAAGTATTCTTGTACTAATATTAATTAAGCATAAATGATGTGACTATTTCAAAACACTTAATTCATTTGGATAGTAAAGAGTTAACTTACATCAAATCAAAAGCAGGCATCAACAGGCTGGGAAGAAGTAAAATGACAAATTTTTAAGAGCCTGAGCTCCCTTTGAAACCTGTGGTGGCCAGCCACTCAGAACTTAAATTAATATAAATTTAAGAGATTTACAATATGCTCTAGAATACTTTGTTAAATTGTTTTCTAGCTTCCAGATAAGGAGAAAAACTGTACAAACAGAGCTGTTCTGGTTTGGTACCACTCTGGAGGTTGGTACGAAAATTCAGGAACTAGTAGAACCCATGGGCCTCAATATTTCATGGATGAAGATTTTGTGTTAGTGACTTCAAACTACAGACTGGGAGCATTAGGTATTAAATATATTAACTACTTAATTGAATATATTTAATAATAAAGTATTTAACAATATTTAATATCATATTTGTGTAGTATTAGAATATTATCTTATTATGATTATTATATTTTACACAAAGTTTCAAAGTAAACACTTTAAATATCCCTAATATTAATTAATTAAATCACGTGAAAATGAAACAGGTATTCAACTTATTTAAGGTTTTCTTAGCACTGGTGATGGTATACTTAGAGGAAATTATGCAATGAAAGACCAAGTTGCTGTACTCCGTTGGGTCAGAGAAAATATTGGTGCCTTTGGTGGAGATTCTTCCAGGGTCACAATAGGAGGATATAGTGTAGGAGGTACCAGTGTTTTATCTCACCTATTATCACCAATGTCTAGAGGTACATATTCATTGCTTCTATAGAGTTCCAATTCATTTTTTAAAAATTGTTTTCAAAAATCAACATTGTGGTCAGGTCTCTTCCATCAAGCTATTTCCATGAGTGCCTCAATTGATACTAAATGGAATATAGACAAAGATCCAATACGAGTAGCACAAAAAATAGCAAAAGCTGTAGATTGCCCATTTAATTCTTCCCAAAACATCGCAGACTGTCTTCGAAATAAGCCGGCAGAAGATATAGCACTTGCAATTGCAGTATTAAATGTATGTATGGCAGTGAATACTGTTGTTTATTCATATGAGAAATTAATGATATGTTATAATGATAATTAATTAATCAATCAATACTGCCCAATATGAGCAGGAATAACTATCAGTGTCAGCTTTATGAAATATATGAGTAAATGAAGTATTATTTTTTGCAGGAATGGGCATATAATCCAATACTTGTCTTTTTCCCTGTAATTGAACCAGATTTAAATGATGGCACAGAGAGATATCTTACACAAGATCCTTACGAGCAATTTATTAGTGGAGATTTTGCACAAGTGCCATGGATGACTGGATATACAAAGGATGAATTCGCTTGGATGGCTTGGAGTTTGTTACTTTTTGTCTTATTTTGTATTTTTAAATAATATTATCATTTAAATATATTATTTATAAAGTTTTGTTTTCATTTCAGATGTTATTGATAATTCTACCCTAGCTACAGACATGTTCACTAATTTCCGACAGGTTGCTCCTATTAATTGTATGTATGAAAGAGGAACTAACAGGTCATATTACATTAGTGATCAACTTAAAAAGTTTTATTTGCAAAATGAGCCAATTACTAATGAATCAAGGGATAGTTTAGGAAAGGTAATTTTAAATAACATTTTATAAAACTTTTCTTCTCAGAAGTTTATAAAAAATAGTTTATTTAATGTCTTTTGCAGTTATATTCAGATGCAATTATCTGTTTTGGAGAAGACAGAGCTGCAAAAATTATATCTGGGATTAATAAAGCTCCGGTATATTTTTACACTTTTACTTATCAAGGACGATATAGTTTCATTACTTTAGATAATAAAACACAAGGTGAGTGTTTTATATTAACATTTTGACCATAAGGGAATATATATGATTTTTAAAATTAGAAGTTACTTAAATGATTTAGTTTATTACTTACATTTTATTGCACCTTAGAAACTAAACTATACGTTAAACAGCATCATACCTATTGTTTATTTTTGTTTCAGGTGTATTTCATCATGATGAACTTATATACTTATATTACATCTCTGCTATGGGCTTTCCATTCTTCAAACCTGATGACCGCGAGATTTTAACATTGGAAAGGCTTACAAAAATGTGGGCAAATTTCATTAAAACTGGGTAAGATCAGTTGGACCTTGGTATGTCTAACTAAATTTTAATTTATCACATATTTGAATGATAAGTCGATTTAGATCTCCGTATTAGCATAATATATTTTTTTTCCAGGAATCCAACTCCCGAGAAATTAGAGCTGTTATCTAACATACTATGGTCCCCAATGATGCCAAATTATTTAAATTATTTAGATATTGGCTCTGATCTAGTAATGAAACGTGGACTATATCAAGATCGTATGAATGTATGGTCCAATTTATTTCCATACCCAATAGTTCCAACAATAATATATTAATTTTATTCTTCCTTTTTAAAATAATTACATTTTAATGCAATGTATTGAACTCTTAAATTGTATACTGTTTGCTTTAAGTGTTAAGTATAACAGAAGTTTTTTATGTAAAATTTTTGAAAATGTTTATTTTCTTTTGAATTTGGAATTATTAATTTCAGGCAGGATTTAAACTTAAAGAGGCCCTAAGTTATTTGAAATATGGGGCCCTTTCCTTTTTATGGATACTTTAGGGGTTGAACTGAATTTAGTAGATTATTCGTTGAGTCATATTAAATATTTAAGTCAAAATAATTAGGGGAAAGGGAGCATAAAGGTGAGGGCCCTAAGCTATAGGTCTTAAGTAAAACTAGCCCTGGTCAATTTAGTAGTAAATGAATTCATTTCAATATGACATAATAAAACACTTCAAGTATTCATAAATCTCTCTACTATAAATAAGTAGGGCGTGTGGACATGTTCATGATATGACCTCCCTATTTTGCGTTAACTTAATAAAAAAATCCTATTTCCAGGGTTACCATTTAGTAATGGACTATCTAATATATACTATTATTTTTTTCTTACAGCCAGGTTGAACAATATGGCATCAGTTACCCATTTGTGTTTTTCGTGGGACGTCTTGCTCTTTTTCATTAGTAATTCTCCTTTGTGTTTTATATGTGTTATTCAGCTTTTAATGCCATTTCAACTAGAGCTGTTGTTAATAGCGTATCGTTTTCGAGTTGATGAAAACAAAATATTTTCGGGAGAACTGACCTCTTATCACCACATTAGTGGCCATATAAAGTATATATTTTTTTGGTGGGTAACAGGCTACATGACGGTGATCCTGAAGCAGGCAACTCCGATTTGATAGCATAAGAAGGGAATTGAAAAGGGGGGATGTCGAAGGTAGGGGAAGGTAGCCAAGGGTTGACCAGGGTTCCTGAGCTGTTGTGTACACACTATATATATATATATATATATATATATATATATATATAGATAGAGGATACATATTTCTAGGTAAGCTTCTTGGAACGTTAAGTAATGCAGATTCTTTTTACATCAACTATGGTTGAAAATTTATTGAATTTCATTCACAGCTTACACATATTAGTTATGCTATAAAATAAATTTGTGTGATAAATTATTGTAGTATTTTCTATTAAGTACAACTGTGTAATATTGATAATTGCTTAAGAACCAGGTTAATTTTCTTTTTTCTATTGTGCTTTTGTGTCACTATCAAAATATGGTTCTTTTGTTTGAGACCAATCGAGTAGAACTTTTCAGTCTTTCAGATTGTACAGCCGGCTAAGAACTGCATAATACGAGTAAGATACGTTCATGAGCTGAAAGAATAAACAATGAGTTATAAATAGCAAAATTTTATTTATGATCCATTTTGTCATAAAATAAAGTGAATAGCACGAAAACTTAGAATATTGTGTATCTCCAGTAGCTACATACAAACATGGTGGTAGTGTAACCATGCATAGGTTAAAAACATGTAGGTCAATCATGGGGCCAAGTTCTGATTTTGAGCTGTCACCCTAATCATATCGAAAATTATAATTAAAATATAAGTTGGGTGGGTCTACATAAAAAAAATAATATACGAGAGTCATATAAATTAATGGAATTGGGAGAAATCGCAAACAACCAGTAAGATAAAGTCAGTAGTGATAACATTAATCTGCACCTGACTTGTTATCAGAAGGGATAATTAATTTAAAATCAAGAATATCCCAAGGCTTATATTAATAACCTGCTAATTTTAGATTCTTCATTGTATATTGGCTCCAATTTTGGTAAGTTGGTGGTATAAACACCAATAAAACAGGTTCCTCAAATTGCAGGTTCTTATTTCCAATTTTATCCTGATGTAATTTCAATCCTTCACCTCCACCAAAACAGTCTCTCAGATTAAACTTCAGCAGTCCAGAATAAAAACCTGCAATTACTTATAAAGGAATTTTGTTTTAAATATTGCTTACCGACACAAACGTTCCTCTAGAAATGCTGTAGAACTTCCCTGTGGTGAGTTTAAGAGGTTTTTGAGACCTCGTCATTATTATTCTAAGAGAACTTTTCAACCTCGGAGAACTTCCAATCCAGTCACCATTGTAGCTCGCCTCTGACAAGTGCAAACTCTGTACAAACACAATTTTGTTAATAAAATAAAGTGTAATAACATTTTTAATTTTAGATTTCGAGTTGAAAGCTGGTTCAATGAAATCAGTAGCGGGGAGGAATCAGTGTCCGTACAAATTGCTGCAAGAGTGAGAAATCTTTAACACCTACGAAAAAGAAACCTTTCACACGCTCAGTTTAATCTCTCTAGCTGCTTTGAGCACAGAGGAAAAAATTAAGGGATACTCGCTTATAACCCAAGTCATCGAGCAATCTAAATAAATAAAAACTCCTCAATGGTTTACCAGTTTATATATTGTAATTTCGAAGAATCTTGAAGATATTGAGACGTAATCCACATTAGAAATTAAGGAAATAATTATTCTTCATCCGACACTTTTGCGATACAATCGTATTTACAGTCTTCTAAAAATTTTACCAAACTGTCCGCCTTAAACAGCCTACAACACGCGTTAACGTCTATTGTTGGAATTGTCATATATTTAATGGAAATAAATCAAATTTGCAGCCCTTTTATATGATCCTATTATTTCCTTTGTACGACTGGTGGAAAGTGTACAGATGATTTCTTAGAAATGGAACAAAGGCTACGGCAGCCTCGAAAATGAAATGTACATAATGTTTAAAGGGCGAATTTATACTAACATATACGTCATGTTAATTCGAGGTTTTTATCGCTATTATTGTTATGTATATATTTCATTTAGAGAATAATTAACGGAGTCAGTTTTTAACTTAAACAGTATATTTCACCTCTTCCAAAACTCCATGAGCGAACCAGCAGTAGATGAATACTTCCCCGAAAATTATTAGCATGTACATTATACCTTTGATCTTGATTACTATGTCCTTCGTTTTCTAGAAAAACGGAAAATTTCAGAATTAACAAATATTTAAGACAAAAACTTATATGAGCAATTACAGTTTAACTAATTAATTGTTCCTAGACGCGTAGAAAACTTACCTCCAAAGACTGAAACAACGTCATACACATTATCAAAATGCAGGCTAGGAATTGCGGTAGAACTATGATATTCATGACGTCTTCGATTTCTTCTACAAATCTAACAAAAATTTAATGTATAAATATACGCTCAGTTGCAAGGAAGGAAAAGGACGGTTCTATTACTTTAAGCGCGTACCTAATTATTACTTGATGGTACTGAACACAGTTGCGAAGTTCGTTGTAAACTAAGCCTTCTTCATCAGGTACAGGATCAGGCCTTGGGTTTATCTTTGTGTTCTTGCCGTTTTCTTGTTCCTGTGTACAGGCGATTTCTCGCGATACAGAATTTACGTTTCTCCCTAGACTTGACAGTCTTAAGTTCAATATTCTCAGATGAGTACTGGTATGAATCATGAGAGACAATAATAACAGGTCAACTGACGGTATTACCAAGCCAGCACACCATAACCCCATCCCTTGAAGAACGTAAGTAATCTCATAGTTTGGACTGGAGACGTCATCGTAGTAATAATAGGAGCCTGTTGGGTAACGACTGGTAGCAGTTTCATCGATGAGTTTATGAATAAACGGGGAAAAGATCCACGTGATGTAAACAAAGATGCAAGATATGGCAAAGGCGTAGAACATGACTTTAGATTTAAAAGACGCTACCTCCATCATTTTTAAAATTACGTCGTTCTTAAGTTTTCTTTGTGTCCTAATCATTTTATCTAAAGTGTCTGCTAGGTTTTGCACCTTAGCAGTACGAGGAATTATCAGAAACATCTTGAAGAGTCCGCTGACGAAACCCATCAGAGATCCCGTCGATTCGATCACCTTCTCCATATTCCCCCAGTTGACGTAAATGGCTCCAATGAGACCGACGGAAGGGAAAATTTGTATAGCAAAGAAAAAGAAGCTATAGATTAAGTAAATGTATCTGGCAATCCCATGAGAAGGAGGCCACAGACCACTAAAACAAAATATGACAATTGGCCGCCATTGAGACGAAGTTTTTGCCGGCAGCCACATTGCTTTAATAAATTTTGAGCAGAATGTGTTGGTGACACTGCAACAGAAAGAAGTAATTGATTTTACCAGTAATTTACAAACTGATGAAAAGGTATAATGAGAATCGATACGCTGACCATGTATCACCCCAAATTCGAAATGTGTCATGTAAGAAGAAGACAGTCCGAAGACGAAGGCCCTGAAAAGGCTGCGGAGCCAAGGAAGAACATTTATAAGTGGGTCATGTTGCACGTATTTCATGCTCACAATCCTTTCATTTGAATATATATCGCGAAACTGAGACTACGGCGAGTTTTAGGGCAGAAGCTTAATTTTCTGTCACCCCGATAGCCACTGACCTTTGAGACAGTAATAAATAGTATATCACATAATGTCTGTTTTCAAAATAAATATACAGAATAAAATTAACGACTAACGAGACAAACTAAGTATTTTTATTTAATTCATACAACGTTTCGTCATCTCGCTTGTGACTTCGTTGGGTAAGTTTCTCTAGGATATTACAAAAAAATATTTATTATCAAAAGAACTGTTGTTATACGATATACTCTAATTTTTAATTTTCATTAAGAAATTAACCCGATGAACTCAAAAATGAGATGACGAAGCGTTGTATGAATTAAATAAAAACTGGAAATTAGTCGGGAAAATAATTCTAAATATTTTTAAGAAATTATAAATACGCTACCTGTTAAAAATCTAATCACCGCTAGCAACACGACCTTACTGAACGTTTCCTATGCTGTGAAGGGATATTATGACGGAAATTAAGTAAATCTGCTACTTCGGCAGCATAATAACTAGAGTAGGATAGCACAGGCAAGTAAGGAATTTACTTACGGCTAAAATAAGTGTGAATATAAGGAACTCATTGCTAAAAATGTTCTTATGTAGTGTGGCGTTATATGGGTACGAAAAGTTTACGATAGGAGTTGCAGAAATTAAAAATTAGAAGCTTTAGAAAAGTGGTATCATAGAAGAATGAGATGGGTTGATAGTTACGTAAAAGTGAAATGGCTTCCGCAGAATAGGTTAGCATCAGACCAGTCTAAGGACTGAATAAAAAAGCAACATTAATCTAGGATAGAAGTATGTGAATGAAACATTAAAATTTTTTAGTTGAAATATTGTAATAATTTAACGCATTATACGATATATATTTGCGATCAGCCGTATTAAATATAAGAAATAACCATATTTTAACTAAATACCAGTAAAAAATTCCGTAGTGTCGGACTGTATGAGTGAAGATGGCTTCCTGAAGCTAAACTAACAGACTACGATTAAACAAACGACATACTCCAGACCAAGAAAGAACAACGGAGCCAGAGTAAGAACTTGCAAGTATTATAATGTATACCATCAAGCTCTTTTAAAGTTTCTGTTTCTTTCATTCGCAGCCTAGTATCGGTAGATAATTTCAGAGGAAAACCCGTATGCCTCAGTTCAGCAAGGCGAAACACATTAATTATTGTAAAGGGTCACGTCTTAGGTAGCAACTAACTTTGTCGCATAGTATCCGTTTCCGAGGGAATAGGAAATTAGTTAGGAGAACAGTTACGTAAAACCTCTATTGCGTCTTCACAGGCCAGACTTTTCATGTAGTACTTCTCATAGAACATATAGCAAATTAAAGGCTTGTTTGATAACTAGGGTAATAATATAATAATAAAAAAGATAACTTCCTACATCATTTCGGCCGTAACCGTAGCTGAAGATGGTCCATGCGCGGTACCAAATTCTTCACATGTAAATTCAATCATTTTTCGGCTGAGGGAATCAAGGAGTAAATAAGACGTATTGCTAAATTTTAAGCCTGAGGAAGTCTCAAAATGGACTACACCATTTAATCTCCAATTGTACTTCACGATTCTCAGGAACCTGTAAAGGTTTTATTTTGGTTTGCAAGTAAGGCTTGGAACTAAACCTTTCCATTGAATTGTTGGTCTTCTTACCAGTTATTTAAGAAGAACTACCTCTAATTCTTTACATTTCTACCTTAATTATTATTAATAAAACGTAACGTATCAAATAGTCATTGAGAAACTGTATTTCGCACCTCCAAAACTACCTCAAACATGAAAAATGTTGACAAATATGTACATATACAACACACTTCTTGTCACGTTTAACTTCACTATGAGTGATGGAAGTTGAAAGATAAAGTTAATGATTCTACCTTTTTAAAGCCTATAAAATTTAGCAGATTCTTCGAAGCTCTGTAAATCAGTATGGCTACAGAAATATTTTTACTTGTGTAGTAATCAATCACCATTTCGTGTCGAATAATTATCTTCGGGAAACCAGCAATTAAGCAGCGCCTTATGAAATATTAATTTTTCACCTCTGTTAATGAGCTCTCTTGAATAATGGGGGTGTCCCTCAAATTATTGGTTATCAGTTTCCTGTTTCCAAATGCGTCGAGAACTTGGGCTACTTCGTATGTATGTAACAAAACATTAGTTGATACAAAGTAAAACATTCCTTGCTCCGCCAAATGAGGAATTGTAGACCATCTTCTTATTGAGCAGATAGAGGCAGAAAGCAACGCAAAAAAAAGTCTGTGCGTACTAAACTGTTTATGCAGGTCAGATATATGAAACTTATATTGCGACTAATGTATATTATATTAAATTGATGCATAGTTCTATTATCTTATACAACAACAATAATAGATATTATTTAAAATGTAGTGTATGGGGAATAAATATCTATAATATTTGTCTGTAAATGTAATTCAGGTGTGATCTTTGGTTAAAATTCATCAAGGATGTTAAACTGAAGGACATTTCCCCGTTTTCAATTCTACCCTCTACATAGAGCTTCCTGTTTTATTATAATAATTACATTATTGAAGACAACGGGGTCTGAATAAAGTTACCTACATATCAGAACACAGGATTATTTTGCAACATGTAAGAATTTATTGAAAGTTAGTTTACAGGTCAAAAACAGTAAATTATGAAGCATATTAACTATTTAAAGAAGTTGAGTCTTTTCTACAAAGCAGGATTTGTGAATGTAGTTATAGATAAAATTGCATTAAAATTATTTTTTTACTCTCATTTCATGTTGCCATCTTGTTTTAGTGCTGTTGCCAATCCAGTTTGAACTTTCAGCCCTTGCGATTATACAGTTGACTGAGAACTGCGTAATAGGAGTAAGATATATTCATGAGCTGAAAAGGTAAACGTAACATTAAAAACTCGAAATAAGTAACAGTTTCTCATTATTTTATAAGATAATGAATTACTGACGAAGAATAAATTGGTTCAATTAGGAAAGATTCATGTTTTATCATCCATCTTCTGTAAGTATAACTTATTTAGTATAATCGTTACAACAATGCCTGATGCCGTGCAGTCAAAAAGGCATTACTTTCATCTATACCAATAAATAAATTTGAATCTGTCTGACTGTCTGTCTCGAATGGGCTCCGAAACGGATCAACGATTTTTAATGAAAATTGAGGAGTTTGAAAAAAAAATTTAAATTAAATTTTGGTGTAAGTTTCATTTTGATATCTTGCCTAATTCAGAAGATATTAATGGAAATATTTATAAATCCATTGAATTGCCTAGCGATAGGCGACGTGAAAACCAACTGCGAGTTATATGTCCTATTAGGCGTTCCTATACAATTATTAGCGTAATTTTGGCAGTATGAGAGAGAGGGCATTATAACTTCATCTATTGTTGCAAATGTGTGAAAGCGGTATCTGTTCAAAACCAACTGCGAGTAGAGCAAAATAAAGACAGCTGTTTCTGCACGAACAACGTCGCGGGCATAGCTATTTTTAAATAACTCCAAACAATTCGGATTAAAATATGATAAACAATACGTGATGAACTGGTTGGCTGGTGCACATGTGCTCATGTGCTACAGCACATAAATTAATTTTTAGAAGGAATTATTTGTTTCGTAATTCTAAGAAGCTTTAAAATAATAGTATTTAAAGAGTGTGAATTTATGCTTTAATTTATGCTTGAAACCTTTAAATTGTCCGCCTTCCAGCGCACTCCTTCCCACAATCTTTTGGGCAACACGAGAGCCCTGTCTGTAATGAGAAATGCGCATGCCCAGTATTTCCTTTTCATTCACCTGCTACTCTGTGATCGAACAATTACAAGAGCTACAAAAAGCACAGCTGTAGGCGGCCTCATCAGGCTACATTTTTAAGAGTTTATGGGGTAGTTATGGTTTATTTTAATTAATGTATGGTTACTGAAAAGAAAAACCATTTAATAGGCGGTATTTCGAATACTTTCATAACTCTGAGCAAATTACGTCATGATCCTGCATACAACATTGCCATAAAGTGTGGTTTCTTCCTGAAGTGAACTTTATTAATTTAAAACCTTTAAGAAGTAAAAATACTTTCCTGTTAGCAATTTGTGCCAATTTTATTTTATATTTTTACAATTTAAAAAATTTATTCCTATTACACGTTATGTAGATGAATTAGAAATGTAACTTATTACGGGTCGTATTATTAATGTCTAACATAAGGGGAATTATCCTCGAAAAAATTGTGCCTTGGGGTGATGAAGCACATTACTTTAAATATTGAGGAGACGCCACTGCGTGATGGTATTATATAAATGCTCGGCGAAAGTGTTAGAGAAGTATAATTAGACATAATTAGTAAAAGCATTTATGAGACGAACGACTAGGAATAACCAGATGAAGTTATCAACATCCGACCAAAATTCCAATATCAAGGAACTGGATAATCGTAAAAAAAATAATAAAAGTATCGGGTAACATACAGCGGAAACCACGATCCTAATTTTTGTTTATAGTCGCACCTGCTGCAAGGTTATTAGCGACTGTTCACGATTATAGCAACTTATATCCATGTAGGAGTATCATAGGATGACTTCTCAAACAACACAAACGTCCAAACCCATGCCAGGATTCGAACCCGGGATTCCTGCTCCTAAATTGAGTTACTCCAAATAAACGTGGTTCCAATTTCACTGTACGAAATTTGTTCTCACTCAATCGTCTTTAAAATATCGTTTGAAAAAATATCTCCGATATATCTACCTTATTATAGAAGAATTAGTCTTAAACTGTAGCTAAAGTAACTTTTCATAAACGCCTGCTTACCGATATAAATGTTCCTCTAGAAATGCTGTAGAACTTCCCCGTGGTAAGTTTAAGAGGCTTCTGTGACCTGGTCATTATAATTCTAAGAGAACTCTTCAACCTAGGTGAACTTCCTATCCAGTCACCATTGTAGCTCGCCTCTGATATGAGCGAACTCTGGGGAAAGAACACAGTTTGAAACATAAGAAATATAAAATATAGGAACGCATTTGTAAATATTATTATGCCAAGTTGCCATCAATATTTTGATTCGTATTACACTGAAGCTAAGAAGCAGTTGAAGTTTTAAAATGTAAATAGAATATTAAACCTCTTCCAAAACTCCATGAGCGAACCAGCAGTAAATGAACACTTCGCCGAAAATAACCAACAAGTATGATATGCTTTTGATTTTTACCACGGTGTCTTCTGTTTTCTAGAACAATGGAAATTTGATTGTTGTAGAAAAGAAAGGACAGTATTAGGCCGTTTATGTCAGTTATGCATGAAAGGCATACCTCTAGAGACTGGAACAACGTCAGGCACATGATCAGGATGCAGGCTAGGAATTGCGGCAATACTATGATGTTCATGACGTTTTCGATTTCTTCAACGAATCTATAAAAATTTAAAATATAAATAAACACTCAGTTGCAAAGTGGTAAAAAGAACGTTGCTGCTAGTTAAACCCACCCAATTAATACCTGGTGATACTTAACACAGGCTCGAAGTTCATTGTAGATCAATTTTTCGCGGTCAGATCCAGAATCTGAGCTACTTTTTACTGCATTTGAAGTTGCGTTCTTGTCGTTTTCTTTTTGTTTTATTTTAGTGTTTTTCCCTAGACTTGAAAGTCTCAAGTTCAGTATTCTTAGAAGAGTACTAGTATGAATCATGAGGGAGAAAAATATCAAGTCTACTGACGGTATGATTAAGCCGACAATCCATAACCCCATAGCTTGAAGAACGTAAGTAACCTCGTAGTTTGGACTGGAGACGTCATCGTAGTAATAATAGGAGCCTGTTGGGTAACGACTGGTAGCAGTTTCATCAAGGAATTTATGAATGAACGGGAAGAAGGTCCACGTGGTATTGGCAACGCAACACAGTACCATGAACGCGAAGAACATTATGTTTGATTTTGAAGAAGCCTCGTCCAACATTCGTAAAATTTCATCGTTGTTAAGTTCGATTTGTTGTCTAATCATTTTGCGTAAAGTATCTTCGAGGTGTTGCACCTTAGCAGTACGCGGAATTATCAGTAACATCTTGAAGAGTCCGCTGACGCAACCCATCAGAGATCCCGCCGATTCGATCACCTTCTCCATATTTCCCCAGTTCACGCAAATGGCTCCAATGAGACCGACGGAAACGAAAATTTGTAAATTAAGGCAAACGAAGCTATAGCTTAGGTAAATATATCTCGTTATGCCCTGGGAAGGAGGCCACAATCCACAAACAGATATCATAGCAATGGTCCGCCACAGGGGCGATTCTTTCGCTGACATGGCCATGGCTGATCTGGCAACTTACTGTTGACGCTAGAACAAAATATTTGTTTCTACGATTAACTGAAATACATAAATTATGTAAATAATTAGTTAATGGTTATCAAGAAGTAAAGGGTGTCCCATACGGAAAGCAATTTATGGAGCGAACACGAAGGATCAAGTCATCCAGGTTTTGAAAGTACATTTCAAGTTTTGTGAATGCTATGCAGAGATCTTTACAAGACGTCGTGTACTTTTTGGTAGGCGAAATGCCCCTAATGTGTCGACAGTCCGGGGGAAATATGAAGATACAGGATCGACGGCAAACATCAAATCACCCGGACGTCAGTGATGGAGTTACTACCGAGTCCATTGAAGACGACTCGCCTCCGTTCTCAACAAAGCAGTTTGCAGCGAATTTTAACAAAAGATCTGGATTTACATCCTTTTAAGATCCAACTAAGACAAGAGTTGAAGCAGATGGATCACTTGAAAGCGTCGAACGTTTGCCGATTGGGAATTCACAAAACAAGAATTCGATAGTGTTTTTCAAAAGAAAGTAGTCTTACGTAACGAGGCACATTTCCAGCTTAATGATTATGGAAATAAACAGAATAGCCGAATCCTCGCATGGTCTGTGAACAGAGTCTGCATCCAGAACGAGTCACCGTTTGGTGCTGGTGGACTAATTGGGACATAGTTTTTTGAATACGAGACTGAAAAGCAGTGGCAGTGAATGGTGATCGTTATCGCCACATGAAAACATAGTTCTTTATGGCCACAATTGCAAGAATTGAAAGAGGAAGGCTTGAGGTTCTAACAGGAACTTGTCACTGCCGTTGCTGAGAGAAAGATTCCCTCCCTTCTAGTCTCATCCCTCAGCACCCAGATCCTGTGATTTGACACCATGTGACTTTTTTTGGAGCGGGTATGCCAAATTTTGTGTTTATATGAATAATCCCTCAACTCAAAGCAGAAATTAGCCGTGTCGTGGGTGAAAGTCAAGAGAGATTTCGCTTTAGAGACGTTGAAAATTTTGTCTCCAGAGTGGATGTGTGTAGTTTCATGTTTAGCCACTGTGCTTCATATTGGCAACAATATTAGCAATATTCAATTAAAAAATGTGTTTTGTTATTAAATTAAAAATTGCGTTCTTTACGGGACGCCCTTTAGTAAATTGTACTCTTACGATTTGGAAATCAAAATGAAGCTATAAAAATAGGCTGTTATATTCGAGTAACGAACAGAATCTTCATTATATTTCTCTAAATTTTGACTCCAGGACTTTTGCTTTTTATACTACAAAATTGGCTGAGCGAGTAAGACATTAGGGAAATTAATGAAACAAAAATGTTTCCCCGAAAATATATTGAAAATGGAAATATAATAATCTGAACGCATCTATATGGTTAATATCAGAAATATGTAGCGCTTGCTCAAGTCAATGTAAGAAAACATGTGTGCCTGAAAAATAAATTAATATCAGTATATAAAATTACGTGTCGTTTTAATGCCTGAAACTTACCTACTACGATTTTTTTTTGACCAGGTATCACAGCCTAAACAAGAACTGTTAAAATATTACAACGTACAACAGGTACTTTAAATGTTTATCTTGCGAAATTTGTAGTGTGTGCGTCGACCATCTCAAAAGCATACAGGTCTGTCAGACATATTCCGTACAACAAAAACTTACAAGATGGAACACATTAATTATAGGAAGAGGTCACGTCTTTGGAAGGAACAAACTTTCGGTCGTTAATACCTTTGGGGTGGGGGAGGGGGGAAGATTTGGAAATGAGCCACTTCAACCGTTACGTAAAATTTCACTTGCTTCTTTATAAGCCAGTCTTTTAACGTAACGCTTCTCACGTTGATGATAATTTAGGCATATCAGAAACGCATTGTTACAGACGTATTACCTAGGAGGGCCGTTGTGGTGGCACACGGAGAATTTGGCAAGAAACTGCATTACAGATTGTAAAAGGAGAATGATCTAAAAACCGGCCAGGCATTTATGTCGTGTATTTAGGGTGTTTATGTCTGGATGAGGACGACAATCTCTCATCTCACTGCCAATATTCGCGACGTTCACCCAACCATCTTCCCTGCAATCGGTGAGCCATTCACGACTCGTGTGTTTTAAAAAATATTTTCTATTTAATGTCTGACGAAATCCCATTCCATGCGAATGCTGCGACCCCACAGCAAGCTCGTCTCCCGACATTCGAAATGGCGTGAGAATAGTACCCAGAAGCCCCAAATACCTGATGCAGGTTTTCCCACCACCTCTTTAGGTGAAACACCGGCTAGGATTTTCAAACTATAGGCCGAGGGTCCTACTCAACCCTTGGCTACCTTGCTCTACCTTCCACGTCCCCCCTTTTCAATACCCTTCCTATGCTATTAAAGGGGAGTTTTCTGTAGACTTTTACTAAAATAAAAAAGCTATAGCCCGGGGAGGACTGCATGTGGGAGCTTTCTCTCGCAAGCAGGCAGATTGATTGCGGGGCTTACCTTTGGGGATGCCTCATACTCTCTCTAGTTTTTTAAAGGGTCTCACATGCTGAGGCACCTTAATCTATTTCAGGAGGTGTATGTACTGGGGTCGAAGACCTTGCGTTTACAGTAGAGATGTCTGCTGAACCCATTGGATCAGTCCTAAAATGGAGACACGGAGAAGGGAATGCAGCAACCCCACAGTTGTCATTTGGAAGAGCGACCTACCTGATGCATGTATCTCTTTTAGGTGGAACACTGGATAAGATCCTTAAACTATAGCCGAGGGGCCCTGGTCAACCTTTCACTACCATTCACATTCCCCTTTTTCAATTCCCTTCCTATGCAATTGTTTCAGGGTCATCCTCATGTAGTCTGCCCCCCCCCCCCTTTCCTTCAAATAAGTCTGGTAGCAACCAGGCCAGAAGAATGAGAGTAATATTAGCAATTATAAACTGATTTTTAAAACTATATATAGCATGGAATAGATAAATACTCTACAACTTTTATTTCTAGGCCAAAGAAGTGTACAACTGACCATTTTGGAGATGTAAAGTTGCTTACATATGACAAATGATTTCCTAACCTGTTTTCAAAATCAATTATATCATCCGACACAGAATTTAATGCTGTACAATTTTATTAAACTCTTAAAAGGGGCACAACATTTCATGGTATTTTTAGGCTGTATAAACTTTTCTGGACACCTTTTGAAAATGATAACATTGTTTTCTACTACCTGCCACAACATATACACATAAAATACGGAAATCGAATACCCACCCATTTGTGGTAAGATGTACACAACTATTGGGCTAATTCTTTAAATTAAAATGAATACTATAATGTTAAATTTTTTCCCGATTTATTGGCTGATTTACTATTTATTGATTTCCTAACAGTCCGATATTGTAACTAATTAAAATGAATACTTTACTAGCTTGCAGAATTTTATTCTCTTACTGAATACTTACAAATAATAAAATGGCAAAAAGGTACACAGTTAAATCAGTTTGACAAAAAAACAATGATTTATTGAGAATAAATTATTTGAGACTTTTATCACAATTTTTCAGAATATTTACAAAAAAAACCTAAATCTTCAATACTTGATGTTCACAAAGTGACATCTCTTGTGCCAGCCTTTTCTACCTGAAACAAATTCAATAATAAGGCTTTTGCACCTTTTCCAATCTTGAGGATACCTCAATAACACTCTAAGGTTTTCACAATATAAAGAGCTGATTGAAATTTGTGAATTTCTAATTAAAATAAATGGCAGCAATAATAAAAACAATTTTCTAAACAAACCTTGAAGAGAAACAAGTAAGATATAATAATAGACACAACCTTAATTTAACAGACAAACCTTATTAAATAGAACTAATTAATAAATTCATATAAGCTGACATTTTGATGCAAGCTTAGTATCTTTGTCAAATAGCTTTGGAATTTGAAAGGAAAATGAATTTAAGTAACTGCTATAGGGGTTTTCAATAAGGGTGGGTCAATGTTAAAATTAAATAAAATATGATGCACAGAAAACAACATTTTACTTTGGTTTTTCGGGAGTATATATTTTTTACATATAAGAGGAAATATTTTCTTACTAACCATGAAGCTGGCTGAACTGTTTAATTTAATTGGGCTCTTTAGAACTACAACACTCTTGATGTCATCACTTTCTGGGCCAAGCATGAGGGAGCAACTCAATCTGTGACCAAGGCTCTCACCAAAAGCTGGAATTATTTCAGAACTACCATCAGGCATCACTTTTGTAGTAAGCTGATTTGTTACAACCACCTAGAAAAAGCAATTGAAATTTATCTCTAAACCACAGAAAAATAGGGCAAAAATTACATAGCAGAAATTAAATCACATTTAGCCAAAACACATTAACAACATACTTCAAAATATATGCTTATATGGAAATCTGGTGATATTGAAATTGAAACTGTTAATTTTAAATTGACATATTATTGATTGTGCATATTTCACATAAATATGAATGGAAAAATAAAAACATTGGTCACACTTTCATTTAAAAAAATAATCATCCTCAAATAAAATCTGTACAAAAGGTTTTTGTTAGAATGTGTATGATCCTGAACATTGAAGCCTGTCCCACAATTTATAATTATAAGTACTGTTACCAGAATGTTATTTACAAGCAAATGGCTATTTATATTAAATAAAATGGGGCTCTAATAAAATAAGCATGATATACTCATTAAAAACTTTTACAAAAAATTTTATGAATACTTACAGCCAGATTATATGCAAGAATGTATGACTGAAGGTAATCAAAGATCTGGTATAATAGTCTTGTCCGTTCCAAACTCCTTAGGTCACCAATAAAAAAGGGAAAAGTCAAACTGTCAATTACAATGAGTTTAATCTGAAAATAATAATTTTAGTCAAGTTAATAAAACACAAAATAATTTTGAACATATAAGTCTTGGCTTTGAGACAGTAATTTATAAATTTTACCTACTTTAATAAATGGTTTATTCTGGGGTAAAGATTTGGACACCATAAATCTTGTTAATTTAAGGTAGAAACCATTGTATGGTTTTGAATTAAGAAAAGGAACTGATAAATTATGAAACAAGGAAGAATTACAAAAAAAAACTAAATTTAAATTATCTTCAGCTTAAGTTATTGACGAAAATATAATTTACATAACTAAAGAATATTGAAAAATAGTTACATGAAAATTAGTCATCAAAAGTGAACAATATGTCAATAATATATGATAGAAAGTGCTAATAATAGATTCAGGCTGAATTTGTAGAACTAATAACTATGCCACACACCCTTTCTACATGAAGAATATCCCTCAGTTGAACAACCGCTGCCATAAGTTCCACATGGTCTATTACATGCATATAGAAGATATTATTCAACATAGAATCCTTGTTAAATTGCGAGGGCAGTTGTTTCCCATAGTGTTTTGCCAGCATACGGCAATGAGAAACACAAGATTCTGCAATATCTGAATAAATAATATTATTATATATATATATCACATTGGAAAGATTAATTTAAAAGTTCTGAGAGAATTCAGGTATACCTGCCAATCGATCAAGGACAACACCACGACAAGTGTCTATAAATACTGCCTTTCCTTCTACTCCCCCGAATATAGTAGGAATTTGGACATCTACACAAAGCTGCATGCTGAAGATAAAAAGTTGTTATTATTATGAATCAACAAATGTTGCCATTTTTGGTCATACCCATTTTCAAAGTTAAACATACAACAATATTTAATTTGTTTCATATCCAACATGTTTATGTTACTAACACCTATTTTAATTACAAGAAAAATTCATAAATATTAAATTGAAGATGATTTTTAACTTACCATAACTGAGTCTTTCCAGAACCTGGCATACCACAAAAACCTGTAATCTGTTTTAATGCAACACCCCCGCCAAGAATATCATCCAATCCTTTACAAAAAGTCACAATTTCTGTACATGAGTCCTCCTCCTAAAAATTTAAAGATTTCAAATAATAATGCTGAGGCTCTTGGAAATTTGACATTCTTATTCAGCTTAGCAATATGAACTTAAAGTTAATTACTTTCTGTCTCTCTTTCCTGTATTTAATTTGACAAAGCCACATAATTTATAGATAGATATATAATTGATTTTGAAAGACAGAAATGGGGTGTATTACCAGAAATTAAAACTTAGTTTTGCCAATTAGGGTGAAAAAATATTCTTCTCAAGTTTATGGAGGTGTTAACCTCCTATTTTAAGTATAATGGAGACACCCATTTACAGAAAACAACCAGCTGTGTTACAGTTAATAAGTTAATACAGCATAGACTACTGTCATCCAGCACAAGGCATGTCTCCGCCGCGACCTAACATATATAATTAAACAAACATACATAAAGGTTGGACTAATATAAAGATCTCTGATGAAGAATGCAATTATTGTCCATGATTCATGAGTGATATGTCAATATTATGTAGCATATAAATTCAATTAATGTAAAAAATATAATAATTTTTTTAAATTCAATTTATATTTTTGTGTTATTATGAATTAAAATAATGAATTATTGTAATTTGGAATATTTAATTCCTGTGCTAAAAATTCAATAATGTAAGTATTTTTTATTCAAATTTAAATATTTGGAACATACACAAATTGTTTATTTAATAATTTAAGTAAACATGTTATAAGTTATTTGTTTAGGATTAAATCTTAATGCTTTTTATTATATTCTTCCAATAATTTTAGATAATGTTTGAAGATGTCCCTAAACAAATGGAATTCTAACTTTCAATCTTTCCAAATAAAGATTCTAACTGTTGGTCATATCCTACAACTTGAAGTATAAGCCAGGAATTGTACTGATTATTAAAATTACTATTCCCCCATACCTCTAATAGACTGAGAGCAGATCTTGTCTGAGGAATTGTTTCCAAACTTTTCCAGAACTTATCATCAACAACGAATTTCTTCAGGATGTTATTTACAACAGGTTTGTCTGAAGCAAATAAAAAATATGATATGTTTATAATAAAAGGTGTTTGTTCCAACAAAACAGAAAAAACTAGTTCTTTATCAAGGTCATAAATGAAAATATTGAAATATGACACTTTCGGATTAATGCAAAACTTATCATAATGAAGAGAATAAAATAAATATATACCTTTATCTAAAAGAACTTCTTCAAGATATAAATACCCAGCAGACAAAAAACTAGACAAAACATCTTCTGCTATGAAGCAAGTTGTTAGAGGTCTTGGTGATAACCACATAATACTGAAAATAATCATATCTCTAATTAAATAAAGTTTTGCACCAATTAATTTCGGTAAAAAAGGGCATGGAAAAATAAATTGATAATAGCTACTTTTGGCATAATTAAAATATTTTCGTTAATGGAAGAATTTTGACTAACCACTTGTATTTATGGTAAATTGGAAGTCATAAGTAAGTTCATAAAACTATTTCAAAAGATGCAGTTTACTTGACGTAAAACAAAAATAATTATTAGACAGTATAATACTCCAGTTCGCCTGTCATTCTTCTAACAATTCACTTCCTTA
Source organism: Eucriotettix oculatus (assembly GCA_034510155.1). NCBI lineage: Eukaryota > Metazoa > Arthropoda > Insecta > Orthoptera > Tetrigidae > Eucriotettix > Eucriotettix oculatus. The sequence goes on from CM067379.1 coordinate 29,663,604, forward strand.
CTTTCAGCATCTACTACATTGTCAGTAAACGAGCGTCTGGTTAATAGATATATTGAGAATACAATGAAACATATTTTACCTTAAAAGTAAATAAATATTAATGAAAATAAGAATAATTGTAATTCGCGCTTCATAAAATCATATTGAGCAATGTCGCCAACTTCAAAACTAGAAAAGTATAAAATAAGCACGGAATAATTTAGATAAAAAATTAAATAGCGATGGTGAAATAAATCTTTCAGTTCATTTTTCTGGATGAATGTACTTAAATTTGAGTCCATTGAAAGCTACAGCTTTGGATTTAGTTACAGTAAATGTGTCGCTGTTCATTTCCTTTATTTGGTACAATTTACATCCAACTATGTTTTCCATAATATAATAAGGAATTAATATTCAACTTATTGAACCTATACAGACTTCACTACGAATCCCGTCTATACCTGCATGTGATTTCGAGAAATACTGTAGTACGGAGACCTCCCTTTTATTTTTGAATAATAGAAGTTATTACTAATAAGAACGTACGATTTAATCCTATTTTCAACGATATTTATTTTTATTTCATAAGCAAAGGAATACTTGTTCATATAATTCGCGAAATCTACGGAACAGCAAGAATACAAAAAAGATGATAGTAACCACACAATTTTACCCATATACGCCTCTAGGCGAACAGCATAGGACAATTACTTTATTATATTAACGATAATAGTATACAGGAGAATGGAACGTCAAATAGAATGTGAGTTAGGAGAAGATCAGTTTGGTTTTGTGAAGAATGTAGGAACAAGAGAAGCTATTTTGACTTTGCATCTAATTTAGAAGACAGGATAAGAAAAAAACAGATATATGTTCATGGCATTAACAGATTTAGAAAAAGCCTTTGGTAGTCTAAACTTATGAGGATATTGAAGATAACACTAATAAAATATAGAGAAAGAAGAATTATCCATAACCTCGACTTAAGACAGTAATTGGAATTGAAGGGCAAAAAAATAATGCAGATATCAAGCAAATAATAAGACTTAGAAGAAAATTAAAGACGATTATATAAGAGGAATCATACTCCAATGAGAAGAAATAAAACCATAGGGTTTGCTGAAGAAGAATTGGAAACCATAATGAATGCCATGAACGTGATCCTGGAGGAAAAGTGCAACGTGAGGATTATTAGAGGAAAACCAAGGTAATGGAGTGTAGTATCGGAAACAGTGGAATAATAAAGAATAAAGTGTGGCGTTAAATTGGTGCGAAACGTGGACTGTAGGAGGTACGGAAATAAAAATAATTGAAGCTTTTGAAATGTGAAGTTATATAAGAATGCTGAAAATGAGATGGATGGACAGAGTAAACAGAAGCAATGCAGAATAAGAGAAGAGACAACAATATGGAGGACTTTGACCAAGCGAAGAGATCGATTAAAAGGCCATGTTTTGAGGTACGAGATTCTAGTAAAATTTATGATTAGAGGGAAGTGTGTGTGGGTAAGAATAGAAGAGAGGCAAAGCTGGAATCCGCTGAACAGATTAGGCAGAATATGGGATGGGCTGGTTATCTAGAAATGAAAGGTTTGTGCAGAATAGATTAGCATGGTGGGTTGCATTAGGCCAGTATAAGGGCTGAATACTACAAAAACATCTCCAATGATTGATTCCAATTTTTTAAAAATGCGTTTAACGCTAATTCTTTTTGCGCTAGTAAATGTTGCTCTGACTACACGCTTAAAAAACGAATCAATTATAAGAAAAGAAAAACTGTTTGTCCTATTAAATTGTACATAAATCGACCAAAATATAGACATTTGCCTGAAATCATCAGATACCAAATTGGAAAAAATTAAGTAAAACTTTGACTGAATCCAAAGGTTCATTGCATAGTAAGCATATCTTAAATATTTTCTATATTCTTTGTTTGCAGAAACATCAAAGACAAGAAGAGTATTAAGCTCTTTGTATAACATAACGTCAATAAAGAAAACATCGACGGGGATTCTAAAAATATCTTGTACTTGGAATAACTCAATTAAAATTCGAACTATAGTTTTTATATTTGTAAAATGAACGCATGTATAATATCAAGTACTTTGCTTTAAATTAAAAGTTAAACGTCTCGTAATTTTGACAACCTTTATAACCAACTTAATTTTATTTTGTTTTGATAAAAAAGTAAGTTCATAATTTATCTATCATATTATGTTATTTACTTATTAAATATTCTTGACTGACTCGATTCCCGGCGAGTCAATCGTTGCCCTAGAATCGTATTAATTGTCTAATTGTGGGCGATTTGTTTAGTTAGGTAGTCGTTTCATTTACTTTTTGAATGTATTTGAATTTGTAGTACTTATTTCTAGTAAAACGACTTGTGTAATTTATAATGAATTTAACTCATTAAATTTTCTTGGTTATTTTTATAATATTAAAATTAAATTCTTGGACTCTTAAAAAGTGATAATTTGTGAACAAATTTGTATATCAAGTTTAATATTGGTACCTTCTAAAGCAATGTCACATTATCAACATTTCTATTTATTATTAATTTGTTTGAGATATGTTGTCCATCACAATGTGTATAACATTTCAGGTTGATTCAATCATGGGTGAACGTAAAGGAACAAACTTATACTACCCTCCTGACTATGATCCAAAGAAAGGAGGGCTCAATAAGTTTTTGGGAACTCATGCTCTTAGAGAACGAGCCCGAAAAATACATCTTGGTATACTTATTATTCGATTTGAGATGCCTTATAATATATGGTGTGAAGGATGTAATAATCATATAGGAATGGGTGTGAGGTAAGTTTTGCTGTAGTTTTATGGTCCCCAAAGTGTAGTTCATGGAGTATTATTTCAATTGTGAACTCTTACTACCATTGCAGAGGCTTTCTCTGTAATTGTGATATTAAATGTAATATGACATTGAAATATTCTAAATAAATCAACAGTAAGCTCTTATTCAGCATGGTTTGTTACTCTACATGTAGAGCATACAGTACCGCCGTTCTTGGTTCAGTACTTTGGTAGAAATTTGTCATCCCATAATTTTTGGCTAATGTCATTTACTATATCTTATAATTCACATGTTTCAAATATTACAATTAAATTTATATTTATGGTTCTCCACTTACAGGTACAATGCAGAGAAGAAAAAAGTAGGAATGTATTATAGCACCCCAGTTTATCAGTTTCGTATGAAGTGTCACCTTTGTGATAATCACTTTGAGATTAAAACTGATCCAGCTGTAAGTTTCTGTTTGTATATAATAGATTTTTTTAGAAAATTCTGTTTTCAAAAATTGTAGATTATTTACAGATGCCTTCAATATATGTACTGTTTTATTCAAATTGATATTTATGAAACCTACAGAGCTAGCTCCATGTAAACAATTTATTAGGATATTGCAATAATGTTATATTTGAAGCCTACAGAATTGTTTTCATATAATTAAATGAAATTTTAGTTTTGCTCGCTGAATGTGTAAAATTAATTATTCGGATAGTTGTTCCTGTATTTGAGAGTAGTTAACCAATTGTTTCAAACTTTTATTAATTAATCTTTTTATTAATGTCTTCAATTACATTCTCATCATTGTCCAATTATTTGGAGACATGAAATTCAGCTGAAGTTTGCACTACTACTAATAGCAATCTGTTCTAAACTACCTTTCAAATATCAAATAAGTAATATAATGCAAATGTCTTACTAGTATTTTATGTCACCATCACTAAATACCTACCAACTATAATTTATGCTTTTTTTTTACAGAATTTTGATTATGTAATAGTTTCTGGAGCACGTCGTCAAGAGAATCGGTGGGACCCTACCCAAAATGGCCAGGTGGTTCCTGAAGATAAAACAACAACTCGGCGACTGTTTGATGATGCAATGTTCAAACTGGAGCATGGAGAAAATGACCAGAAGGGAGCAAAGTCTCTCGTGCCTACTCTAGGGAAATTGGCAGCTTTAAGAGAAGAACGTTGGTTAGATGATTACAGTGCAAACTGTGCTTTACGAGAAAAGTTTAGGGTTAGTGTTATTTTTCATTTAACTATAGTATCAGGATGAAATTATTTTGACCAATCTGGGAATTGAATCCAGAACTAACCTTAGTAAAGGAACTCTTTTACTAACAAAGTTAAGCCCTTGTCAGGTGGAAGATTCTCCTTCCATTGTATAGACCTGATTACAGGCTGAGCTACAATTTTCTGAATCACATTCCATTACATAGTCTGAATTTATGACTTCAATGAAGAATGGATATTGCGTGTAAATTGATTGTAGGTTTAATGATTTCATTTCAATAACAAAATAGATTATTTTAACCAAGCTCAGGGTATGATAATGTGAAAATGAACAGGATCAGGATGGAAAAATCTCAACTGGACCAGTAATTGAAATTGGCACCTTCCCTTGTTACGGGGTGCCCTTTTACCAACTGAGCTATCCAAGTTAACTCCATGTAAGGTGCAAGATTTCTCTATCCATTGTATGGACCTGCTTATGGACTCACCTTACTGCGAGTCACTTGGCAAAAAAGATCTCAGGATCATTTCTGGCCCTTTTGAGATTTTTCAAACCCGAAGATCATTTAATTTGCTTTTACGGCTCAGTAAAATTATTTATCATCTTAATCATATTGCTGTATGATAATTGAAATGCAATATTTATATTATTATGTAGTAATTGAATGATAAATAGTAATGAACCCTTTGAGGATCACAGTTTAAAAAAAATTATTTATTTCAAATGGTAGCTTTCAGCAGCTTATACAGCCATATTCATCTTAAATACAGAGAACAGTTCAATTCTTTTTTAAAATGTGACTGTTAAAGGATTTATTACTATCTATTTATCATCAACAAGCTTATCATTAATCATACTATCAGATACAATAAAAATTCTTATTGTATTCCTAGCAGTGTCACTTCTGGGGATAAGTTTTGTATTGATCTATTCAGAAAGGAAGTTATTTATTGATAGTTCTTCTTCACTGGGCACTACAGCTCAGTGTGAGCCTTGGTCTCTGTCACTATGTGCCTCCAAACATCTCTATTCTATTTATTGATAGTTATTGTGCATTAATTATTTCTTTTCCTTTTTATGTGCATTATGTGATACTCAAATGTCTTATTTTAAATTTTCCTTCATACTATAGTGATAGTCTGATTAGATGTTGATTTTTTTCACAGAATGCAAAACAAGCTCAGAAAGCTGGTGAAACTGCAGATAAGGCAGTATTGTCTAAATGGGGTCTGGACTTTAAGTTAGTACCTGAAGTTGAACATGATGTGAAGCTAGCCAAGCTCCTCGCACTCAAACCATCAAAGAGTAAGTTAATATGCCAAAATTGTCGGATAAAATCCTAAAGGTGGTATTATTGGTATTTCTGTGTTACTATTCAGATTATGTTAAGTTATCTAAGGAAGTAAAATCTAGAAAATTACTATCTGGAAACCCTAGTATTGGTATACACTTTATAAAGAAATATAATTATTTTTACCTATAATGTCTAATGCATTTATCTATTGAAGTATTTCTACTAATAAAATTAACTTATATCATCCCACTTAATAAAATTTGATGGCATGCTTTATTTTAAGTGAATATTTTATAGTTGTAGAAATGATGAATTAATACAACAAATCTTATCATTTTTCAAGTTTAATTTATTTCATATTCATCAGGTATAACTGAAAATCAGGCAGATTGCAGGAAGTCAATTTTAAATAGACCTATTCTTCCTAATAGTGGAAAACTGAAAAGAAAAATAGTTTCTACAACATCCAATATACAGGAAAAAGTAAGAATTCGAGAAAAAATTCCCATAAAATGTGCTACAGGAAACCAAAGTGATGAGGATTCAAAGTTGTTGGCATGTGCTATACAGGAGGACAGAATAATTCAATCAACACAAGAAAATTTGGATAATTCACAGCTTATTAACAATACCATTGTCAATAATGTTATAAATGAAGAATCTAATAGAGAACTTGGTGTTTCGTTTAAAGAGAGAATTTCTTTTGAAGAGAAGAAAAATATTCAATTCTTAAATGCTGGAAAACAAAATGCTTCAGATGACAGACTCCATAATAGTACATCAAACTGGATTAATGAGAGTGAAGAAGACTCTGTGGACAAGAAAATATTATTAGTGTCTCAAGACTATTTATCAAGTTCAGACAGTGGGGAATAATTTTATTTTTCTCTAAGTTGTAATATTTATAACTATAATTGACCTAGAAAGAAATTAATATTTACAAAAAAAGTTGTTTATTTTGCAACATAATAAATACTGTATACTTATTATTGTTAAGTACATTTTATGGATGTTATTAATTTGTGAAATTATTTATTATATTGTTTCATATTAAATATATATTTTGTAAGAATGAAAAGGATTTAAAATGTCTCTTCCTTATTGTATGATTGATGTATGGGTCCATTCTTCTTAATATCACCAATCATAACTTTTATTAAACAGAAATTAAACAAAGTAGTAGTCAAATTACAGTCAAAATTAACAGAAAAAGAAATACAAAAAGCCAATGTCAAAAGTCCCTTAACAATGTGATTGTGATGAGAGTGAAAAAAATTAGAAACAGGTTAAAAAATAGTTTAGATTCTAATTATATGGTAAATAAAGAACAGCTCCCATTAAAATGAAATATGGTTTCGATTTCAGATAATTTTCGATTAAAGAACACCACTAATGTATGTATTTATACAAATAGATTGTCTAAAATTACAATGGTTTTACAAATTAACATTGGATTGTTGTGGTATTCAGTCCTGAGACCGATCTGATGCTAACCTATCTTGCGCAAACCTTTCATTTACACATGACTAGTACATCCTCCCTAATATGCTTAGTGTATTCCATACTTTGTCTCCCTTCTCTGTTCTAACCCCACACACTTAACTCTATTGCTAATTTTACAAGATCTTCAAGTCTCTAAACGTGGCCTATTAATCTATCTCTTTATCAACGTCCTCCATACTGTTCACTCTTCCCCTATTCTAGGATCAGGTTATGACCTATAACGTCTTTCTATGTATGATAATAATAATAATAATCATATTCCGTAGATCCTGTAAAGAAGCTAAGCTTCAAGGATGTGGAATGGGTCAGGGTGTACATTTATTACATTATTTTATTGTATAAAAGAAAATATACTTATAACAAAGTTTTGTATTATAAACTATAATAAATTACTCTTCTCCGATTCTTCTATAAATTCCTTTATTGAATAGAAGGAGTGGCTAAGCAAAAATGAGCGTAATTCAGTGTTAAATTTACCTTGATTATCGGACAACTGTTTAATTCTGTGCGGCAGTCTGTTGAAGATGGATATCCCTGAATAATGCACACCTTTCTGTGCAATTGACAATGTTTTACATTTTTTATACAGATTATTTTTGTTCCTTGTATTGAAGGGATGAATATGCATAGTTTTAATTGTTATAATTTTAGCAAAATCCCCTTACCTCTAAATATATTTTAACGCTTTATTTTTTAGGGTAAAAAATAAGTGCTAAACTCGTATTTTTCGAACTAGTAACTTTCAGCCGGTCTGGTTACTTAATATCTTAATACTATTTGATGAACACAACTTATCTGACCTAAAATTAATGTGAACAATTCATCTGGAGTATTGGAGGACACTTGGATAGCGGATTACTTTCATTTATTGCTAAAAGTATATGATGGTATTACATAAACAGTTCTCGGGTTAGCAACCGGGTCAATTGAGAATTTAAACAGAACGTTTCCATGGCTCGCGCTGCCATCTTCATCACGTGAATTAATGTGCGATTATACGACAGCGCAAGCCATGGAACTTTCTGTTTAAATTTTCAATTGACCCCGGTTGCAAACTAGAGAACTGTTTATGTATCATCTACACCGGAAAAGATCTCCTCGATGATAATATAGCTGTTTTTACCAGACTAGGGACAATTTGCTTCATTTTCTAAGTTAAACCATTCTTCAGTTTAGCAGGGGATAAAAAGAAAATTTAAAGTAAGGAAAAGGAAATTCATGTGTTAAAATGTTAGATACTGAAATAGAAGAACTAATTAACTAAATTACTGATTCCAATAATTCGTAAATATATCGCATATATTCGAGGTATCGTTAGGTGATGAATCGATATTTGTTTAAATTATATTTCTGCGAAAAAAAGATTTTGGTTATAAAAGAAATATTAATAATTAGCTTGTTATTTGCTTTATTAATAAGTATAATTTCTTAGCTACTATTTACTGGCGTATTTAACATTATTTAATACTGCTAAAGGTTTATATATAGTTGACTAAAAAATACAAATCTAGAAACTGTAATGGAAAATAAATTTCAACATTTCTGGAACCTGTCTGAAGAAGTAGCTCTAAAAAGAAACTTTAAATTACAATCTCATTATCTGTAAGTACTTTCTCATATATATATATATATGTATTCAGCATGGTTTATTATTTTACCTTACCCCAAGGTTTTTGAAGTTAATGCCTGAGACTTCTTTCAATCTTATTTATGCCTGTATCTATTAATTAACATCCTAATATAGATATATCTATAGATAAAATTAAAGTTCTTGGAACAAAACTTACATTCTGCTTACTTCTTATTACATTTTTACTTACACTTACTACATTTTACCATTATCTCTAATGAAGTTAAGGTTATGCTATTAACCACTGTATAATTAGCATATAATTTTATTCAACTAAATTAACTATCAGCTGAAATTTTTCCCAAAAATGTAAGTAATCATTCATTTACTCTAAATTTTTCTTAAAGGACCATTAAAAGAGATTATTTTCAATTGTGAGCCTAATGACTAATATCACATAGAATTCAGCTTTTTATTTTGAGTTACTCTTGACTCATGAAAATTAAAACAACTACCTGACTTTGCTATAAGCACCCTTTTTCTTTATGATTTTACTATGAGTCCTTAGTTAAGTTAGGGATAAATAAAATTAAATAAGTGCAACATTTTTATTTTTCAGGCTGCTGTGTAAAGAACTGGAAGGACTTGAGATATATGATTTACCTCCTAAGCTTTTTTCTGAATTAATGCTGTGTAAATTTTGTTTTAATGTTTGGAATCCTGGAAACTTCAGGATGAAGATTCTCCCACAACATAAACCAGGGAGAAAAATGATTAAATTGCTACACAAAAGAACATTTAAGAAGCCACTTTCTAAATGTGAATTGAGCCTTTTAGACAAATATGATAATAACTGTTCAAATAAAATTGTAAGTTAATGGTATATCAAATATATTAAGTTAATTTGTTTTCAATCTGTATTTTATATCTTGCTAAAATGCATCTGTGCCACTTGGAGCAACATCAGCACATTAGGTGTGTGTATTGTCCTAAGTATTTCAGTAATTTACAGTTCAGACAATATGGTAGCAAAACACTAATTATTTAAGTTTTTTTGGTCATAACTTGCACAGGATATAGGAATCAAAATTTTGTTTACTCCTATGTATTTTACGCATTTAAAACTTAACCTCAGTTGGAATTTGATTACTTATTTGTTCCTGAAATGTCCAAAACTCTGGGTAAAACATTGTGAAATAACTCAAATAGTTCATTTGCTGACATATTGGCTGAATTATTTATTTGTAAATATATAAATGTCAGATATTTGAATTATTGAATTCAGTAGTTTTGTTGTAGGAGTCATATTTCATTACTAGTGTTAATATTGTGTATGTGAATTTAAAATAGTTCAAATGTTTTGTTGCAGTCATTTCTTTGTTTGTCGTGCCATAAAAGCAGCAATTTATCAATCAGGAAACCTTTATCTGCTTATACCAAAACAAGTGAAGAAGCAGTTTTGGAAGACAGCAGTGTCCTTGTGAAAAAGAAGAAGAAAAAGAAAAAGGATCGCTTTGCTGGTTTGAATAGACTGGTTTGCACTCCTATAAATTTGAAACAGAAATTATTACATGCTAAAAATACCAAAACTGCTTCAGAATTGGAACTTAATTCATCATCTAAGCAAACTTTGAAAACAAATGCATCAGCTAAATCAAATCAAAAAATGAGAAATTCTACTCCTTATAATTCACCACTTACATCTAAAACTTTGAAAAGCAAAGGATTGCAAAAAGTCTTGTTTCAAGAAAAAAATAAATCTAAAATATCTCCACTGAAAGCATTTCTTGCTGATTTATGACTGGTTCACACGATTTGTAAGTTAATGCAGTAATTTATTAAATAATATATCTGCAGTCTCATTTTCATAATATGATTAGTACATCTAATATTACCAGTAAATTTGTAAACTTAAATTTTAATTATCCTTTTATGATATTGTATTTAAAGATAGCATAATAATTAGTGTTCCTTCATTATATAATCTATTGAAGACCATTTTTATATCTCAGCCATGCTACACATTTTCCTCTGCAGAGTCCAGCTTATTCTGAAAGGTTATTTTGATTTATAGTTTAGTTTGAAAAACCTGTTAGCGGTAACTGTTACTGTCCTGTGATCAATTCCATTATTAAGTTCATTATATCCACTGTTCAATACTATACTTGGCAAACATTTATCACATGACAATAAATATTTACTTTTTTCTCATTTCCAAAGACTGTATTGAGGTAACTCAATAACTATTATACAAGATTTGGGAACCTTGAACAATCTGTTCACAGCATATTGATTTTAACATAACTCAAGATGTAAATTGATAAGTTGAACTTATTGTAATCATATGTTCCCTTGTTTACATTAAAAACATAAAGATAACATCAATAAGTATAACAGGATCTGAAAGCCTTAATTATCACAATTGTGAAATTTGCTAATGTAACCTGTTTCTCAACAGAATGTATTTAATGTTTCAGTGATATATACATAATGTCACATGTTACCTATTTTGTAACAATTTCTTCACATTCTTTCAGGATGTACAGTGACAAGGCAATATAATATACAAACTTCAAACACATTACAAGTGGACCTACAATGTTGCAATCTGATAACTTCAGGATATCAATACTGTCACATCTTATAAACTTGTAGACAACATACACAGTATATAATATTCTAGTTTGAATAATCTATTTACTGACCAATGATACAGATAAATGTAAAATCTATATGCATATGCTGAATCTTAAAGTTTGAAGGAGCTGCTGAAGGTAAAATCGAAATACTCCTCATTATAATTAGTTATTTATATAATCAACAATGCCATTGTTAAGTAATTGAAAGCATTATATTTTATGTAGGAGACCATCTTGTCAGTATTTGACGAAATAACATTTGGCTGTTGTGAACTTTGATAGTTATGAAATGCTACCATCAAATTTGAAGAAAATATATGGAATTATGAATATCAAATGTACCACTATGACTGTTGCCATGCCAATTGAAATTCATTGTCAAGAATTTCATTGATCACCAACCCTATATTAAGGTAAAAGATATGGTGCCAGTAATGCCACTCTAGATCATTGTGTATGGCTTACATAGACCTATCTGAGAAAATTTTGTAATTGATTAGCTCTGGACTTGTACCTTAAACTACATGAGATTTATTTGACAACTGTAAATACCCCAAGTTTGTGAAGTGAGTTTTGTTGTACTGTGTTTATTTTGACATTAAATTAGTGTATATTATTATGTTGTGATTAAATGTTCTTTTCTTCCCCCTAGTAGAAGTTACCTGAATAATTATTCGAAAATGTCATTATTTTATCATAAATTTCACTACACTACATTGTTAGATAACTTTTAATGAATATTGAATGTTCTGATAAACTTATGTACTTGTTTCACTTATTAAAGGAGATGGGTTCTACAAAAAGTTAAGTTTATAACATGGACAGAATTTAGTATTATATATACAAAACAAGAAAATTTTATTAAAAAGATTTAATGCAAATATTACATGTACAAATTCAAAAATAATAGATTGACAGTAAATAATCAAAGACACTTATATGTATATGTCCCCTTATGCTATGAGACTCAATAATAACTTGAAAATTTCTTCTCAGTCTAATGGAATTTCTTCTCGAACTACCTGAAGGACACACCCAATATTTCATTAGTTTCAACAGTTATCAAGTATATAAGTTTATTACTAATTATATATTTGAATTACTTTAGTTAAATATGACCATCAATAAGGCACAGTAGGACTTTTTATAATTATAAAGTTTTCAGAAAATTAAAGTGTGCTCAGCTGGTAAAGAAATAAATTTATTGCATCATCATTCTTAAAATAAAGGTTTTGGCCTAATGGTCTGTCCTCAATCTGTAAATAATATTCAAAAACAGCCATGTTTCTGCCATCTCATTTGAATAGAATTCTTAAAGAAGGCTGAAAATGTATTTACATCTAAATTCTATAAACTTATTGAACTGCTTAGTAGCAGATTTGTAACATCCAAAATATTTTAAATGAAATTTTGAATTGTTTATTGACTGAAACTGATTGGATATCAATATTAATTCTAGAGGCAATATATTTTCCATGATATACACAGACACATATATTTTATAACTTATTAGCTTATTGATGAGCCAAACTGCAGGGCAGGGCTAACCTGAGCACATTGAAGCTTGTACTGTTCATCTGTTGTTCCAGCATCCCTTGGAGGCAGAGTTTTTCCTCTGCGTCTTAATTCTTGGGTTACATCAACCAGGTCAAATATGGAAACAGGGTCAAGCTTGTTGCGTACTATGAGCCCCACTAAATACTCAGTGTAGTGCAGCCTGTAGGGAGAATGAGAGAAAAGAGCTGATGAAGTGTGAATAGAAGTACCTTGAGTAAACGTTCCCGAAACACTTCCTCTGGTGTCCCGTAAGGTCGCGCTGGCAAGCGCTTGTGAGCACGTTTTACCAGTGTTTCAAGATCATCATTGCAAAGAATGCTTAATGTATCCAAGTTGTTGTTCCGGATCATTCTACTTAAATATTCTATATAGTGCTTCCTGCAATGAAAAATTTGTTATTTCTGAAAAGAATTTTGCTGCTCCACTGTTATTGACTTGGAAAAATATGTCTATTTCAGTTGTTGCCATTCTTGAAGTATTTGCTGTGTATTTTTCCATAATAAGTAAATTATAATTTCTAATGTTTTATTAACGTTTTATGTATTTGTCTAAATCGTAATTTTATGAGTAGCCAGTGAATTATTGTATGTTACCTTTAATTTCCAAAGTATCAAGTTACAATATTGAAGACCAGGAAATAACAAATTAAAACCACAATTACACGAATTATATCGACAAAAAATCAATAGAACCTTGTATGGTTTTTAATGTAGACTTTTATCAAATTATGGCCCCATTTTAAAACTTGAGCCCAGTTTACAAATACTTCAAATTCTGTAATTTGAATTTAAGTTTTATTTTTCCATACTTGGACCAAGGTCTAAAATGAAGACTGAAACACATGAAATTCTATTTTTTTTGTCCACATAATTTGTAATAAGTGTTTTTAGTCTGTTATTTTATCATCATTATTTTTTTATGTATAATAATTATAAAGCTAAAATGTAAATTGTTAAATAAAGCTATTCAGTTTTTACATTAAACTAAAATTTGACAGAAATATAGGGAAGGATAATGCTTATTATTTTATAAGGAGGTTTCAAGTATTCAATATTTACAAGTAGTTGAACAACATTAATATTTAATACACTTTCAGGGGTAACAATTGCCCAATTAATAAAACTACCATGATTCTCAGATTGTGACAATCAATAGTTGGCATTGAATTAAGTGAACATGAAAATAAAGAGATCCAAGGCGATATCAACAGACTTTGTTAGAGGTTGATTAGTGTTATACCTGCACAGTCCTGCATGTTCATCTGGTACATCTTCATTGCATACTGCATCCACGAGACCTGCTGGTGTTTCTTTTTGAAGTTGGACCAAACATTTCAGTGTTGTCCCTTCAGTAATTTGCTCTTTCATAATATTTGGGATTTCTGTATCATAATTCAACTGGTTTTCCTGAAACGGTAATGGCTATAAGCATGACTGTGAATAGTTGGAGGAGGAAGGAGGGCAAGAGCAGCTATTGTGGATTAAGTTTTAGACAGTTTGAAAGTGACGCTTTTGTTAGCAATGCTTTAATTTTGATTGGCCATTTTAGAAATTGGCACATTCTGTGATTAATCTGGTAAATGATGTGGAGAAGTGGCAATAATATCTTGGATTTTGTAGATGGTGTGTAAGGGTGGACGAGAATGTTTTCTGATGTTGGGAGGGTGCCTGAATGCAACCTTAAGGTGCTGACTCACAATTGTAATTAATATTAGGTGAGACAGATAGAGAATAATAAATAAACAGTTAGGACCATTTAATATAGGATAATTTACAATGATAGTTAAATTTTATCTTGTGACAAAATCATATATATTTCAAGTACTAAATTAAGAAATTTCACAATACAGTTTACATGTTAATTAGGTGATGTATTTTCTTTGTGATTCAACAATCTTGTGAGTCATGTGGAAACAGCAAATGTATGCTTAGCTAGCCATATTTTAGTTACATCAAGATGTTGCATAAAATTAGTATTGGTCACAAGAAATATCATTGCATGTGCGATATGCAGTAAATGGTGGTGAAATGTATTGTTGTCAATGAATGATTGGTGAAGAAAAAGCTACTACCATTTTTAAAAAATATTCATTATATTCTTATGAATGAGATATACAGGCAGACCCAAATTATTTTTACCCACACCTAGCCCTTATTGTTTCTTTACTTTTATGGATGATATTTTTGACATACATATTCTGAACTGACACACAATATGTTTCCATGTGTCAATGTTTTCTGAATAGTTTTCCACTATCAAGTTGCTGCAATAAAGTTTTATGTTAAAGTGAACTCTACCCGACTCCCACTACAAATATGGGAGAGTAGGCTACTGCATATTGTAATTTGACACAACAAGCTATTTCTGTCCAGGTATAAGTATTTAACTGCTCATATGAATGTTTCAATAAATGTAAACTGAAAAACTATTTACATACCTGTAAGAGACGTTGTAAATCAACAGGCTCTTTGTCACGCAAGTAAAATAGACAATTTCTTGGGTGATGTGCATGTAAACCAAGTTTTGCACAATATTCACTGAGTCCACATTTAGCACCCATGAGGAATGGTTTTCCACAACCACAGCAGAATTCATACTTGCACTGTGAGCAGGTGAAATGCATGCAGCCTCCACGAGCCAGTGAAAAACGAAATCTACATTTTGGACAGTCAATACCATGTTCGGCCAAGTGGCGAGCAAGACCAGCAGCCTGATGTTCCGGGTCATTTGATTCTTTCCAAGCAGCAAATTGTTCACAGCTCAGCCCTTCATGTTGATTTTCCCACTAAATCAATGGATTATATAATATATGTATGCTAATTACACAACCTTGATTTTTTTACAACTATCATCATTGAAAAATATATACATCTTGTAATTTTGATTATAACCATTAAAGAACTTAGACATATAGTTGAAAGGAAGAAAACTTGATCATTGATGAAAATGCTGTCAAGAAGAACACCGTGAAATTTAAGTAGCTATTCATATTTAAAATTCACAATTAGCACCATGTTGCAGAATGTTTGTAATCGCTTATTAAAAACTGTTACTTCACTATAGGCTGTCTCAAAATTTTTGACCTGATAAGATCCTAATCTTAAATAATGTTAATATGAAAATGTTCAACATTCCTTGAAGACCAAAACTTTTTCTTAACAAAATTAAAAATAAACAAAATTATTTGATATGTTTGAAAACACTAACAAATATTACTTAAGTCTGTTATAGTGAAGACTCATCAATAAGTTTTCTGAAATGCCTTGGTTAACCTCAATTTATACTCATAACAAACAAATAATGTATACTCCACAAGTTTCATTTTGTAACTATTTACAACTTTAATCTACAACTTACTGTTTTTCTGCAAGAAGCACATGTAACTGATCTGCAGTCAGGACAAACCAAACGTTTTTGTCGGGGATTGGCAAAGAATCCTGAAGAACACTGAAAGAAAAATGGAAAAATATTCATAAAATAGCATATTCCTACTGAATTTTGAATCAGGATTTATGTTTAATTGCCTTTCTATGAATAGAATACCTTAATACACCATTTAAAATTAGGATCCTGCATGAGAGTACGGTCTCTAAGCTTTCTTTGAAAGAGTTCATGAACTGGAGAATCCAGAAAACTTTTTAACAGAATATCTAGGTTGCTGAAATATTCTAGAGCTTCATCATCATTATTTTGAAGATCAGGTTCTTTACAGAATGGGCAAACTGCATCAGAAATTGTTCGGTCTGTTATCTGAATAGTGAAATAATTTTTTGCACATTCCTTACAGCAACGATGTACACACTTGAGCATAGAAACCATCTGTAAGTTTCAAATATACAATAAATGATTTAAGTAATTTATTTGCTTTCATTTTGTATTCAAGGTATTATATATATTATATTATTCAAGGTATTATATATAGTATATACCTGTTTCATTGGATACTTTGCCATGCATAATTCACATTCTTGTTGAAGAAATGATATGGCAGACTGTAAACTACAACACTCTTTAGCAGCATTTAAAGCTTCATCTCTTTCAAACTTCATTTCCATCAACTGTACTGCAAGTTCGGCTTGATCATATGTTTCCACAAGCCCTTCAGCTAAACACCTTCTGACTTGGCGCTGTTTTTTACAAAATATTTATATTAGTCATATATGTGAAAAAAGTATATTCATAAAATCAAATAACTTTTTATTACTTATACTTGTATGTGGTTGCTACAACTATTTTAAATATCTTAATTAGAATTTGATGATATAAACTAAATAGTGAGCCACATTGGCAAAGTAAATATCAGCATATGTTCAGCATTTTGAAAAATGATTTTGATCTGTCACATGGGAGTTCTTATTAATTGTTTGTGAGAAATATTCATTTATTAAAATCTGTATATTTTAATTAAAATATTTTGGTATAATTTAACAATATTAAAAACACTATTTGTGTGATACACTATGCTGCTTGTTCCAATGCATAATATACATATGATCATGCCTAGTGTTTTCAAATGGTACTTACAATGGTCTATTAGATGCATAAATTCTTTTTATACTTATCTAACCCCAAAAACTGAACAGAAAAACCTACTTTTGCACTTCACCCTAGAAAAACTCAGTCAACATAAGCAGATTGTTTGCGTAACATAATATCAAATGTGTATTCCCTGAGAATATTTCCAAATATAGTTTTGTAAATGATGGACATGTTTCGAAGTCTGTCAAAATGATAGGTTCCTTCTAAACAGTTGTAGAACATCTATTTTTCCTATTTGTGTTATAAGTAAGTGGTATGTGGCAGATCCACAGAGTCTGGATCCTTTCTGTAATTGCCATATCATCATATCAACATTAAAATGTCAATTACTATCAGAAACTTAAAAATTCCTAAAATAATGAATACAACAGACACATTAGTCAATAAATTTAAGAAAAATCAGAACATACTGGCATATCATGCCTTTTTTTAGATCCTTGTTAAGTACATATAAAAATTAAAATCATTTATCTCATAGATTTAGAAGAGAAAATTTTTTTTAAGTCTGCTCATTGCACACATCACATAAATGTATGAAAAAAGCAGAGTGTGCACAAATGTTGTTGTGGTATTCAGTCCTAAGACTGGTCTGATGCAACCCTCCATTCTAACTTATCTTATGCAAGCCTTTTCATTTCCACATAACTATCACATCAGTGTGTGCAAATAGCACAGTCATAATTTTTATTAATATTTTCAATTTTTTAAATTCGAATTAAAATTTATTTATAACTAAGTTGGCTGTTGTGTTCATGTATTTAATCATAAAGAAAAGTTATTAGTAAAATAAACTGAATATAACTTGTTCACTCTTAATTAATTACTATGTTACATGAGGTACACGTTACATCCAACTCTCATAGATTCTTCTTTTACCTATTTTATTTATCTTATACTCAGAATGGTTACATTAACTGTGTACATATATAATTAAATGCCAGATATTTTTAGTTTTATATGGCAAAGTTCTTTGTTGACACACTTGTGTTTACTTTGCTTTACAGAAGACTTCAAATTTTCCTATACTATTAAAAGTTAAGAAGTCAGGAAAAGAATGCCTGATAAAAGTTTTCAATCCTGGTCTCCTAAAATATATTATTTACTTTGACACTGCTATATCAATTGTATTCTATTTTTTAATTGATTAAAATTTTCCTTGTTGTTGTTATTAATGGCCTTACAAATGTAACCTCTCAAAATACTGTAAAATTTATATAGTTGACAAAAATGTGGCATTTTATAAAAAAAATTATTTAACACCCAGTAGAGACACTACATTTTTACTTAATTATTACCATTCAAATGACAAGATTGTTTACTAATTGGCAAGACAAGTCTGATTTGCTATTTATTGACACCTTATCTATCTATCCATGTGAAAGAAAATAACTTTTCATAGATTATGAACTGAATATTTAAGAACATATATGAAAAATTCTCAGAGTAAAACAGAAATCTTTGTATTGATGAAAATCTGTAATGTTTACATAAATCTAATGTACTTGAGAAAAACTGCAGATAACTTGAATTTATTATTATTTTGTTTTTGTGGTATATTTCCAAAGTCCATTTAATTACTATAAATGTATTAACATTCACCAAAGATTTATTCAAGCTTGAAAGACTAATAACACAAGTTATTTAAAGGCTGATGATAATTCCTCATTATACAGTTACATTTTTTCGTATATATAAAATATATGTTATCATACCTCATAACTAAATGTATCAGATTTTCCTCCAGATGTTGTCTCAGGTACTTCATTTACTGATTCTTCATTTTCTTTGCTTTTTACATTATCAGAAGTATTATTTTCAGCAATCAAAATGCCACTTTTAAGGCTTTCTCTCTTAATGTCATCACTATCATCAGCTGTATCTTCCTCCTCTGTAATAAACTCATCATCCTCATCACTACTAGCAGAAAGTTGACTTGTGATTGATAACTGTTGCGATAAATTGTCTGTTCCCTTCAAATTCAAATCCAAGATAGTCTTAGAAATATCTTTTGCTTTACTACTACTTTCTATTGAGCGTTCACCTGATTCACTTTTCATATCAGTATTGTGTTGATTGACTGCCTCCTTTGAGTCTGTATCTTCAATAGTTTTCTGCTCTGCATTTTCAGTATCATTTTTTTCTTCAGATTTAGACTGATGAGAACTTTGTGGAATTGGTGGTGCTTGCCGTTTTTTTGGTTTACTTACAACCTCTGCTTTCTTTTTATTATCACAGTGTGATGCCTGTTGATTTTCTTTTGCTTTACTTTGTGGAAAACTTTTTTGCTCAACTATAACTCCTTGCAAGTTTATGTCATTTGGGTCTTCACTGCTTCTGTTATCAATGGTATTACTTTCAATTTGTGCAGAATCTATCTGCGAATCACTTGTTAAATGTAATTCATGAGAAACTGAAGAACATTCAGTGTCAGAAGAGTTTACTGTGCTTATGGAATGTACATTGTCACCTATTTCTCCTTTATTTGAGGGAATTATTTGTTGCCTTTTTTCATCTGTTGTATCTAGTTTTCTCACTGGTATCTTTGATGATTGATTTATTCTAACTTGACCTTGCTGGATAGTTGTAATTTGTGCGTCTGTAGATTTCTGCTGTGCATGTGTTTTTTCTTGATGCTTTTTAATATTATTTGTGGATGATGTAGATGGAACTACAACAGATTTTGTTTCAATAGATGATACTTTTAGGCGGTTTTGATTTCGTTTTGGTGGTATGGGGGGTGCTTTTACAGCCTTTTGAGAAGATTTCACCTGTGATGATTTTTGGTTTCTTTGTGGTAACTTTATCTGTTTTGGCTGATGTTTCATTTGGATCTCATTCACAACCTGCTTGCTTACTTTCTTTGCTTGCGTGTTTGAATTAGATTGAAGCAAGGAAGTGTTTATTTTACTTTGGGTAGTATTTTGTGATGTTTCTTTATTTTCATTTCCCATAGTAACAGTTTCTTTTGCCTTAATTTCAGTTTCCTCCTTTTCTTTGGTTATTGCAGTTGCTGTTTCACTTACCGCAGAAAGTTCATTTCTATCATTCTGTTTTTCAGTCCTCCCATTTGCTTTCATTTTGTCTATTGTAGTAGTACTTTCTAAATTTTCCTTATAACTTGTGCTCTGTCCAACTTTATCTACATTTTCACTGCTGAGTCCTTCCTGAGATAGGGTTTCATTAACAACTTTTTTTATGTGGTCAGCATTAATTTTGTTTTCTTCACAAGGTGTGTTTTCTTTTTCTTCATAATCTTTAGATATTGTTTCAATTTCCTTGAGATTAGTTGAACATTTATTTTCTACATTTTCATCTGTGTAATCTTTAGCATTTGGTTTATTTATTACTTTAATTTTACTGACCAAATCAGGAGTAGTAACATTATCTATATTAACTTGTGTTGAATTCTTATGTAGTATAGTTTCTAATCTATTGAATTGTACAGGTTCCCTTTCCTTACCACCTACATCTTGCATTTTGTGACTTGTTTCATTTTGTTTGTTGATATCTTCTTTGTTTGTGACCCCTTGGCTTATTAATACCTGTATTTCACCTTTATCTTTACCATTTGAGCTATCAGTCTTAGGTTCATTCTTGTTCTTTGTTTTCAAGGATTTATTGTTGGATAAGTGGTTTGGCTTTTCAGGATGATTTATGTTTGTGTCAGAATTTTGTATTTCAATAACTGCATCAGTTTTAGCATTAATTTCAAAATTTTCTTTTGAATTGGTTGTGACATTAATGGACACAGTATCTGCCATCTGTTTTTCTCTAAAATTACTTTTATTTGTCAAATCATCATTTTTAGATGTATTATTTTTATTATTGCCGAGGGAATTATTATTTTCAACACAGTCTGTCTTTTCTGAATGTTTGTTATTCACGTTAGAAACATTACTTTCCATAACTTTAGTTTGCACTAAAGAATTATTATCTATTTCATTTATAGTCTCATTAATATGCATTGGAAGTGGCTCGTAAACAGTGGTTTTAATAGAAGGCAAAAGCAGTTTACTTTCATTTTGATTTTCAAATTTTTCCTTGTATTTTATATTTTCTTTATGATGTATTCTCTCCATTTGTTCTTCTATCTGATTAATATAATCATCACACTCCACCTCCTTTTCATCTTCTTCTTCTTCTTCTTCCTCCTCCTCATCACCATCTTCATCATATTTCACTTCTTTTTCATCTCCTTCTTCTTCTTCTTCCCCAAACTCTGCATCTTCTTCCTCCTCTACTTCAGCTTCTTCATCACTATATATTTCATCTTCATATTCTGCTTTGCTTTCAGCATCACTGTCTTCACTTTTTGAACTAACAGTCATTTGCTGAACTATCCTCGTTAATTGTTCCAAATCTTTTTGGAGCATTTCAGATTCTGTATTGTCTTGTTCAGCATACCGCGACATCTTGTTTACTAATAATGTTAATTGATTCATATCATCTTGAAGTATACAAGAATTCCCCTTTGATGAACTTAAAGACATCTGATTAATAAGAACAGACAATTCTTTCATTTCTCTTTGTAATGTATCAATTCTAGAAGCTGCAGCCTGGTTTTCTTCTTCACTCAAAACTGTATTTTTATCACATTGAACATTATCTGGTAGATTTTCATCATCAAATTCTGTTACATCTGATGCTGGAGCATCACTGTTTACATCGGTTTCAGAATAATTTACACTGTTTTCTAGACTATCATTTGGAGAAACACTAATTGTTTTTAATTGTTGTGCATGGCTGTTTTTGTGATCCACGTCATTTCTTTTTGTTTTCTGCTGCTTATTTGAGAAAATATATGATGAGTTCATTTTATTCTTATCTTTTGTTGTTTTAGTTGATGAGTTTATATTTTTCATTGATGTTCCTTCAACTTCATAATGATAAATTTGGCCCCCAATATCAGCTAAATCTACATCACATACCTGGTGAATTTCCATATTATTTTGAATGTGTTTAGCTGGAAGAATCTTTGTTTCTTTAAACTTTCCAGAAGCATTTCTGCCAGTTTTTAGTTCTTGTTGGACAGACTCATGAACTGGACTCACCGCTTTACTTTCGTCAGTCAAATCCTCCATGTCCACATCAGAACGTGCATCTACAAAGTCAGTTAGTGAAGTACTGTCATCTGGAGATAAAAAACTAAAATGGTAAATATTGTATAAAACATAAGGTTACTAAATCATAACACCAATTCAGTATGCAAAAGATTCCTATTCATGACTACAGTTTCAAACTGTAACAATACCATGTGTTTTGGTTTATTTTCTTATGACAATGTAGATATAAGAAGTAGTTATTGAAATTTAATTTTACATTATGATATTTATATTAACCTGATTATTAGCATTAAACTATGACAGAACCTCAAATCATTTGTGAACATCTGTTTCACATCTGTTATTCTAAAATGATATAACAATTATCAATTGTTATTCAATGAAGATTCAGGATCTCACAACTACACAGTCATCATTCCTGAACATTGAATTTATTAATAAATAGTAAAACAGCCTATAAGCAAGAAAAAATTAATATAAACTTTATTGACAGTAGTTCCTATGTGACATTTCATTCCTAATAAATTATGTTTCTTAAAAGAAGTTATGTTAACACATTTATTTTGTCTTAAAAGAGTAACCACATCATTTTAAAAAAATTACAATTATAAGTAATTGTGCAGTTGTTAATCTTACCTTCGTCAACAGTTTGGTTCTTGAGTGTAGATTCTGGTAATCTATCAAGTATCCCCAGCTTACCATCAACTAATAAATTCCCACTTTCATTGTCATTTCCAGCAGGAGGCCCCCAAATTCTCATGAGAAATGGTTTCAACTGTGTTTTGTTTAGCTCAAGGTATGCAGCTTCCAGATTCCCATGGTTAGCAGTAAGAACTGTTACAATATCCTCCCTAGTAAAATTTCCTCTTGATAGTAATTCTGCATACTGAAAATTTAATAATAGTACAGTTGTACTAGTCATACAAACTTTTGAAGTGTATATTTTTATTAAAGACTAATTAATCACACCAGACAATTCATAGGTGGTATTTCTAGGAATGTGAAGAAATGGTGTATAATTTGAAGTAGAAAAAACTTATATTAAATTGACTGCTTCAAATTGTCAATTTATTTTACTCTTTACTTGATAATTCTAAGTATGTATTCTTGTATGACTAAGTTTGGTTTCAGCTAATTATTTATGATTTTGTGTATTATAGTGATAAGCCCCAATAAATTAATATGTTACGGGAAGAAGTGTTCTTTAAAAACATATTTATTTAAGAAAAGACTAATTTTTATTAATAATTAGTAACATTTTTAATATTTAAGAAAATTTCTTTAATGTATAATGTCACTGCATATTAAATTATGTGAACTATTATTTTCACTTGAACATACTTTCTTTTGACGTTGCTCAACACATTCTGTCACAGCAGCCCACACGTTGCCTTTGTGATGACGTAATGCTTCACGAGCTTCTGCTACTGAAA
Organism: Eucriotettix oculatus; assembly: GCA_034510155.1. Taxonomy (NCBI): domain Eukaryota; kingdom Metazoa; phylum Arthropoda; class Insecta; order Orthoptera; family Tetrigidae; genus Eucriotettix; species Eucriotettix oculatus. The sequence goes on from CM067379.1 coordinate 29,687,225, forward strand.
TTGTTCCAATATTATTTTCTTTACGTTCATGACCGTAATTGGTTGCTAAAGTTGCTACTGTGTCAATCATATTTTGCCAATTGTCCTGCAACCAAGTAATGGGATTCTTTTCCCCACAATGCTCAAGTGCAACTTGCAGATCATCAGTTGTGAAATTATGCTGTTCAGCTTCCTATAGAAAAATTGTTTATTATTCATTTGGCATTCAAACTACTATAGATTTGTTGTATAATAGAAAATAAAATACAATAACAAAAACAATATGTGAATAATTGTCTGCATTGAAGGCTCCCTGTCAATTGATGCCTACTATTAATTCAATATAAGTCAACTGCTGTTTTCTGCCTTTGAATTATATATAAAATATGAAGCAAGGTGACAAAGTTGAAAAATTCATGGGTTCAGGAAGGTGTCGTTATGTTTGGCTGATAAAGAAAGCTGGGCAGAGTCTGTAATTAATCTGGTAAATGTTGTGGGAGAAGAGGCAGGTAATGTTTTCTTTGATTTTGTTGTTGGTATTTGTGAAAGTATTTAGAGGATTGTAGTAGGTTAAAGGGACTCCGGCATTCAAAAAAAGAACACTCTATTACTCCTCAGCCTGGCAACACTATATATCAATTTAAGTTAATTCATCCACACCTAATGTGAGGAAGTGTCTATACTAGTTTATAAATATAATTGTAAATTTTAGACAGACACGTACTCTAAGTAGTTTAACCAACTCCAGCCCTTGACTCTTCATTGCTTCAGTCCTTTCCTTCTGAACTAACTCCTGCAAATTGTTGAAATTGTCAGGACGTTTAAATAGCATTGGATTTTCAGGAGGTTGTGATAGTGCTCTGTTTCCAAAATGACCACCTCTGAGTCCTGGGTAGTCATTAGTCTGAAAAGTCAACAATATTACATCTAAAACTGGGAATTATAAAGCAAGTATTATTTTTTAATCAATATTACAACCAATCACTGAAAACAACACCTCAAGTCTCTGGTTTAATAAACCCCTTATGCAGTACTTTTTAAAATCTACCTTATACATACAAATACAGTACATAAGCAAACCCTTGAGAAACTACTGAAGCTCTGTGGATCAGCATAAGAAAGACGCCTGTTATCATACTGTCCAACTTGATGTAAATCTATTTGGCTTCTAGCAAAATCAGACATTGGTGGCATCTGGTGACGACTGTCAACAAACGATCTTCCCCTTGGTTCTTCCTTTCCTAGTGGTGGTCCGGTGCCACGTTCAGAATACATCATGACTTCTTCATCAAGAAATCTACTCCCAAAATGAGTAGGGCTCAAATCTTGTGATACTGGAGGAGGTAGACTCTGGAAAATAGTACTAAATAATGAATCAATGTATCAATTTTGCCAGGGAAGCAATTAAATTATGTTGAGTTAATTCAGGGCCTTACACCTATTTAAAAAATAATCAGATACAAATAAACAGCTCACCTAATATCATGGAAATAGTATATAAATTTCTCATAAGATTATAGAAAATAAATGTATGTCCAAAGCAACTTTGCCACTCCATTTAAGAAATTGAGAACAAAATGCCCACATATGAATTTACAGAAATTAATCTGTCCTAATTGAAAATAATAAATTGAAAAAGGCAAAAAATACAATACTATGATAAAGCACTTTGATGATGAAAAACCAGGAAGCTATTGTTTTTATTAATTGTTCAAAATCTCTTTGAAAAATGTATTTGTATATATCATAATATTTTGATTGCAGTGACTCCTACTGACATGCACACCACAAAAAAAGGAAGTCTTTTAACATAAAGAAACTGGGCAATAAATGCATCAAAGAAGAAGTTTATCAGTGAAAGATAGAAGTGGCGTTGGAAGTAAGATTCCTGAGGTGGGCAACCATCACATTAATACGCTAACTGGTAGAGTGGGAGGATCACCATCCAGTTCCTGGCTGGCCACTAAAATGTCTACAAATAACTGCATATGATCAAGACAAGAAGTTTAATCTGCAAAGGATAAGGTAGTTCACACATTTTGATTGTGACAGGTGGACAGCAATGTGATAGGAATTAGATTAGACACATTAACTGGACAACATACTGCATGTTATGAGTAGCCAAGGTAAATAGTGTTTGGGTTAATCTAGTTTCCACTTCAAAAATCTGAAGATCAAAAGGCAAATAAACCATAAACACAGGACACCAAGAAAATGAAAGAAAAGTAGTTCTGGAATGGAGAACGGTTGTCAAGATTGTCTTTGTTAGTGAAACTGATCTTAATTTTTGAGGATCATGCATCTCGCAAGTAACTTTTAAGATTTCCACACTTTCCCACATAATATTATGACTATTATTTTCTGATATACTTAAACTGTTTATTATTCTCTTGGTTTAGTTTTAAATGACTTCTGAATAAGCTCGAATTATTTGTCGAATGCACAATTCGATAGATTTGATTTTCAGATTTCCTACTTTTGTAAAATATTGTCCAAAAGTAAATACAGAAGGATCTGTATTTAAGGCTGTAAGGCAATTATGCTTATAAACGAAAGAACATTTAGATTGTCAAAATCACTCATGCAATGTGAAATATAGTACCAAATGTTAGTATGAATTCTATTCACAATTCTACAAATTAAAAATCTAATGCAACACATTCATAAGAGTAGTCCATTTCTCTCACTAGATTATAAAACAAAGCTTCAACTTTTTTAATCATAATTAAATTAGAAATACATTTTCAGTTATTTAATAAGAAAATTCCATTTTAGTTGCACATAAACTCTACAAAACCTAATTCTATAAATTCAACTCAAAGTCAAAAAACATAAAAATGGTAAAATGCTACCATTAATTATCAGGTACAGCAAAAATTTATTATGAGGGTTTATGATCTTTTACAAACTAAATGCATGTCAAAGATATATTTGTTGTTTAAAAATAACTTCAAGGTGTTGATAGACTTTTGTTTATGAATGATAAATGTTTAATTAAAGTTTGTATGGAAAGGGAAGAAAGAAAAGTGCTGCTTTATATAATGTGACTCTCAGCATTACAATTGAGGAAGGAGAAGTATAAGACATATTCCATGTGTTGGTTGGTTGTGTACTGTAAGTCTTCCAAAAATTTGAAGAACCACCTGTTCTCAATGGTGATGCCTAGCTTTAATTTTAAGTAAGCCACTACTATTCTTTCCTTTCCACACAAATTGTTTGAATTTCTTTGTCTAATATATTTGGAATATATAAGATTGCAAAGTCAAAAAATAATAATGAGTCAGAAAATACTTGTTGACTTACCTTAAATTGATAATAGCCATTGACTGGCAACTGTGCCCATCTAAAGAAGGGAGTTTAGACTCTTGAAAATTAATATTTTCATACTTCCCTGCCAGTTGATAGCTATTATCAATTTAGTAATGTGACAATGTTCAAATGTTTCAATTGGGTCACAGAGCTGATGACGTACCTTAAATCAATAGTAAGTGTCACAGAGATGGAAAGACTGGGAAGCAGCAACATGTTAAATTTTCTTAAGGACAGTGTCTGAACAGCATGGCACCTGGCTGCTCAGCCTTCACTGAGTAAGTGGCCAGACAAAGAAGAAGGGCAGTCAGGTTCTCAAAAATTTGACATGTAGTTACTTCCCAGCATGGAACACCTACTATCGATTTAAGGTAAGTCATGGACTTTATATACATATCAATTTAGCATGGTAATGTTTTTATGAAATGCAGATATAGATAGGAAAGAAATTAGGTGTGATTACCTGAATATGAAAATTGTAGTATATGGTTGGAACAACTTATAAACTTTGAAGGAACTTTTTCCTTTAACGAAGCCAGCTGTAGTAAAGCATGGGACTTCTCAAAAAAAAGTTAAGCACTCTCTAAATTGGACTTCAAGATTCATATTCATATTATCATCAGCAGTTAGTTGTAACATTGAGCATATGAGTTTGGAAATAAAGAATTGCAGCACATTTACTTTGTATAAATGTAATTGTGTAGTGCAGAAAGTCAACCTTAAAATTGACATAATTGCTGTTAACTAATGATTTTGTTTCTTTTCTGTAAACTTTATAGTTTTATATTTTTAAGGTATATACAACAATAGCTAAAAAGGATAGCATTAAATTTAAAATCACTCTTTTTATGTTACAATATTAAAGAGAAAGTTGGCAAGCAAATATGTAATTGTAGAAAGCAATAAAGGATTTAATAAGATTATTAAATCACTTAAGCAAGCATGATTTTCTTAGTGCTTGAGGCTAATTTTAACTAATTTCTTTCAAAGAAAAGCACAAACAGAGCTTCAAGGGTTAGGTTTGTTAGTTGAGCATCATACCTGTGTATCACTTGTTATTGAATGCCGGCTATATGACCTATATATTTGGTTATTTGCCCATGGATCCATGTCAGAAGTTTGAGTTCCAATATGAAGTGACATGGCTCGCTTTAGCTTCCTTACAGGCTGGTATATAGCTTCATTATCATTTGCCAATTTGTTTACTGTTGCTGACAATCCCTTAGCCCCATTAACATTTTGAGCTACATCATAAGTCTGTTAAGTAAAAATTGAGGGTCTTATGTATGTAGTATGCAAAAGCTTGCAAGCTTACATTAAGTATGTGGTTGAAAGTAAACCTTACTTAATAAGAAACAAAAAAATTTAGTGCTCCTTGTTATTTCATTAGAACACATACTTGCTGTTAATAGCTGTAGAAGTAAACATAACTTAGGAAAGGATAAAAAGAAACAACTGGAAAGAAACATATTTTATATTAATTTTACCTGAGTAGAGATACTTTGTGGAGGTGGTGAAGTGCCTGTTGAAGAAACCTGTTTTGTCTTTTGCACATCTTTCGGAGGTTTGGTATCCACGACATTTGTGAATTTTTCATCAGAAACAGATGTCTGCATGCCTGTTGATACAGCTCGCGTGTCACTTTTTACAGAATTACTTTCCTTGTTCAGAGATGGTATTACTCTTGGCGGAGAAGGCCCAACTCCTGTTGAAACTTTCATTGTTGCTGTATTGGTTTTCAGACTACACTTTGACTTAATGTCCAGGTTTTCTGTAGGAACATTTGATATGGGTTCATTATCACTAAGACCTACTGGTGGTGTAGATAATGATGACAGGGAAATGTGTGAGTGGGAATGGTCTGGAGATGTAGTCGTGGTCTGGGTGTTAGTAGTAGTTGTGTTCTTATCAGAAAAGGTGGACGGAATCGATTTAGTCTCAGACACACTATCACTCAGTTCTGTGTGGCGAGAGCTTATCTGCACCATTTCAGGTGTCTTCACAGCTTCCATCTCTTTTCCTATAAAACGGGTTATTTAGTTAGATCTTTTTACAGGGTTGCTGGATTTACATACTCATTTATGCAATCCAGAATTCTTTAGTTCAAAACAATTTCTATTGGTTTAGTACATTAAAAATCCTTTATAAATTTTATATAATTTATTAATAGTAACACAAGAGCACGCATATTAATTCTTTTTATTGGAAATGATCAATATCACATATTACAATTTTCATTTAATGGTAGAATTTGGTTCCGGGCCAGAATGATATTTTCCTAAGAGGCCTACCTTTCTTCTTATTCAAAGAAGTTTCTCTTTCAGGAGACCTCATATGAACATCTTCATTAGATTCAGCCCTATTGTGTTTCTTCTGAGAAATTCTTAGCTGTTTGTTGAACTTTGCTGTTACAGATTTGCTTTCTACATCACTCTCTTCACTCTGAAGTTCTTGCCGGAAATGGTGACGTTTAGAGCTTTTACTGTCTCTACGAGTGGACATTTCTGAACTCCTTCTAGAAGACCTTTTCAGAGGGCGTGGTGGTGACTGAGCCAAGTCACTTGGTGTCTTACAACATACAGCACATACACGTACACCTGCCCGATTAACAAAGGTGCAATGTTCACATTCCCACTCATGCTGAGGAATTATGGGTCGTACAGGAGGAGGAGGAGATGGAGCAGCATCACATTCATCTTCACTATCAATTGCTTGATCCCCCTCACTGCTACTACTGCTACTGCTCCTTTCAGATGAAAGAGGTGGCCGCACAGAGCGCCGAGAGAAACTGGTATGTGAACGTCGTGATTTATTACTCTGTGCTGGTGACACTGCCCTTCTTTGGTCATGTTGAGACAACTTCCCACTTGGAGCTGGGGAAGGGGCAGTAACACGATGTGGATGGACTTGTGTTGAGTGAACTTGCTGTTGCTGCATGAATGGATGAATTGGTGGTGGTGGCTGTTGTGGAGGACCTGGATACATATTTGGATGCCAGGGTCCACTTTGCCATGGTGTTGGTCCAAGGAAACCTTCATTAGAAGAAGGTGGTCCAAAGGTCTGATGTGCTGGCGTCATATGCAAACTCTGGTTACTGGAAGACCTACCATGAGGAAAGCCACCACCAAAGTCCCATGGATTATGGGGCATCCACATCATGCCATGATGGCAACTTGGACAATTCAAGTGAGCCATAGACTGTGCCTGAAAAACCAAAATTGTATAAACGCTTAAGTTAATCATGTTCCATCACAGGTTTGAGACAATAGCATACATTATAGTAAAATATTAGTAGCTTAAAGTAGCAACTGACTGTGAGGAATATGATCTAGTGACAAAAGTCATGGATTAACTTAGTTAAAATTTATATGTTAAATAATTTCTGGACACGTACTGGTATTTGTTTTCAAGTCTTGACAATAACTCAAAACTTCTATTTTGATATAATTATTCTCTTAGTTAAATATTAAATTCTATTTGTGGTAATAAACAAATACATTAATGATTTGTAAAAATTTATAATACATTGTCATATATTATCAAATTAATTTTTGTTAATCTGTGAATTATGGAATAGTTCCAAAGAAAGATTAAGCTAATTTTCTGGGAATATACTTGGGAACAACATGTAAATCACCTATGTAGCAAAATAAACTCAAACCCCTTTATCTTAGAGGGCTGAATGTTGCTCTTTGACAAGAGAATGTGATAATTTGTTATGGATGAATATTTTTTCATATACACCACTTCTGCTGCTGTTAAAAATATATGAAATGTGCAAATGCAAAAAATTTAGGTATATCTTAAATTTAAGGAAACTAGAGCCCTGAAGAATTGCAGTATTTGGAAATAAAATACTGACTGCAGTAGTAAAAAAATAACATTGTCAGGTTAATTAAAACAATTAATAAGGTTAGGAAAGAGAGGCAGAAAGGTGGTGACTTACCTGAAGTTCACAAATGGTAGACACCATGTAGGGTTTGAGATTCTTGAATTTTCGGAGGCACCGCCCCCTTTATCAGAAGGTTAGGAAAACATTTCCAGTGATGGCCAGCTGTTGATTGCTGGCCGTTGCGGGAAATGTTTTCCTAACTTTCTGATGAAGAAGGTGGTGCCTCCGAAAATTTAAGCATCTCAAACCCTACATGGTGCCTGCCATATGTAAACTTCAGGTAAGCTACCAACTTTCTGTCTCTCTGTTGTGTCATTATATATATTGTAACATGTAAGTTAAAACTCCAGCTCATTGTCAGCAAGACATCATTGTGACGTCGTTTGCTGATGTAAGCATATGCGAGAAGAATGTCTGACCATGCACGTGACCTGGTGCTGCAAATGAGTGACCCATAGCAGGAAATTGCATGTACTAGATTTGTTGTTGAGGTCAGGTGACTTTTCTTTAGCAAGATGACGCAAGCCAGTAATGGATGCAATGTGCTAGGAGAAAGTATGTGTGTGGTGGTTCATGAATCTTCGTGGCCATGTGTTTATAAACGGCTGGTGAATAAGCCACAAAATAAGTGGTGCTAGACCAGGGAGAAGTGCAAATAGTAGAAGTGATATAAGGTCGACGAATATACTATTGATTGAATGCTTGACGGGTGATAGAAAAAGTAGATTCTAATGACCATGCCCCCTGTCTTATATAATTTATTCTCATTGAAAATTAAATAGTGTTAACTGTTTAAAATGTTTGCTATTTCTTCCCAAAAATACCTGGCTCTACTATATATTTTAGGAATGTATTTGTCATATTAAAAGAAGAGAAAAAATCTATTTTGATGTGTGTCTGAAAATGCATAATTACAGAGTTATCTGAACATTTATAAGTGTTAGTGCATTGTTATCTGTATCAAGATGAACATCGATCAGCAATACTCTGGAAATTTTGGTACCCATATGTGCACTTTTTCTGAAGAGATGTAAACATTTAGATGAGCACACATTTTATAGATTACCTGCTGAATATTAGTAAATTGATGTTGTTGAGGAGGAGGGCTTGCCATAGCTTGTAGATCTGAGACAGATGAGCTGGTAACTAAACCTCGACCCAGAAAACCATTAGTTCTCTGTGGTATTGGTGGGGACTGGAAGCCACTACTAATTCTACGCCTTGAGGTAGTTGCAAATCCTGAGATATCATTATTATTGTTGTTGGATGAATTATATCTACTCCTGGAACTTATGTCAATTCCAGAAGAACCAGAAATGCTGCTAGATCGATGTCTAGATATTGATCCCCATTGCTCAGCTTCCCAATCTGGATATCCACTATCACGACTTGGAGGCTATTAAGAAAAACAATCATAAAAATAGTATAAATTCAGATATTGTAATTCATAAAATAGTAAAAGGAAAGAATTATTTACTACATGGAATCCAGGATTAACATATAGCCACAATCTTTAAATCATATTAACTTTTTTTTTCTCACCACCCTATCCAATTTATTATTATGTATGTTATGATTGCTGATTGTTATAACAAATGTATGTAATGATTGCTATTGTAAAAATCAATTCCATATGTGTTTTTACTGTTAAAATAGTTCTGCATCCTATATTTTAAAAAATTAATGTATCATACACCTAAGAAATTTTTTGTAATATGTTTCTATATATTAAAACCAAAAGATTAAGTAAACCTTAATGTAATATGAATTAATAAATTGTGTATTGTATTACTATTACCTGATTGTCTTGACTATTTGCGAAACTGCTAGTAGTATTAATGCTGTTGCTTCTAAATGCTCTTCCTGATTCTCCAAAAGACCGCCCTCTGCTGTCATCATCCCTCCCACTGCTATTCATTTCAATGACTGTTAGTGGTATATTAGGGGTTGTCCCTCTCATGGCAGCCTGGTGTTGCCGATACCTTTGTTGAAGAGATCCCATTCTGTCTGCAGTTGGTTGGCGGGCATGATCAGGAGGTACTTGACTCAGAAGTGGTGGACTAGGAGCTGTTTCACAATATGCAAATTATATGAATTATAAAAAAAATATACTATCACATAAAAATAGCAGAAGATTAGGCACCATCTTCATTATTATTTCATGGTGCAGATGATGAATTTTTATTGTGTTTTTAAAAATTTCAGAGTATATTAAAAGGAAAAATACTTTTAATACATTCAATTATAGATTAAAAAATCATTTAACTTTAAAAATTATTATTTAATTTATGAACAGAAGAAGTAATTTTAAATGAAACTCTGCTTTGAATACCGCAAAAGTGAATTAAAGGATCAGGATGGAAAATTCTTGAAACTGAATTATAGGATTTCTCCATCCTGACTCTTTAAAATCTTATTTATGCTTCACATTATTTATATATCATTTCACAAACTGACATTAAATTAAATGCTATATTTCTCTTGCAATGAAGTTTGCAAAGTGACAATTAAATACAAGAAAATATTAGTCACCACAAACAACTGTTAATTTCATCAAGAAACATCAGAATTTTTTTTGTCTGTGTTAACAACTTTGTCAAATGCCTATTTTTACCAAATGTATGTAACAATTCCATTTCTGTGTCATTATCCATTTGTAGTACCACCTTATCAAAAATATTATATCAAAAAATATATCATTACAAAGTTATTATAGAACAAGATCCTTCATTACCAGTCTTCACACAAATATTTTATAATAGAATTTATGTCATCATAAAAAGTGATGATTAATGTTTTAAACTTTGAATGTAGTCAATTAGCTGAAAACTGAGAAATAGTTATCAAAATGAGTGCAATGGTTGAATATATACTTTGTTTGTAGTGATTCTTATGCTTCTGGTTTAGAGGAGACTGACCAAAAAATGATCAAAATTACAGATGCATTTTGGTAACTCACTCTCTAATTGACATTAAGATCTCTGATGAAACACCTTAGATGTATTCGTAAAGAAGTTGGGTGTAATTTGCTTTGAAATTTAGGAACTATAGTTGTAATATAAAGGATAATAAAAAATCTAGTTGACTGCTGAGACTACAAGTAGCTAAATATCTGGTAATTATATTATACAGTGCAATATCTGGCTTGAAATAAAATATAATGAAACCTGCAAAGTCAAGAAAATTGAAGTTTGTAATGTGAAATATATTTTTAAAAATTTAATTAATTGAAATATACCCTGAAATATAGTTCAATGTCTCATCTGATCATGATTAGATAATTATGGAAAAAATATTTGATTAATTGCAACTTCCTTTCAAATATTGAACTATAATACTATATTACCAGGCTTTCATGTGTATAATTGTCATAAATTTTGATGGGAGAAATACTTTTTTTTTTCAAGAAACTTCAAATTTCTAGAATCAGGTTGTGACCACAAATTTATTTCACCTTAAAGGATGAATTTTAAATTATGTTATTGCTTCATGACCATCTTTGATGTTTTATCCTAGCATAGCAATGTTGAGACTTGTGTGATTTAACCACTATATCAATAGAGAAATTAACACAATCTGCAAAATTAGCCTTTCAGATAATTATTAAAATTTAAATTTTTTGTATTAATGTTAATGAAAATGGAAACTTATTTTTATTTTCATCTAATTAGCTACAAATTTAGCTTGTGTTCTCCATTATCAATTATCCATTTTGCTCTAGAATAATATATTTTTGTTTCAAAGTGCCTTGGAAAAAATAAATCTTCCATTTAAAGTTGATACATTTTGGTTACATTACAAAATCTGTGAGTGCAATATTTAACTTTTAATTATTAATATTCTATGAATACAAGATAATTATTTTGTGATGTGGAATATTACTGTAATAGTAATAAAACTAAATTAAAACACCGTCATTACAAATAATCTTACTTTGAAGTTTGTTGTTTGGTGTAGCAGGCAAGGGCCTTGTGCCCATCATCCTTTTGAGGCTGCCCATCTTGTCCTTTATAGAGAATTCCTTCTTGGGTAAAGGAGGTCCCTAATTTAAAGAAAGATAATGTAAAATGTTTCAGCTTGAAATTGCTGCACTTTGGAGAGGGCAGCATGCCAGAACCAATTTTATTTTACTTATTTTTCACTCTCATAAATATTTTCTTTCTCTTTTCTTTAAACTTAGTGAGTTGTTGCAAATAAAATTTTATACCTGCTAATAATAATATTACATAAATGTGATTAAATGTATCTTATTTGCATATCCAAAGGTTGCAATAAATCTTTAAATTCATAAACCAATAAACATAAAATTTATTTTTTAATGGTATACATAATAAATTTCTGTACATCTTCAAAAATTTCACTATCCATATTCACAATTTAAAAGTTATAACAACACAAAAATTGTATATATTACATTGTTACTTAAAATAATTTAGTTAAAGGATACAATCAAAAGATGGGATTATCTCTTAAAATACTTGGTCTTCTCTATTAACTTTATAATAATTAATAACAATACCATCAATATGAAGTAGGAAAAGGATGGTGACAATATACTTTCTATAAGTAAGGTAGCACAATAAGAGTCAAATATTGAAACATGTTTCATGAATATAAATAGCTAGCGTGAAATACAAAAATCATGCTACATTTTATGAGGTGTGGTTTTCAGTGAGTGATTATGGATTATCATATAGAATAGTAAGAACATGATCAAGAGCTCAGTACTCAATAATTATGAAACTACATCATATAACAAATGATAATTTTAAATATATATAACACATAATTTCATATTGATACATTACATTCCACCTGATTCATTACACTACATACTTAAGGAAACATCGTTTCATAAAATATAGTGTAACTTAAACTACATATATGAGGAAACAAATTCTTTTATAAAATAGATATTGTGTAACTTTAATTAAACCTGAATAATAAAATCTTGCTGAAAACATCAGCATAAATTGTGATGTATGACACCCATGTATTGAACACTTGAAAAATATAATTTTAACATTTTTAAAAATTTAAAATTTTTTAGTTGTGTATTGATATTGAATTTTAATGCAATTAATTTATAAATATATAACAACAATATTTTGTATTGGCAAATAACCATTTCAGAAAATAAAAAATACCCAATTTTAATGTGCTTTACTTTACATAAAATTCATTTTTAAACAAAACAAACATTGTGAAACTTCTGAATAGCTACTCAACCAAATAAAAACAATGTAACTTAGTTATTATGTATAGTTTAATTAGATGTGTTCATAAATTTAATTTTGTACGTATAATTTGTTATATTTGACAATACTTTCACATGCATATACATTAAATCAATTAAATCCTGATGTTATATTAGCCAAACCAATGGGCATTTAAAGAAGCAATTTATCATTTATTGATTTACAATTAATGGAAAACAGTTCTCATGTTTTAATATATAGGATTTATAGGCTTGTCAGATCAGTTTAATTGAACTCACAGTAATTTTGAAAATGTGTGTGTTACTATATACATGAATATAGCGTGAATTACATAACAAATAAGACTTCAGAAATATATGTAAAAGGCCTTGTTATAAAAATATTACAGGAAAATTCCAACTTATGGAAAGGAAAGTTAAAAATGAAGGCTTAAAAATTACTGAATTATCAATTCTTCAAAGAAATGATTTTTTTTTTAAATAGCACTATTAGTTTATAATTTCAAGAAAATAAGTACTTTGCAAATGTGATGTCAGTTCAGATAACCCAAAATGCTTTTTGGCTAAGGATGCTACATAAGTTCATTGTTAATGAATGTATCCACAAAATTATAAGCTACTTCATTTGTGGTAGTTTTCTTTTCATAGTTGTCCTTTTATTTAAATTCCCAATTTGTTTAAAAATCGTTTTAAGCTGATCAAGAGAAATGGTTTCCAATAGACATGTTATTTATTTATAATTGTGTACAATTTTAATTGAGTAGCATATCTTTTCATGGTAATGGTCAGGAGTAATTTTTATGTTTGAAATAAAGATGAGAGAATATGGAAATATTCTGTTAATAGACTATCAATAGCATTCTATTGCATTAAATTATAATATTTAAAAATATACGAATAATACCTATCATAAAAAGACAAATTATTTAGGTCACAATACATGAGTGGTGCTGGCTGTTTACCTGATCTGCACGTCCTAGCAGTGGACTGCCAGTACGACTTCCTGGACGCTTGTTCTTCCTTGGAGGGGGTACTGGAGCTGATGTATGTTCACCCTTTGGTGGAAGAGGTGGGCGAAACGTATTAAAACGATTAGGATCCAAAGCCTATAATAGTAAAAAAAAGGAAAATAATGTTACTTAAGAATTTTAAGTAAACAATGTTTTCTTTAAAAAAAAGCATGCTATTTAAAAGGTATAGAATAACTAATTTTGAACTAAAATACTTTTACACTAGACATAGACCTGATGCCACAGGAAATAATCTGTTAATTAAGTAAATGGTGAAAATGAGTTAAGTGTATTATGATAATTTCCCAAGCTTATAGTTCACTGAGAAGTAGAGCCCCAATACTTTCTTGTTTTAATGATGAGAGTTTTTTTATTTTGTAGTGTTTATTTATGTTATGAATTAAATCTTGCATTTTTCGTTTAAAATAACCAGTGACTGTGTTTTTTTTAAAAAAAACTACGCCAAATGCATGAACATAAAGTACTATATAAATAGATATAAAATCACTAAAGGGTTCCAATTTTGATTTCGCAGCCCCTGATGCGGCACGGCTCTGTCTCTACGGATAACATAGCACCAGAAGGAATTAGTTTGTTGAGTTTTACCGGCGGTGCAGGGGGCCGAAACGTAATAATAATGTCAGACAAGTTAGCGGGAAGGAACGCGCAGAAAGGGGCGAAGTAGCACAGATTCACACTCTTGAAATAATTTATTCTAAAGGTACTTAAAATAAGGAAACGAATTATTCTTTCTAAATTAAATAATTTGTTTTAACATACGTTAATGTGACACCTTTTTATACTATACATCCAGCAACTACGATAAGAGTTAAAACAGCCAGAACAAATGTTTCTTCAAAAGTATTCTTCTAAATTGTTTGAGGTGTCAGAACATTGCTCCGCGACATTCTGACGGATTAGGTTGTAGAGGAAAAAAGTAGAAATTATGCCATAGAACAATATTACTAAACGTGAATGCGGTTAACAATCGACCGAGGTCAAGAAACTGCGCTGACAGAGAAAGACTTATGAGTATGAAAGCTAATGCCAGAGCTGGAAACTCGACTAGTGAAACTAGAAATTAATGGACAACGGAAAGTATACTTACTTTTCTGTAGTGGGTTTGTCGTTTAGGATGCCTGTGGTACATATCGTCGCAGGACAGGCAGAAGATCTGCATGGAACACTGTTCACACCTCACTGTGGGGTTTGAGCTGCCACACAGGTCACAATGTCGTCCATCACCACGCTTTCCTTCGCCTACAACCAAGAAATTCAACAAAATTTAAAATAAAAAAATATTTATTCTTAAAATTAATTTCTTTGAGAGATCAAATCGCGGAAATTCATAGGAGAAACTCCCCATATGTGTTTCTATCTAAAAAATATATTATTGATATTCCCCACTTTTCTAGTTAATTGATTGTTAAACTGATAAATTTGAACAGTTCTCAAGATTTTCTATTTAATTCGTGAGGTGAATCTTATACAATAAAATTTGACGGATAATTACCGAAATTACATTAAAATGTGTAGTTTCTCAAAAAATATGAACAAACCACAGAGGATACTAAGAAATGAAGCTGGTGGTATAAGACCTAGTACCCATAGAGCAGGGCTGGTACCCTCCACTCCTTGGGGACCAACTTGCTCGGATCTCCATAAGCGGCCGTGTAAAATCAACGCTATTCGAATACCGTAAAATAAATCTTAAACCCCAAAAAAGAAAATATAGTCGATTATTGAGTTACACAAAAACTATTTTCAAATATGTAATGCACAAATATAAATTTAAACGGAAGATAAACAAAAGTGGTGTAATGGTTTAAAATTCTAACTATTTAATGCGGGGAAATGCCTCAAGAGTGAGCTTTTCCGAGGCTTAACCTTGGAGTGGAAAGTGGACGCCGACTCTCATGTGCCGAGACGCCAGAAGGGTTATCAGAGTACAATAGACCAAAGTTAGCGGCATCGGCCGAAAAATATATTTTTCGCACCGGGAAAATACCAAGGCAAGAGAATATTTTCCCCATGAGATTGGTAAATTAGGGCTATAGGAGGGAGAATCCGAGGTGACGAAATGGCGGACAGGGTCAGAATTTGGAATTCTGGTCCCAGCAGTAAAGAGAGAGTTTTCGGCCTTAGCAGCCAACAAGTGCTTCCTTGGTTCAACGGCATGTGACTTATGCTGGGCCGGCTAGAAGCCACAACTCATCAGGCTGAAGTGTGACTCAGGCACAACAAGGAACGAACTGGATGCCTTCTTCAGCCAACACCGAGAGGTATTGTAAACTCCTGGGACGAGAGGGTTTATTTACCATTTTGCCAATATGTTAGTAATTTATTCTCTCAAGCCACAAACACCCTTGAAAAACAAAAACTCAAAATAAATGCTGGGGAAAAATGTATATATAATTAATAATTTACGTAAAATAAATTTGTAATTATTAGCAGTATAATCTTGCCTTTATTATTATTATATTGATCAAAATCCACCCAAGAACAGCGTTATAAAAATCGTCGATGTAGAAATTATCCAGAAGTGAAGAGGGAACGGTACAGCGGCTACGTTTTAAAATTAATATTGCCAGTTGGATACCAACTGCTTGTTAATAACAGTTCAATACGTAAAACAATTTCAATAATTATGGTTTCATATTCTTTTTGCTACAGGAGGGCGATCCCGAAACAGGCAACTCCCATTTCACAACATAGGTAGGGAATAGAAAAAGGGAGGGATGTGGAGGATAGAGCAGGAAAACTCTAGAAAACCTGATTCAGGAAGGTCGGGCTACTACTCCACGCCCTGACGGGAGACTGGGTGGTTGTGGGAGCGCAACAATCCCGCCTCGAGCAGTATTGAGGGGCAGCTGGCAGTCCGACACAATGTGCGAACAACGCTTACCGTATTCCAAAGGCCTGTGACCCTCTCGCACCTTCACCCCTCAAGGTCGTCAGAGTTTGTGGGAGACTTAATTTAAAAACCTTTCCCTAGGTACAGGGGGTGGGGGAGGAGTACCCTGAAGGAGGAAGACGGACGTTCCAGAACTCCTCTGATGACCACTGTGAGCCGTCCATCACGTCGCTTTATTTGGTGCAGCGTGTGTGACGCTCTCGAGATATAAACATTTTTGTATATTTTAACTACTTGAAATATGTTCTTACTTAAATAAAACGTTCATTAAATTTACAAGTTATTTCGAGCTAAACAGACAAAATTTCTTAGAAATGCAATTCATCATTTATTAGTAAGAAAGATCAAATTTTTTACGTGTTTGTGCGTTGTTTTCATTTGTATGTTGCTCACACAAATCTAACCGCATGGAGAAATTTCTGTCAAATTTTGCACACGTGTTCTTTGCGCCCGATCTGGACGGGGGTGGATGGGGTAATTTTTAAATATGCAAAATCAGTCTATATTTCCGTTGTATAAAATTACTTTTACGGCGTTTCCTACCCTAATGACTACACGATTCCTGCGTGTATGCGAGCGTGCGTGCGGCGGCGGCGACGACGTTCGTGAGAAACAAAACTTATCAAAGCTTAACTAAAATGTTAGTTATATTCAAGCATTAAGATCCCAGGCACCGCAGGACACCCAGCTTGTTTTTCAATAAAACTACCTGGCACTTATAAAATTCTGTGTGAGTTGGAAATTCACGCATGCATATTACGTTTTTATCTCTGCTACGTCGGAACATTAATTCGGAGAGGAGTTTTTCGTTACAATATACATATATTTCAGACACTCGCAGTAGCATATCATTGGCGACTTTGACTCTGACACTCGAAATGGACAAATGGAAGTTTTATTATGACTGTCGTGTCTCAGAAAATATCCCTCCTTCCTTCCTCCTTGGCTCTACAGCCCACTGAGGGCCTGGACCTACCGAGTCGACTGCGGACGAATTTGGAGTGACACGTGGTCAGCGTATTGATCCTCCAACAGTCTTAATCCCGCTTTTCGTGACCATGCAACGCCACAGGAGGTCAGCACAGAAATATATATCAAATAAGTGGAGTGATGTAAATTTATTGATATTAAATTATTTAAGGGTTGGTTGTTGCTTATTTTAAAATAAATTTATTTAAGAAAATCCGCTTGATAATTCACATTCAGTTTTTTGGAGGAAGAATGCAAATTCAAATTTCCATTAAAGTGTGAGAAAAGAGAAGAAGGGCAGACGTGGCAACAGCGCCGGATTCTTGGCGCGTCTCGGCAGTATATCTGTCTCGGCCTGAGCGTCGCGGCGTGGGAGACTGCGTACTTCAACTATACACTGCTTATCAGTGCGTATCACTTATAATACAATTTGCACTGTAGACCACAAAGCGCCGACTTGCATGACAATCCATATAAAGATAGGGAAATCTGAAATTCCGTTTACGGAAATATGCTCAATAATTGGGGGATCTATATCTAGATCCTGTACAAAAAATTGTCAATGGACCAATGATATATATATTGGGGCTAGTGTTAAGGATATGTTGTTGTTGTGGTATTCAGTCCTAAGACTTTGCTTTTATGCAACCCTCCATGCTAATCCATCTTGCTCAAGCCTATTCATCTCCGCATAACTACCACATCCTACATAATCTACTAAGCGGATTACATCCTTGCCCCCCACTCTTCTGTTCCTACCCCATACACTCCCCTCTAATGCTAATTTTAGAAGGCCCTCATGTCTCAAAACGTCGCCTATTAATCTATCCTTTCTCTTGGTCAACGTCCTCTATATTGTTCTCTCTTGTCTTATTCTGTTTACAACTTCCTAGTTACTTACTCTATCCACCCATCTTATAGCACCACATTTTAAATGCTTCTATTCTTTTCCTTTCTGCAACTCCTACCGTCCACGTTTAGCACCCATATTACGCCACACTCCATACGATGATTTCCTAATATTCACTGTTAAAATACCCGTGAGTAAATTCCTCTTTTCTTGCAAAAACCTTCCTTGCCTGTGCTATCCTACTTTAATTATCACAAGTAACAGAATTCCTTAACTTCCTTCAAAATATCCTTTTCCAAATCTAACTCCCTTCGTTACTCCACTGTTTCCCATGCTACACTCCATTACCTCGGTTTTCCCTCTATTAATCCTGATCTTTCTCCAGGATCACTTTCATACCATTTATTATGGTTTCTTGTCTTCTTATGAATCCCCTAATACTACAATATCATTAGCAAAGCGTAAGGTTTTTATTTATTTTCATTGCAGTATGATTCTTTTTTCTCCTTAATAGGATATTTTAAGTGAAATAAATTGGCTATACGTAAGGCAGAAAATATTTTCCGATGTCATGATGTTAAACTAGGAATAAGCAGAATATGAGAAAAGAGAACAATTTGGAGAAGGTTTAGATTTTTAGGCCACGATTTGTGTTCGGTAAGAACAGAAAAGGAGGGGAATGATGGAATTTGCTAAGCAGATTAGGAAGGATATGGGATAAATTAAAAGGTTTGCGCAGGATAGGTTAGCATAGGGGGTTCCATCAGACTAGTCTGAGTGGGGATTGAATACAACATCAACGTTAAAAAGGCTGGGGACACTGTCTTAGTAGAGATTTGCCAACCATAAATGAATTAATCTAATTGATTTCCAAAATTAATATAGATAGAAGCTCCTTAACTACCAAACCGAAGTGGGGAGAAATTATAAACCAATTTTTAACTGTACAGTGCGAATAAATAATTAGAGCAGCGAATAAACAGACAAAACTGAGTTAATCACCAGGCTCGTCTTACGATTTTTATTCAACGTATCAGAGCAACAAGGATTGATAAAATAATTACAGGCGTTTTTATGTTTTCAAGTGGTACGTTAACATAATTTTTTAAAAAAGAAAATTAGCTCAACATTTTGAAATTGTTTTTTTTTGTCATCTTTGAAGAAACTTGGAGGTGTCTGTTGCTCTTCCTGCTACGTTAATCGTTGTCTTCCATGATGAGGGAATAATTACCACGGAAACTTTCAGGAACATCTTGTAACGTGTAATTATTCTACATAGAATATCGCCGGGTACGGCGCGAACTTGGCACGATATTTATTTCCGAAGGGAGCATCTCCTCGTATCCCATTAATATTTATGAAGATGCATGTTTTGTTACGCCGGCCGAAGAACAGCGGGACACGGATCATAAACTCTTCCTCCATTTCCTTCACGAAAAGAACAGCCTCAGCCGTCAATGCTGACACGTTATGATGGCAAACGTAGCTTTTTAGGCTTACAGGAACATCGTCTGTCTATATTATGAGAAGTTACGCCATTCCGATGATGTGGATTCAGAAATGCCAATAACAAGGTTGAAGTGAGTCGCTTATTGTAGCAGCTGGTTGTTTGAGGAACCTCTCTGGAATTTTCCGCTAATTTTTTGTAGTTATGCAATTGTTTTTGTAGGGTCATAGTGTCTAGTGTCACTTCCCGCCCGCTGCTTGCTGTTTACTCCATGCATGAAGAAGTGTGTGCGTCTGTGTACAGAGGTGGACACTTTTATCTCAGGTAAAATAAAACTTCCTAAATTTAACTGATCTTTGAATTAATATTATCGATAACAGCCCAGCAATATTTTACTGAATACTGTATACATTATATTATACAGGAACGTATATCTTCCATAATACTTTATAATAAATGGAATCAGTCTAGTTTTCTTTCTGTCTCACAGACAAAATTTTATTGCACGATAAAACTGAAAATCATCTAACCAAAAATTAACGACGAGTTTACATTACTTTTACGGTCATCAGCTGAAGTGATTTTTCTGAGTCTTGGTTATGAAATATTAATTGGAAGTTACTGGTAATTCACAAGCGGGGCATTGCGAGTGTCAGAAACACAGATACTATAAAAGAGAGAAAAACATACCTGGAAAGTCCTGTAACGTGGTTTTGGAGGAGAAGCGGGAAAAATGAAGTGGACAGAAACGGTTGAAGAGGATGAAGGAAAAGAGATCTATCTTGTCTACAGTTTAAAAACCCACGGATTATGTTGAATATAAGGATCGTAAAAATATTTCTACAGCTAAGGAGGTAGACCGCTTTTCGTACGGAACGGATCGATAAGCCAGCCGTTAATATGGCTCTTGGAAGAACTCCTCCGTAGCTCGTTAAATACTGAACTCACAGCCAAGTCCACCGCAGAGGACAACGCGTATTCCTAAAAATCCCAAAGACATCTGACACTCACTTTAAAAATAAATTAGACATTTGTGTAGGTTCCAAGTTTGTTATTAGAGTAAACACACAACTCAAGAAAAAGGAAATGTTCGTGGAATAAAAGAAATAAAAATAGAATTATCGGACTGGAATAGGAAAAATTATCGGTAAATAAGGGACCTTCAGTCTTGAAACAGTCTATTTAAACTTAGGAATAATAACTATCAGAACGTTTCAAATACAGGGTTTTTCAATAAGGGTGGGTCGATGTTGAAATGGAATGAAACAAGCTGTGTGAGAGGTATTAAGGAAATCCTTTTTTTTTGCTTAAAATCTGTATGTCTTTTAATAGAATAATTTTTCTATTACTCCTGCCCTTACAAAGCGACGGGGATCATACTTTTATAATCATTTTGATAATATTAATACATTGCTTATGTATTTCTGTGCCACTGTCTCCATTGTGTGCATTGTTTTGGGTAACAGGCTACATGAAGGTGATCCTGAAACTGGCAACTCCCCTTAATAGGGGAATTGAAACGGACGTGGAAGCTAGAGAAAGGAGCTTATAGCATATTTAATTTAAAATAAATATTGCATAAATATAATTACAATAAGAAACGTAGCAATGAATAATATACATTACAAAGCACATTTTTTCATAGTAATGAGACACAGTCCCCAGTAATATTTATTTCCTCAATTTGATAGTCGAGAATTCGAATAGCGTAGGAAAACTGATACAGTGTGATACGTCGAATTACACTCATCACTTTTTAATTCATCGTTGAATAAAGTGTGTGTGTGTGTGGAGAGAGGACAAACAATGGAATTTGTATCGTATAAAGTACTTGGGAATGGTAATGATGAACTAATCATATGAAGCTCGTACATTGTTTCCGAATTTATAGACAGCATTGAAGCCTTATGAGTATTAATACCGATTATTGATGAGGAAAGGTCGATATCGACCCATACACCTCAGTCATTGTTTGCCTAAGCGTAATCCCACCTAACAGCTGGGATGAACAAAATTTCCCCTCTATTACTCATATAAAATCCTTCAAGTACCGGGTACTCTGTAAATTCCTAATTTTATTAACACAGAAAAGTGGTTTGTCTAAAATCGCTCTTCTCTCAATGGCGCGGTGACCTCGCGAACCCTAAAAAATACTTTAATGTTATCTTTTCCTCACAAAGATAGTGTAATGGTAAGCTCAACACCACTTCTACAGTCTCTGGAACAATGAAACCTCGTATTGAAGAGGCCTGTGGCCAGTGTTCTTTTCTCGAACCAATATAGAAAAGAGGAAACTATCAAATCATTGCAAAGCGGAAGAAACGTGAAAATTTTGAGTAATATAATACAATATAATAGACTGATTATAAAAAAATTATTTTGTATATTTGTCACGGGCTAAGATAAATTTCATATTAATAAAATAAAACACAAAATTATATATATTAAAGACACATAACTATATTTATAATATACGATCAACTATTATTTATACGAAATCATAAATCTTATTCTTAAACAAATTTAATGATTTATAAAATCTCAACTCAAACAAATCAGTGTCCAAAACATTTACCAAATTCTTACTATGGGCATGAATGTGGTCCAGGAGAAAGAGTACTACATGAGGATTAACTGAGCGAAAAGTAAGGTAATGGAGTGAGGTATGGGAAACTGGAATAACAAAAGGTGTTAGATTGCGATAACAACTAGGGATGGTAGAAGTAGACATAAAGGGTAGGATATCACAGCAAGGTTTTCGCAAAAAAAGTGGAATTTACTTACGGGTAATATAAGTGTGAATATTAGCAAATAATTGCTAAAAATGATCTTATGGTGTGTGACGTCACAACTTACCAAGTCAACGAATCATGTGCGTGCATAGAAAACAGACAGGATAAACGACAAGCTATTTATAAAAACATAAGGATTGCTCGAAGATTTATTTCAAATTAATTACTTTTTTAATATTCCAAGAAATAAATTTTATTTAGCTGCATCTAAAGAAGTTCCAAACAGGAACGAAGGGTCGCGCCAATTTTATATTTCATTAACATGTCCTTATTGGAATTTCTGATAAATTTGTGATGTAAATTGATGTAGTATTTCTCGAATTGGGAAATGATTTATCGTGACTCCTTTTAGAATCCAAATTTTTTACAGTTGATTTGACAATATCACGTGTAGAGGAGCATTATTTGTTTGGGTAGACTCTGAGTTGAATGTTCTGATTGACATTAATATTGCACACATTGTAAATATTGGATTTACTTCTGCAATTCCCACCAGAGTTTGACTGTCTAGAGGAAGAGAGCATGTTGTGTATGCATCATCATGGCAAATGTGGCAGGAGGAAGAGATCGAGTGTCCGTGATGAGGCCATGGATCATGTGACTCCTGGTTGCCTCAGCAGCCTGGTTGTTTGTGAATTTATGTCAAAATTATAAACTTATCCCCACTAAAACATTCAGCTTTAAAATGCTGTCGTCTTTTAAATCTTTCAACCTGGTGGTGTCATTGTTAATAACGGAGGGATCTGGAAAACCCTTGCAGGCAATCTTCTTTTCCTCATCGTTAAGACAAAAGCGTGGCCATTATAGAGGTACGACTACTTTCTTATTCATTCAGCCAAATGAAAACTTGGGCCTGCTTACGACGCCATTTCAATAATAATAAACCAATGTAAAATTAAATCAATACCCCGGCCAAATTTGCAAAAAAAATTTTTAATAACATTAAAGAAATGAGAACATATTAATAAAACTAGCATGGCATGTCATTTATTTTTTTAAGCTATTCAGGTGCGTTTATTAATGTTTGTAAGTCTGAATATTCTGCACTAAATTTCATGAAGGTCTACTTAGGCAACCGGGAGGTACACATCAAGGGCTAGCCACAGTCCCCAATTTTCTACTCTCGTTTAAATATAATAAAT
Organism: Eucriotettix oculatus; assembly: GCA_034510155.1. Classification (NCBI taxonomy): domain Eukaryota; kingdom Metazoa; phylum Arthropoda; class Insecta; order Orthoptera; family Tetrigidae; genus Eucriotettix; species Eucriotettix oculatus. The sequence continues at coordinate 29,710,747 of CM067379.1, forward strand.
AATACAAGAAAGACAAGAATGGAAAAATGTCGACTGGACCCAGGACTTCCCGCTTTCCGAGCGGGCACTCTACCACTGAGCTAGTCCGAGTCGACGTCCCAAGGACCGATTCAACATCCCTCCACCCCTGTAAACCTTAGCTGGGATCACCTACAATTTACTAAGCTCATTCTTCACCTAATTTATAGTAAATCGGTGAAGAATGGACATTGTGTAAATTGATTAAAGGTGCATGGAATTGAAGTTTAAGGAATTGGAAATGCTTCAATTGAAGTTCAGGTAAAGCGTATAGCTAATTTAGAAGAAAGACAAGAATGTAAAAATGTCGACCGGACTCAGGACCTCCCGCTTTCCTTGGGATGTTGACTCTGACTTACTCAGTGGTAGAGTGCCCGCCCGGAAAGCGGTAGATCTTGGAATCGAGTCCTCAGATGGATCTAAATTTTTTCCATTCTTGTCTTTCTTCGTAATTAGCTATACCTTTTACCTGAGCTTCAATTAAAGCATTTTTATTTCCTTTAGGTAAAATAAATAATATTTACATGTATAAAAATTTATATTTTTAAAATAAAAGCAAAGATACATCGTGTCTATTTTATTACTATGATTTATGTCTTTTAATAAGGTGAAAATTTGCAAAAGCGTGGCTCTACGCCCTCACTGCAGCCGAAAATGACTGGTTTATTCTATTAAATTTTTTCCATCAGTTCGGGTAAATTTATCTATTACTTTTATCTTTCTCTAATGTACGACAAAGAACTTAAAGCTCTATAGATGTATCGAAATGTGCTATAAATATTAGAGGACGATTAATGGAATGCAATTCTCATAATGGAGTTAGGGAATGCGTGTCTTGAAGGTAAAAATATTACATGAAGGGCAAGACTGCGAGATGGTGAAAGAAGGAGAATACCACGTCAACAACCGAGCACGAATAATACTACGTGTAGTTTGGATGTGTAAAGCATAAAATAATAAAGAAAAATTGTATATATTCCTCTGTTTAATTAAACTCGTTTTTTGTTACCTCTGTTACTACAGAAAAAACTTATTATTCAGGATTAATTTTTATGCTCACGATATTTTTAAGGGCGTTGCGGTACAGGGTAGAAGCCTTGTTTTGTGTGAATATGCAAATTCGGAACATAATGACCGTGTAGGGTTTATAAAGAAACGACACAATAGAATAAAGGAAAAATATGAAACAATTCAAAATACTCGTCAGACGAGCAAAGAAAAGGAGTTTAAAAAGTTACGGATTGAATGAAGACAACGAAGTCTACAATACTGATGTAATTAGCAACAACACCTTGTACTTTATGTGTTCAACGATTATAACAGTAGTGGAATGACTTTATAAGCTTATTAACTCAACAATATTGTCATGATAATTTTAAGATATTGTCCTGTAATGCAGTCGCTATATCAATATTACGATTATTATTACCGTAAAAACAATCAAACAAAATAAGTATCTATTTAAATTTATTGGCTCCGAAGGTCTTTACGGAATTGATCACGAATGTTTGCTGACTTACTTACCTAATTTGGGGGCCGAGGGCGTGTTGGAGTACTGCTGCTGGGGAAACTCTATTACCTCGTAGTCAGGGTCCAACGGAGGCGGCTCGGTCGTCGGTGGGGGCGGCGGGGGCGGAGCTGGAACACCGCTGTTCTGGCGGTTGTTCCGAGCTTGCTGTGACAGACAAATAAAACAACATATACTAACCTTGACAACTCCCAACAACTGTGTTAATTGCTGTAATACACAAAGCAAAGGTCTAATAAATTATTAAAATTTAAAGTTTATAATTATTGCCATGACGCAAAATTCTAATTTTTCGAAAATTACCGAAGTTCTTATCCCGTTTCTTATTGTTATATATTACTCATTCTTTTACAGTAATTTTATAAGGGAATTTTTTGGCTGCTGCCTACAATAACTCAAAAATTATTGAGATTGGTGTCCATTCCGGGGTTTATTAAAGTCGCTGGATTCATTTACGGCATTCAGCGTGCAACTTAAGTTGTACTTCAGCCCCGGAGTCGTGGAACAACGGAGTGAGAAGGCAGTCACACGAAATATTTTCGTCTGTTTTGAGGTACAGGATAATTAAGTGTATTACTTCAATAAGCACAGCTGTTACGAAGAAATGATCATTCTGTTGGGTTAGATAGGGTAGTGCACGTGAAAATTTGCGTGCAAAAGAATGCAACGGTATAGGTTGACCAAGAAGTGACTGTACCGGGATAATATAAATAAATGCCCCGGCATCTTCATAGTAAATGAGAAAAATTAGAGTGTTGTTAATTATATTTCACCGTGTCTTGTTTCAATAACAGGTGAAGATGACGTGAGACGCGTTTCGTTCTTAATGTATTTAATGTAAACCATTTAGGTTTATTAAAGATCGAAGGCTGTCCTTGTGAGTGGAATTAAGAAAGACTTCTCGGGTTTCCAACAGCCTAATTTCGTTAGGTAGCAACGTTTCGTGACATGATCCTTTGGCTATCAGTATCTTTTCCGTCGAGAGTTTGGGAAATTCAACTTATTGCTTGGACTCGTCGTTTTAGCACCAGTCATCCAAATTTTGATAAGTAATGAAATTACCCTCTTGGAAATCCGAGAAGCTACTCAATTAGGTTTAGAAATTCATAGTTATATTAATTAATTGTAAAACTTACATTTAATTATCTATTACAATGAGGAATAACGTCAATGGCTTCATACACGTATTGTCTGATAATTCTTTTTTCATCTTTCATATGATTTCTTATCACTTTTTGATTGAACGCAATTAGGTTCTGATTACTGGTCTGATGTTTACCTATTCTGCGCAAGCCTTTTCGTTTCTAGATATCATCCACATTCCCACATCCACCCTAAAATGCATAGCCTATTTCATCCTCTTCAGTTCTGATTCTACACACTTCCCTCTAATGTTAAATTTACAAGACTCTCTTGCCTGAAAACGTGTCCTATTAATCTATCTTTTCTCTTCGTCAAAGTCATTGTTTTCTCTTATCTTATTCTGCTTAAAACTTCCTGGCTAGCTTCTCTATCCAGCCATCTGATTTTCATCATTCTCTTATAGCACCACATTTCAAACGCTTCTATTCATTTCTTGTCTGCAACTCCTACCGTCCACGTTTTGCACCCATATAACGCAACACTCCATGCGAATATTTTTAGTATTGATTTCCTAATATTTATACTTATATTAGCCGTAAGTAAAGTCCTCTTTTTTGCGAAAAGCGTTTCTTGTCTGTGTAGATTAATTCTTTAACTTGCTTAAAAATATCACATCCCAATCTAACACCCTTTTTTATTCCACTGTTTCCTGTATTACACTCCATTACCTCGGTTTTCTCTCTACGAATGCTCATGTTGTTTTCTCCAGGACCACGTTCATGCCATATATTATGGTTTTCAAGTCTTCTTCTGACTCACCTAACAGCACAATATCATCGACACATCGTAGCGTTTTTATTTCTTCTCCTTGATGTATGATTCCTACGCCATATTCCTTTTTAACGTTCTTCACGGCAAATTAAAGAGCTGATATGTAACCCGAGTAAAAATTAATTATTGTTGAGTTTAGAAATTTTCCCGATCTACGGTTAAATTAGGGAGCTATTTATTAATGAATAGAGTTGATGTTGCCTATTGCGTAGCATTGGGCGAAGATAAGAATACATTTTTTTGTTAAATTCACAATGAAAGAAGGTTTCTGTCTTTCAGAGTCACATTTTGTACACCAAAGATATCGAATAATCAAGGCTTTCTTGACTTCTCGTAAACTGTTTTTTTTAAGTTTCTGGTCCAAATTCTGGAGGTAGGAAATTATAACATCACGTCCACCGGCTGAAAGTAAAAATAGAAGGGCAATGAGGCGCGGAGAGAGCGTGGGCGGTGTACGTCAAACTCATATCGCCGCGTGTTCTTACACCGAGCTTTTTATATTCCATCTGTGTCAGTACGCCCTTTTACAAGTCTGTAAAGAGCTCATACACTCAAGGCTTTATACCTACTCGGAAAATATATGACATCAGTTGACCTCAGTTTCATAAAATGACACTTCCCTGATTTTGAAATTATTATCCTATACTCCTTCATTACATTCCAAATTATAGATATTTCGTTATAAAGAGTCAGTCTCAATCTAAAAGGAATATCTCTCACATTAAAAAGGTCGTCGTCAATGAAACAATGTGCTAATTTCTAATCATTGAAAATTATACGGTCCTTTTCAATTTCCTTTTTGCATAAAATCTTTTACTATTCGTGCTCTCAAACTGTTTTTATTTTCATGTCAAATTTTTTAATTATAATTTCATTACGTTTCAGTTATATTTTGATATGGAGACGAGAAAAATTGTTTTTTTTACAGGGAAAGGGTCCTGTATATACTTCCGCTAATTTTAAATACTTTATAAATGAATAATAAATTTAGGAAATATTTTTATTACAGTAAAAATTAGAACGTATTGATAAAATTAAAATTTTCCCGGCGTATGGCAGATTTGACTTCATTCGAATTCTTTCAAGAGATATAACCATTTAACACTGCGTAATATAGATATTTGTCTCTCTAATTAACTTCCGATTAATGCTCACCGCCGTTATTAGTAGTAATACTTGTGTATTGAGAGATTTTCGAACACTGTACTTACTTCTTTTAATTTATCTATGAAAGACCAAGAAACGGTATCTCTTAATCTGACGCCATTTTTTGCCCTCTCGAGGGACGGAGGTATGCAACAGTGCGGCACACACCTGGCAGGAAACGTTGAAGTTTGTGAAGTAGCCAAATTACACACATTCTTCAGTGACAAAATAGATACCCAATTACGTTTCCGCAACCTTGTTACGTTATTTTGAGATTATTTTACAGTTTTTACGTTTTTAAATCACCTGTGACATTTATTTCATCACCTAATTTTCTCCTTAATTTAGTAACCTCTTTCTCTCCCTCCCTCTCCCCCTTATCACTCTCTCATCACACACACATATTTAAATACTTTTAACACAAACGACTTGTAATTTCAACTCTTTACTTTCTTTCAGGGTTTTTATTCCCTGTTATACGAGTTTAGACACTGCGGTTAAAACCGTGGTCGTCGTAATTTTTAATTTTAATATTCACATTCTGCAACAACATCTCCTTCAACAGTCCTGCATAATTTTTCTCCTGTCTCTTGCGGGGACGGGAATACAAATGTACACAAGAATTGATTATTATTACAAAAATTTTCCGCCCTGAAAAACCGCATGATAAAAAACTGTAGCCATAAATTTATCGTAGGAGAAAAAGCATTTTTATCAGGAGCCTTAAGTTTTAAAAGATAATTTAATAAATATACACATTTAACATATGAAGTAAGAAATTATCAGCTATATATTAGGATAAAATGTGTTTGCTTTCGTTACTAATTTGCATGTGTTATTCTCGTATTAATAATTATGAAACATTCTTTTCTGTATTAAGCGAATAACGTATTTTATGTGTTGAAGATGTAAAGAAACTTCTCTCGATATTTTACACTGTAATGAACTTATTACATTCGGGTGAATTAATAATAAGAATAAGTTAGCTTGGGAATTGTTTAGGTATCTCTGGCTGTTGTCTAACAGAGTTGTTAGCGGATATTGATCGTAAAGTGTTTTTTTGGTATGTGTTTGAAATAATTAATTAAACAGAGAAAAAGTGATCAAGTTTGAATTATTTCATGTAGAACCTTCAAAGATAAGCTAAAAAACATTAATATCAGTTTTTTTCCCGCTATTGAAGCCCGGGGGCCTTAGTCAACCCTTGGCTACCTTGCTCTATCTTCCTTTTCAAAGCCCTTCCTATGCTATTAAACGGGAGTTGCCTGTTCATGAACACCCACATGTAGCCTGCTGTTCAAAAAAATTAAACAATAATTATTGAAATTTCTTTACGTATTTAACTGTTATGAAGACATAAAAATCAGAAGATCATTATTTCGTCAGTGTTCGCAATTGACAACAAGTCTATTAAATTAAAATGATAAAACCTTTGCTTGCTTAATCGCCATTTGATGTTTCCTGAAGTTCGTAAAGCAGGATTGGTAAAAATTAAAGTTTTATATATGCCGGGAATACGTGAATGTATGTTCTGTTGAAATACGGATTTTAATAAAAGTAAAATATAACTTACGTAATTTTTTAAAAAAAATATTATTCTTTCCCATCATTTGATCAGTTTGCATTTAGCAGGATGTAATTGAGATTGGCTTACTGTAAAGAAATAGACGCCATATAAAGTGCAAACAAGTGTGGTGGACAGTGACGTCATAGTCTTTAGCCTACTTTCTTAAGTATCGCTCCTTCCACGTTTGTGCTATTCGTAGTCGTTTCTCCCCCCAAACTTCACCCCGCGTAGTTTCCCGGTGTAATTAATAATATGTATACCAATTTTTGTTGCAATTGGACCACGCGTTTAAGTCTGTAAGAAAAAATATACGTACGTTACATACGAGACATAAATTATTCCTTATTTTGTAGGTCAATTGTTATAAGAAAGAGGGAAAAGCCTTGTGCGCTGTACAAAGCTTATAGAGACGAACTCTCCGGGGGTAATATCAAAGATCGTATTCATATACCAAGGTATGTAGCGAAAAATTATCACTCATTTAACTTTAACAGAGAAAGAATTAAAGTGGATAAATACTCCATAGGATACTGCAAGTCTACTAGCGTCTTTCCCGAGAGTTGCGAAATCAGATTTGGGGACATTGTTTAAGTTAAAATATACTAGCTTAAAATTAGTGTGAAAAAAATGAAATTATAATAATTATAGTAGTTGAAGTAATTTGGTATTTTACTTATATTATTACGATATAAAGTGCCTGTTACCACCGGGGTCCGCAATTTATGATCTATGTAATCTAAGATCTAAATAAGCAGGATTGTAATTGGGGAAATGGCCGTGCAGAAACTCCGGCATAAACGTTTGAGAAGGGCCAGGATAAGTAAGTGACGTGCGCCCGAATTTCACCTTCACCTTGTTCGTTTCCTCGGGACTCGGAAGTTCGCGTGTGTTTCGACTGAGCCCCAGAGTAAAGCATCGCACGCTAAGCTTTCGAACAGCCGAAACTTGTAGACCACAACGCGAACATTGGCATGACAATTATCTCCACAGACCGCAAAATAAGCGTGGAAAATGAAGTCATCCAACCCGCTGCGTACGCATGGAATTTGTTCTTCTTTGTTGCTGATAAATTATAAATATGGAATCGTTTCGTGAAGTCCACCAAGTGTAAGAAACTAAACGAAAACAGACACAAAACGCGTATTTGTCGTCTGTAAATAACATTCACTTTTGGAAATGATTTTATGAGGTGTAAATATACATTTTATCATTAAAATAATTGTATTTTATAGCAAGAGCGAGGTCTGTTTGCCTAGTTGGAGGATTTGTTTTGAAGGGGAGTGAGCCCTGGCGGCTTTCTTATTTGCGCATTAGCCAGGCAGGCCGAGTCCCTCCCACGCAGCCACAACTCAGTCAATAGCGGAGAACAATGCACGAGACACGTGTTTCCTTCCGCTTTCTCCTTCCGATGAGCCGCAACTTGGTCAAATATTAGCCTAGCCAACATTTAAACTCCCTCACACGCCAATCATAATGGCAAAAATGAATGTGGAAATTTTTTAATAGCCGTGCTTTAAGTCACGAGTTTAGGTACATCCAAGAAAAATATGCAGTTAATCGTTTTCTTTTTTCCCTCTCAGAAAATATTAGAGTGCTGTGCGTCGCTACCTCGCACCCACCCGGGTTCGAATCCGGGCTATGGATACTCCAATACTGTGATTCCCCTGCATAGTAATAAGGCCCCCTAATTTTAGGCAGTCGCTATTGGTCATTAGCAGTTTGGTGCGACTATGAAGGGAAATTTTAAACAATTTTAAAGCTATAATACATAGGGGTAGTCGGGGCGGTACGGGAAACCCTTTTTTAACTGGATAGTGCTGGAGGTTGGTAAATAGGGGTGGAACATTTTAACTGGTCAAGGAAGAAGTCCTTGCAGCTGACTTGACCAAGTTATGACTGCGCCTTTTGAATGAACTCTTTTTTTTGGGGGGGGGGGGTTAACAGGCTACATGAGGGTGATCCTGAAACAAGCAACTCCCCTTTAATAGCATAGGAAGGGAATTGAAAAGGGGGATGCGGAAGGTAGAGCAAGGTAGCCAAGGGTTAACTAGGGCCCCCGGGCTATGGTTTAAGGATCCTACCCGGTGTTACACCTAAAGCGATGCAGGGGAAACCCTAGAAAACCTGCATCAGGCCGGTCGGGCATTTTTTTGCACCTTATATTTATAATTTTTACAGAATTTCGACAGAAGGTAATTCACCAAACTCCTCCTTTTCAATTTTTTGAAGGTATATATTCGTATCAGCTGCATACAAGTTATGTGTAAGGTTTAAATCTACTTGTATTGAGGCTCGGTGAAAAACCTTAAACTGAAACTTGCGTGCGGGGCGTAACGGGATACTACTGTATAAGGCACAATGTTATATTGTCAGTAAACTTTCTGTCCGGTGACCACCGGAAACTCGATACGCTGACCACGTGTCACTCCAAAATTCGGAATGTGTCATGCAAGATGACAGTCCGCAGGCGACTCGGTAGGCCCAGGCCCTCAATGGGCTGTAGAGCCAAGGAGGAAGGGAAGGAAGGAGGACCACCGGAGTATCTCCATCAGAACTAAACAATTAAATAAGAAAATGGTCCAGCGTTAATGTGACAGAAACTTTATTTATTAAATTTTGAATCAATTAACGTCTGATATTAAAATACTAAAATGAAATCATTTTCAACCGATTTTTTCAGACACTTTTGTTTATTTTTAATCAAACCATGTTTCTGCGCTTATTCGCACCTTCTTCAGGTTTTTCTCTTCACAATCAAATTATTATTACATCCTATTTTTAAAAATTCAACAAATATATATAAACACCAAATTTTTATATAAAGAGAAGTCTAAAAAAACCGGCCGAAAATTATTTCATTTTAATAATTATTTATTAAAATTTAATATGATCTGCAACGCTTCTCCTCCAGTTTTTGGGACTACATCGGGCAAAATTTGAGAATGAGACACTACAAAAGTAAATGATTTAGCCACAAAGGTGGATATTGACAAATAAATGCAATACAGAAACATTAAAAATATATTAAATCGAAACGCGGTTGAAGCTTACAAATATAGAATTTCATGGACTAAACTCCTTCAGTGGAAATGCTCAAATCTTCCGTCAACAAGTGCCAATGTAGCCTTTACGTTGTTGTGTAAAATGAAGAGCATAAAGACAAAGTTAAGAGGCAGTAGACAGAATTATTCCATTTCGTCCAGATACAAATTAACAACCACCAGTTAGATTGGACTCAAGTTGAAATTTGACACAAAAACTATATATTTCGCTACTTTACATACTCGGGTGATCAATAATTCCATTAATATTAAAATTCATACAAAAATCTTAATGGAATTTAAGACACTGTCATAAAGGTCTCCAAATTTTTATCAGATGAATTCGGTTGGGAGCAGAGAAGAAATAAGGATGAATAAAACAAGGTAGTTGACAGCTTCACAACTAATTCTGCAAATAAAATCTTAGAGACTGTTTCTGATTGTTTTACTTGTTTCATGACTTTTACACACTTTTACATACTGGTGTCTAAAATTATGATATAAAATAAAGCTCTTATTGCCAATAAAGTTTACGAATTAAAGAAAAATATCTACGTTGTTGGGTATTATTTTACATGAATCCTAGACTGTTTATTTAATTATTTTGGTTTAATATTCATTTATTTTTAATTTCTATTTACTTAATAGCTACCACCAAGGACACCAATAAATTTATTCAAAGCTTAAATTACTGATCAACAATATTTTTTTAAATCTATGTACTTAATTGTCTCATATCCAATTATCACAGGAAAGAAGATATATTCCTGTGATCGGTGTTTTCAGTTCCCGTGACGTCCCTGAAGCTCAGATCAGTTCAACCCTCCAGGGAATGCGGGCTTAGTTATATTTGTACCTGCCACGCTTGAGGGCGTTGATGGTTCCCCCTGGGGAAAACGGTTCTAACACCTCGCCGCTCCACGCGCAAATTTACTCAGAAAATTGAATGCAATTCGTTTTAATAATTGTCAGGTTTTGCCACAAATAATTTCGAACCCAATTTCAATACTACGCGGGGTATCATTAATCAATAGACACACACACACATGTATATATGTAGAATTAATTTATGCTTTAAGGATAGTTGATCAGCTTGAGACTCACCACCCACTGTGGCATTGCCCTTGCAGCCCGAAGCCGCGTGGAAGGGTTCGAGATGGCCATGGGGCGCCATCTCTCGTTGCCGGCGCCCTGGAACAAACACGATTTTTATTATATAAAAAAACAACTTTGATTATTTAAAACATTAAAAAAAGATAACAGTCCAAACTGACGGGGACCGACATTTTTTCCATTGCCGTCGCGTCGAGAGCGCACGGTTTCGTGTAACGTGAATGTTTATTTGGACTGACGTCAGGACAAAAATGTGTTCATGTTAATAAGATGAAGCAAGGTGCAGTGCAATTCCATGCCTCATTACGCAGTTTTCCATAAATGACTGTACGAATAAATATTTCGTATGTTTGAAATAGCAACCAACAATAAATTACCATACACCTTTCTCCGAAGGGATTGTATTACTTTATATTTTATCTACAGTAAATATTAATAAAATATTTTTGTATTAATTCATTAATGTATGTTGTAGATTCGGGGAAACATTAGAACGATACATGATACAAACCTGCAACGAATTATGGTTTAAAATGTCATGTTAATGTTCAGTACGCAAAAATCTGTCATTTTAGACACATATAAGCTCACCATATTTGTTTCAGGTAATATGGAGATTAATTCCTGCAAAACTCATGGAAGGATTACGACGAACAATAGAAGGTTATTTATAATACGTAAGTTTGAATATTTCCGTTTGATTTATAACCGCTTTTCACGAAACGACGGCAGATTTCAAACTTGACTTTTGCTCAATACGAAATTTAGGTAGTATCAAAGTATGATAAAAAAAACACATTTGATCAATAATTTCCTGCAAAATACGAACACGTGGAAGGCTGATGATAAACAACACGAATTTAAAAAAAAATAACTAAGCTACTATGTGTCTGTCTTATTTAAAACCGTCCTTTAACGTGACATATATGCACGAAACCCCGGAAGATTTAAAACTCGACTTTTGTCCAATTATAGCCTGCAATATGAACTTAAGGAAACTCCAGAGGGTGATAAAAACCAATACGTAATAATAATTATTAATAATTTTAATTTAATAAATTTTTTGGCACTTCCAAATGTAGACGGTGTGAATCCTTGAAAACCTTAGCTTATGTGTGTTTTTTTAAATTTTTTATGTTTAGTAATAGAGAAAAAAATTCAATCGTTACAGTTTGAAAGATTTGGTAGACGATGTGTTAAGTCTGACGAAATAATTTAAAGAGAGAATTTAAAATAATTAACAACATTACATATAATTAATATTTTCGTATATCGTGTTTCGTTAATTTTTTTTACATTTCTTTTATTCGATGTACAAAATTTAATATTTTAAGTTTAAAATCTTCTGTGGGGGCAGGATTTAAAATTTCATGTAACGAAGAGCATTTTAATGAATTTATATGACTGTAAATTTTATACTCTCTAGAAATTCATTCTTATTTGTCGACTATGATGTGAAATTATAAGGAGAATTTTTTACTTTTTTAAGATACCGGGCGTAATTATCACCGCGTGTATTCTTGACTCATTTAGTGTACCAGGAGAAGTTTTAAGTCCTTTGAAAGTACCGGAGATATTTTCACTCTCTTAATCCACCAAGATGATTTTGACTCTTTTAAGGTATCAGATCTACTGGATAGATCCATCCCACCTTCAGTCTTGTCATCTGTGTAATTCTGCCTTAAATATAGACCATATCATCAATCAATGCCCCAAATACCACCAACACAGACAAAAATACCTGCAGGGAAAAACTACAAATCTGTTTTAGACTCCCATGAATACCAAAAAGACATTATTAAATTTTGTAAGGACAGTAATATTTTTGATTTAATTTAAATCTATTGTATTCTGTGTTCTCTTTTCTTAAAATCAAATGTAAAGAAGATAAATAATTATTTAGTGGTAACAAGCAGAAAAATGGATGTTAACAGTATTTTATTACGTAAATTCATAATAGTAAATAATGTGAATATAATTGTAAAAAATCTGTAAATAGTTGTCACTGTGGTTGCTAATGACCAGACAGTCGATTCGACCGTTATAAATGTATATTTTTTAAATCTGGTTACGTCATAGTAGGTGTGCAGAGGTAAATGTTGAAAAACTAACGCGATAAATGATTGTTGAATCACAATTTAACAAAGAGAATAGTGTCCAATTAAATACTATACCGGTCTAATAGAAATAAGAAACGGAGAAACTCCGGGGACCCAGATAGAACATATTTTAAACGAACATTAGAAAGTTTGTCCTTCATACAGTAGTAAAGTGATTAAAAAGGCAGTATCATTCAAAACTTGAAATACTTTTACAAAACAGATTAGTGGATTATAAGATATTACAAAATGTCAGTAAGGATAAATAGAAGAATATTCAACTACAGCTCGTTAGATTCATTTACGTTATATTTGGCATGAAGCAGGCGAAATTAATAAGGGTTGTCTCTGTACTGAAATCTCACCAGGTCTTAAATGAGACGTTCTGTATTTCTATTTCAATATTTAACAGGTTTTGAGTATATTAAAGGGCTAACTTGTCCTCAAATCTTCCCTCCGGAATGGAGAGAATTTCGCCAGCGGTTCTTGTCAGATAAGCACTCTTTTGATTGCGATCGGGATCGATGGACCCGAAGACTTGCTTTGACCTGCCCACATACTTTAGTCAATATACCACGAGAGACAGTCTCCAGTCCTCAGTTTGTCTCAAATACACCATATCCCTAATTTCAAAAAGCTTCACGTAAAAATATCAGTGAAAACTGCGATCAATTGTAGAGTAATGCTAAAAAGTTCAAAGTAGAAAGTCAAAAAATAACATTTAATATTTGTTAAAACTTGTATCACGGTATTGTGATATATTCCTTAACACCTACTTTTAATGATTAAATTATTAAAAATATTAGCAGTCATGATATAATTAAATTGGAACACTTGAGAACATATAACATATATAGGCGCATGTCAAACTAATAATAATTTTTCAAAACTCAAAGTTTTAGTTCCTAATGATTATATTTATACTGGAAACGGGTCAAAATAATTTTTTAAAAACGAATATGCTTTCTCACGTTTTAATATTTTTTTTTGTAAATATTAAATATATTGCTTAGTGAACTTTTTATTTCAAAATTATAGTCCTGAATACTGAATAAAAATGTATTGCTATTTTACTATATAAATATTATAATTGTCGTAACTGTTCATTAATTTCGGATTTTATTCATTTCTACGCTACGTGATTTTGGCCTCAGGTAGCTGTTACTTTTTTACTTCAATTTTAAATTTTTTTAAAGTAATATAAAAGACGAAAGGGAACAATCATAGTCAAATTCTGTAATGGTAAACAGATACCTTATAAAAATAAAAATTAAATTTTAATAAACGGCGGTCACCATGTGGAGAAGTAGTGTGAGATATTAGGTAACGATTGATATAAAAATATCTGGAATATAACACTCTGTTATTTTTAAAATAAATATGGGAATTTACTTGAAAAACAGCCTTTGCATATTGTTTAATAAATTCTTAAAATTGAAAATTAATGTCCGATAAATTGAAAAAAAAGAAACGTATTTCTATTTTGCCGTAAAACTATTATTATTTTTATAACTCTTTCGTAATTTTTGATGTAATTAATTTATTAACTGTCTTAATCGCGTAGTGGTTGTTTTTAACTTGTAAAACTTTATTCATGCCTGTTAAAATCTCTTGCCATTTAAGGAACTTTTAACTAGTAATACGGGTGAATGTCAACATTTATATTGAATTTCTGTAAAGCTGAACAAATGCTATATAAAAATATATTTAATGAATTCTGAATAATAAATATTAAAATAAAAAGTGTATGAAAATTGATGTGAAAAATAAAAGACTTCTAACACGTGTTTTTATTTTGGTTTTTACTTGAAAACAAACTCTTAGGGAACTATGAATCATATCCTGTGTGGCCACATATTGTAGACGGAAGTTCTACGCAGTTTTACCCTTGCTGATATCAATCAATTTAAGCTTGTTCAACAATCCATATCATGGAGAGAAAAAAACACAGATCGCGAAGCAATTACCTCGGACATTTTTGGAATGAGATTAATTCGTGTGGCAGGGCATAGAAGCTCATATCAAAATGGGGGAATGGAATGAGGGTAATGGCTTTTAATGGTGCCATTATCGTTGGGTAATTACAATATTTGTCAACGTAACGGCACGCAGGGATCGATGATACTGAGGCTTACTGTCACCTCCCTTGAGAAATTCATGACGAGGAGTGACACATGACCGTCGTCACAACAAACTGGAGCCAAACGATTTCACCATCTGCAGATCAGCAGAGATTTTTGTAATTGGTGTATGGAATAATAAGGTGAACGCTGGTTGAATGAAAGGAGTGGTGTAATCATATTTATGTTGATGAGCAAACCAGCCGCTTTCCGTAGGAGCATAATCGACATGCAAGTTCGTTGATCTGAACTGGCGACGTTTGACCTGCGTGAGAGGAATAAACAGGTTATAGCCCCATGTCAGTGGAATGTAAACTCAAATTCGGAAAGTCATACAATTGATACGGATGTTCAAACGTTGATCCAGTTGAATTTAGAGCGTATTAACTTTTAGTGCGTGTGTAAGTGAGAAGCCCCTGGTGGTGGTGTTTTATATGTTGCAGGTGGCAACTAGAAGCACTGCAGTGGCCTATCGATTACTCGGTCTTGTCGGTCTACTCCGGCCCTCGCACACAACAATACCAGACGGTCATTGTCCAAAATACACTATTTGTAATGATTCACAGAATGTCGGCGAGTAATGGAGTGTTTCGATCGCCAACCTTGCCTTCCATTTAGGAAAAGCCCTTTTCAACGTTTTAAGTTTGCCGTTTGGTTTCTGATCCGTTATACGTATGGAGTAATTTCTTATATATAATATCTTCCCGACGACATTGAAGTATTAAGAGTCAGAAGAAGACTTGGAAACCATAATAAATGGCATGAACGTGGTCTTGGAGGAAGAGTACAACATGAGGATTAATAGAGGGAAAAACCAAGGTAATGGAGTGTTGCATGGGAAACAGTGGAATAAGAACGGAAGTTAAATTGTGAAGAGATATTTTGAAGGAGGTTAAGGAATTATGCTACTGGGTTAACATAATAAGTAGGGATGTTAGAAGTATAGTAGACGTAAACAGTAGGACAGCACAGGTAAGAAAGACTTTCGCAAAAAAGAGGAATTTACTTACGGGTAATGTAAGTCTGATTATTAGGAAATCAATGCTAAAAATGTTGATATGGAGCGTGGCGTTATATGAAACGTGGACGGAAGGAGTTACAGAAAGGAAAAGAATAGAAGCGTTTAAAATATAGTGCTGTAGGAGGATGCTGAAAATCGGATGGGTTAATAGAATCACTAACGAGGAAGTTCTAAGCAGAATAGGGGAAGAGAGAACAATGTAGAGGACGTTGACGAAGAGAGTGGATAGATTAATTAGAACACGTTTTAAGACATGAGGGTCTTGTAAAATTAGCATTCGAGCAAGTGTGGGATAAGAACTGCACCAGACCAGTGTAAGGACTGAATACCACATTGCAGAAGAAGCCTATTTAATTCGCCCTAAAATCATACCGTCAAGAATCGTAAAACGTTTGTGCATATATTAGAATGAGTAATTTTTTATCTTGATGTGTATTACTCTGTTAATATTTTAAGTAACAGTTGGGCCTGATAAGTATATGTTACTGAAAACTTAAAATTTTCAATTTCGAGAGTGTTCCGCTCACAACTATCAATTTATGAGCCATTTACGGGTTATCTTGTAATTATCAGTTCCGTTGATAAATTTATTATCCTGAATCAGTATTGCAGTATCTACTCCGGCGTTCCCGATCACTGCTATAGATAACGCTTTCTAGAGTGTTAGTGCCACACATGCCAATATATTGGAAATGTTTTCAGAGATGTGTGTGTGTGTGGTAGCCAACATCATGGCATTCGAGGCACGAACACACAATCTCCCGGGAGTCATACGCTCTGAATTAGTAAAGCTAGCCGACCACTACGCGACTTCTCATTCCACACAACATGGGGGCGTATAACTGCATGCTCGCTCTACTTTTAGCTCTTTTTGAATGCTAGTAATCGAATTTTCAAATTGCCAGACTGAAGATAATTGGAAGACTGCAGGGACCTTTCGCTTCGATTATTACGTCTCGACTTTGAATTAGGTAGTCCAGCGCAGCGGGTAAGGCGGCCTGCTGCTAGTAATACTGAAAGACAGATACGATAAATAGCCGCGATGTCACATATTCACCTGCCACACACGCTCCGATTACTCAGCGTAGTTAACTTCCTAAGGTAACTGAAAACAAAGGGGGGGGTTAAATAAAAATATTTTTCATATAATCCTGCGTTGTTGTTGGTCTGAAGCAACCCTCCATGCTAACATATCCTGTGCAAGCCTTTTCATTTCCCGTAACTACCACATATTCAAAAAATTAGAATTTTAATCATTAACTCTCTGACTTGTTTATGCAATGCTTGATTTATTCTGCGGGTTGTTTCCTCAGTCACAAAATCTTTGTAAGCAATGGAAAAACTTAAACACTTCATTCCACATATACTAACGTTATGAAATCGAATTTCGTCTATTGCTGCGCCTGTGAACTCCATCGGACTATAAATATGTGTTCCATCTTATCCTTAAATATTGTATTCTATTTTGTTATAACAAATACAGTCGCGAGTACAATCGAATTGAAGTACTGTTTTTATAGTATAGAGTTACTTCACTCCTAGCTGCTATACATTTATTCATCCATTCCTACTTCCTTTGCTGCGTCATTTTCATCCACGTTACTTACAGATCCTTAAAATTCATATATTATTAACGTGGCTTCAGTTAGAAAAATTTGCGAATTACTCGCTCTAATGCGAACTCATACCGAGTTCGTTTCATTTTACTGCGAGGTAGTATAGGATACATCACAGAGAAACGAACATCACATTAGATGGAGAAAGTCTAAGGAATTTAAAAATACCTCGGAAGCACGACTCCTGAAGAAAAGAGATCGGAAACGGATATCACAAATAGAAGCAGACATGGAGCTCAGCTCTATCAGTAGTTGAGAACACTACTGTAGGTCCTATGAAGATCGACAGACAACTTATAACCTAGAACCATGCACTGGAAGAGTTGAAAGCAAATTACTAGCAAGTGAAATGGAGTTCCTGAGGACGTGTATGCAAACACCCAGAAAAGACAGGATAAGAAATGAAGAAATAAGAGAAAAAGTCGAAATTAAGTAAGCTTTAAGGAAAATGAATATCTCAGGTCAGATTTAACCGATTTACTTCTCAAAAGAATGAATAACAATAGAACAGCAAAGATATGGATGTAGAGAGATTTAAGAGAAACTGAAGGAAGATCAAGAAGAAGTTGGACAGATCAAGTATAAGGAGAAGTGGAAGAGAGTGGTTCGGAGTGTGTAGAGTGGAGGAGGAAGAACGGATCTGGACAGGAAAAGCTGGAAAAATCTTATAAATGCAATCATCCGGGGAACTAGAGACGGAACATGATAATGAGAGGGAAGAAACGTTACTCACTTAAAATTATAAGACTTTCCGCCTGTTTTTAAAATAATTATATACAGATAAAACAAAATTACCACTTTTACAGACAATTCATATTCATCATTATAAGACATAAATAAATTTCTCCAGGTTTTTAACTACAGACAAGAAATTAGAAATTTAAAGTGCCAATGTGCCTTTAAAAATAAATTATTAAAATTTGTAGTTTGGAATTAATATAATCAAAATCACTACACGTAATAGCCCTGAGTAACGCCATTCCTAAAACATGAATTTTTCCAACAAAAGAAAATAGGTTATAAAGAAAAAATATTTTTATAGTTATTTTATGTGGATAAATTGGTATAATGTTAGAGAGAAATTGAAATATTCTTCAGTTTTTTTGTCTGGTATTTAACGTGCAAGGGGTAAAATTTCCGGATGAATATTTTAAGGACCCGATATCATGCGTAGAAATAGACTTTGCTCAGACGTGAATTCTGCCAACTGGCGCCTACAGACATGCGAATTAGAAGAGAAATAAAACACCAAACGAGTAACCTTTAAATCCAATAAAATTACTCCATACACATACGCGCTTAGACAACGAATTTGTTAAAATTCAAGACTCCAAGATATTACAAGAGAGATGTGAGAAATTATTCCGCGGAGGAAACATTTTCGCTATTTGGCATTTACTTGATTGTTTATTTATTAGTGTGTTAAGACAATATTTTCCTTATGCTTTCGCTGAAGCGCATAAGCTGAAGGCTGATTTACATATTCTGCTGTACAGACAGAACCATATATGAAATTGTTATCAGTTTCGGACGTTGATGTATCTTATCTGACCGCTCCATGCAGTGATGTTTGCCTTTCTCTAATTAGAACAGAGAAAGTTTTTTTCGTGTATTACAAAGAAATATTTAACCGTCATTATAGTGTAAAGACTTCTAATAATGTGTATATACGATCTATTTTTACGCACTTGTAAATTTAAAGTGCATATTTATCGTATCCGCGCGTCTTCTTTCTTTCGGATCCTCCATTTAAAACAGGTTTAGAATCTATTGAATTATAACTGTTAAGTTTAATGGGAGCAAACAGTTGATGTTTATTTCGATGACCCAAAAACTATTTTATGTAGCAGCCATGCGTCTTCTTCAATAAGTAACTGTTAGAGAAGTTTTAAGTAACATTAACCTACAACCACCTTAAACAAAACAATAAATATTAAGTATGTATGCTCTTTTAATTTATAGAAGTCCATAACGTACCGTATCTAAGAGAAGTATTAAGTAACTACTTCGAAGTGCTTCAATCAGTTTAACTAAATAATATAACGTATTTGTTAGTGTGAAAAACCTGTTTGAAGTGTACTCTCTGTAACGTAGGATCTTTGACGAAGCTAAAGCCGAGTGTTTCAGGAAGAGCGTTACTCAGGGCTAATTCTGTTAGAACTTCCAAAATGAAAAACTCAGCTATGGTTGAAGGTAATTTAAGGGACATTCAGTATGCTATAATTGCACACATTGACAACACATCACTCCGATCTTGTTTCAAAATGACCGCCTTTTTGCACGCACACATGTCCTGAGTCTTTCCGGCCACTCATCTATTGCAGTACGCACTGTCTCTATAGGGGAAATCCGCCACTGCTGCCACTAAATAACGTTTTAAACTGTGGGTTATTGCAGACGAGATTCTCAAGCGCTGACCAAAGTTTGTAGTTCTAGGGATTGAGATCTGGGCTGTTGGAAGGCCAATCAGCAGTCGTGATGGTACGTTGCGTTCCAGCTACTCCTTATGGGTTGGAACAGAATCTTGCTTATGTTTAAACAAGACTTTATTCAACCCTTTCACGATTGGGTCCAACACAGTATTTTCGTACAGCTTTGCACTGTTTTTACACCCTTTTCACAGATATGCAGGGTAGTGGTGCCATGATAACTCATTCCCCCACCAAACCATGACTGAGGAGCTATGATGGCGTCTCTAAATTTTCGGGAGTCTTTTCACGAGATGACGAAGCATTTAACCCTGTCATTCTGGCGGTTGGAACTTTGTACTACGATGTTTAAGATTTTCTCGTCGGTAAAGAGAATTGATGTGTGGCCATTTTTGGCGTACAGCTGGAGAAGGCGTTGACATTTCAGCTCCCTTTGCTTCCTCAGACTAGCGTTCAGGAAATGTCCAGTACACCGACGGAAGGTTCTAGCACCAAGGTCGTCCCTCAATACTTGGGACATTGATCTTTTGAAATTTAAACATGACGAGAGATCGCCGATTTCTTGCCACTGCTTTGACAGCTGCTGGAGTCCTCACATCTTCCCGACGGCCATCTATTATCGAACAAATCGCTCGGTCGTTTGATAACAAACATTCAACTGATTTTAAGCTTTTTCATGATTTGAAAAATGTCTGCAGCAGATTTTCCAACCTTATGCAGAGCTATCACAGCTACACGAGTTTCATAATCGCCGAATTCCAAGATATACGATCTGCACCTTTCACTACTGACCTCATAATGACGTAGCATGCATCACAGCAAAAGGATACTTTTTTACCCTGACAACAGGAAGTGCAGTATGCACCAAAAGTTAGTAACAGTATTTATGGCTAGACTCGATAGTGATATGAATACTGTAACTCGTGGTACAGATATATCAGTATACGATTAAAAGTTTTGTTACTTCCGGCGTGACATTTTTTTCCCCTTTAAATCATAAATTAGCTTCCTTTCAGTTTTCAGCCATGTGGTTATAGTAATATAAGATTGCTGTCTCATAGTTTAAAAATTCGTATCAAGTCAATTGTACCCTTAACAATATACGTTGGTCGAAAAAATCTGCTTGTTTCTTTACATAATTTATTGAAAAAGATAATTTAAAATACACAACAAAATAGCGACCTCCTGTGGTGTAGTCAACCCAGAGGTCCCGGATTCGAATCCTGGCATGGGCTTTGTGGTGTTTGGTCTTTGTTTACACCGCAAAAATATTATTATAACTAGGAATTGTTAAATAATAAAAAGAGTATATTTAATTTGAATATATTCCATTTAATTATGATGATATTACATTATAAAATTTCCAAAAGAAATATAACTCAAATTAAGTTTTAGTAAAAATATTAATTTACGAGTAAAATGCATAATCAAATTGGCTCAGTCGGTAAAGCAAAAAGAATCTATGCAGCTTCTAAATGGCTGCTCCCGGGAACGCGGGTGACGAACGATATAATTGTAATAAAAATCGCGAATCAACGAGAATGGTTTAAGTGGAAAAACCGGAAAAAAATGTCGTTACCAGATGTTCTGCGTGGTGACGTCGTTCTTTGTTTGCCGTTGCCGGAGGTTCCTTTGCTGGACACGTCTCCTCTAGGTTAAATCTCCATCAAATGTTATCTTTTTGTTTTCTATACTCCCATCAAATGAATCTTCTTTCTCATAACATGCCGAATTTAACTTTTACGCATGTTGCTTCTTCAGCCACTCTCTCTCGTCCCGCCTTTCTCGGGACAGCTCCCCGGACCAAATGTTCAAATACTATGCACTCGAGGCAATAAATAATGTTGTAAAACGGCGACGTTTCCCGCCTACTCGGCCTCACCAAACCACCCTCGTTTTTCGTCCTGCTGTACGCAAATAACAAAAACTAAATTATTTTTGCTTTACCCGTTGAGTGGAGGGGCCATGAGTCACCACAGCTTGGATATTTGTGTCGTCATGGTCGCGAAGACCGGGTTTAAGACTGACTGATACGCTAACCACGTGTCACTCCAAATTCGGAATGTGTCATGCAAGATGACAGCACGCAGTCGACTCGGTAGGCCGAGGCCCTCAATGGGCTGTAGAGCCATGGAGAAAGGAATAATCAAAATTATAAAGATAAAATAATATATCTATAAAACTGTCCCGCTGTAACACGATTTACTGTGATCCATTGATTACATTGCACTCTATACGGTCTAAACGCCACTTATAATGTTAATTTTTTTAAAAAAAGATTAGTGTTTATGAAGGAACTTTTACTGATTATTTGAATTAATCAAAGGTTACTTTAAATAAAACATTTAAAGGGCTGCATTTCGAAGATTTTCATAACTGTGAGAAAATTACCGCACAATCCTGTATACAATAGTGCCACATGTTGCTTCTTCCTAAAAATAACTTTATTTATTTAACAAGTGTTTAAGTAATAATACATTCATGTTACGAATTTGTGCCAATTTGATATTATATTTTCATTGTTGTTGTTGCGGTATTCAGTCGTAAAACTTCCATGCTAACCTATCTTGTGCACGCCTTTTCATATCCTCATGATTAGCACAACCCACATCCTCCCTAATCAGCTAGTGTATTCTATCCTTGACCTCCCTCTTCTCTTCTTACCCCACACACTTCCCTCTAATGCTAATTTTACAAGACCCTCATATCTTAAAACGTGGCCTATTAATCTATCCCCTCTCTTGGTCAACGTCCTTCCATACTGTTCGCTCTTCCCCTATTCTGTTTAGAACTTCCTCTTCAGTTACTCTATCCACCCATCTGATTTTCAGCATTCACCTATAGCACCACATTTTACATTACACGTTACGTAGACGAAATGCAGTGTATAATGGGATGTGGAGTAGTAATACCACTGTGGATGTTGTAGTATTATTAATATCTTATCCATTTATCCTCGTAAAAATTGTTCCTTGGGGCGATGTAATACACTACTTTAAAAACTCACAAGCCGCAGAACTCGAAACCCATAAAGAAAACTCTTAAAGGTATTGCATATATGTACCAGTTGGTTTAAATTGAACAAGTAGCTACTACTGGCTGAGAAGGATGTTTCAGTATTAAAGCCTTAAAAGTCGAAACTATTCTCAAAATTATGATAATTAAAGGAAAGTAGAAGATAGGAATTGTTCTTCCCATCAACTTCTTTCAGATTTCCAGCTGTTGATATTTCTTATTTTTTTTAAAAAAAATAGTTGAAACAGGAATTAAATTCCGTTTGTCTGTTATATTTATTCGAGGTGAATAATTGCTTTTTTCACGAAAGAATCGGCGGTTTTCGTATTCGTTGGATTCGAAATGATACATTTTTTGAATGAATTAGCAAGAACGATCAGGAGAGACGAGTTCACACTTTTATTCGCTGGATGTGATCTCCTTTAAAACAGAAACCGACAACTTCCAGCAGGCTGGTTGAAGGAGAAGTTGCGCACGTAACTGCTGTGACCCACATGCTTAAGTCGAGGAGCGGCGTCAGCTTCTGAAATATGTAAAGGACGAGAACGGAGAGCCGCACAACAGGAATACACAACTCACATTATATACATCTTTCTCCAGGAAAGTCTTGGAATCACCCAATATTTTCAGTGATCTTAATAAAAATAAAAATTACTTTCCGTTATTTGACCTTGCACTTTGGTCATTCGACTTTCAGTAGCATTGCAAATAATACAAAATCGATATTGACCTCAAAAAACTGGTGCTCCTGGCCCCGACTACTAGCTTCCTAGAGAACTTTATTATAAGACTGGAGAGTGAACAAACACACCATTGCTTTCCAAATTAAAGAATTACCAAATAATTTTTTCGTTATTTTTATTCTATTAAGACTATGTTTCCTGCACCGAATTTTTAAAATAGCTCGACATATTTATTTCATTTAAAATATGAGATACGTAATTTTACTTTGCTGATATTATTTCAGTTTTATAAGTTGAAAATAATCAGCATTTGAAATGGTGCGGGAAGCTGTAACAACTGCAACACAAGATAACTGAGTACGAAATCATCATTGCGTGGTGAGATTTTCAGTTGTAATATAAAATTTTGTAAATGTTTCAATTTATTAACAGAATAATAAAATTCCAGTTATCAATATTTAATGTAAAATAATTATGTCCTTTTAATATGCAGAATGCCATTAATGTTTCTCATGATTTAATTGAAGAAAAATCACGTTTTTAGAACAAGTGACAAAATATCAAATGAATTATAAGAACTGTAATGATGGAATAAGTGCTTTAAAAAACAATGAAAACTAGTGCTAGAGTTCAGTGTCCAGTGGAACAATAAATTTTTTCCTAGCGTTACAGAGGTTCCAGGTTCGATTTCTGACAAGACCTGGGCGTGTTGCGTGTGTATTCAAGTTCCTGACTAAGGGAAATACGTTACATAATTAGAGTCGCTAATGACTCTAGATGCGACTTAACAACTGAATTAAGAAACGACAATGTTTCCTTGTTTGCCCAAACGTCAAGGCAGAACCGTTTAGTAGATTTACCATATGTATCACGTCATAATATGTTATTACAGCGGGACTATCTTTAATGGAATTTAAATCTATATATAATATCCATTCCATCGCTCCAAATTTCTAAAATTATTCTCGAATGCCGGATTTAATTTATTCTCCCTCTTTCTCAATGTCAATGTTTAAAAGGAGTCCTTATTAGTAGTGACGTAAATTCCTGTCAAAATTTAAATAGAGAGACAGAAGAAGTACATTTTAGCAATTGTGGGTGTATTTGAAGTACAGTAATCACGACCTTCCAGCCAATTAATTCAACTGATTAAAAACAGGTATGCACATGCTTCAAAGTTTATACATATTCATTGGTTTTTTAATGCACTTATTCCATCATTGCAGTTCTTATAATTCATTTGATATTTTGTCACTTGTTCTAAAAACGTGATTTTTCTTCAATTGAATCATAAGAAACATTAATGGCATTCTGCATATTAAAAGGACATCATTATTTTACATTAAATATTGATAACTGGAATTTTATTTTTCTGTTAATAAATTGAAACATTTACAAATTCTATATTATAACTGAAAATATGGCCACGCAATGATGATTTCGTACTCAGTTATCTTGTGTTTCAGTTGTTACAGCTTCCCGCAGCATTTCAAATTCTGATTATTTTCAACTTATAAAACTGAAATAATATCAGAAAAGTAAAATTACGTATCTCATATTTTAAATGAAATAAATATGTCGAGCTATTTTATAAATTCGGAGCTCTTATCCACGTTCTTCAGCTTTATCTTACCGTGAAGCATCTCTGAACTTCCTCTCGGTCTTTGAGGGTTCTGAAGTTATTTCGAGGGCCGATGGTGTCGCTCATTATCTCTATATGCTTTCATCAGCTACTCCTTGTAGCACGGAGGCGGGGAGAATCGTTTGAGGATAAAAAGTAAAATAAGAATTAGCCTTAAAAAAGTCCCTGTCAACTTTAAGGGAACCGCCGAACATTTTACATATAATATCATCAACCAGGTTTCGTAAATGTACAAATATTTCATAAAATCGAGTTCTGAATGAGTATTGAAAATACTTGCTGTAATAAAGGAATCGTAAGTGCCTGAAGAATTAAGAAAATCTAGGGAAGGTAGCAGGGCCATGAGGTCTAACGTTCAAGTTACAACATATTTACGATTATTACTGTCGCTACAAAATTGACACAAAAATGTTTAGTAATAAAATAATTAAATTAATATGGCCTAACATTATAAATTAAATATAAAAACTGGCTGAAAGTCAGAAAAAAAATTAGTATGAATTAATCGTTGCGTCCCCTAATTTCGGGACCTACTACTTTCATTAATTAAAATATGATTGTAATTTCATGCAAGTGCTGGAACATCAATGGCGGATATGATAATATTTTAATTAAATAGTTTATCTGAGAATTAAATATACAATAAAAGTGATAAAACAGCGTCTTTGTCAGTTTTTGTTTCGGATGAAGGAGTCCCGGAGTGAAGTTCCACGAACAACTAAATTTTTACCTGTAAAAGTCTCAAATGAGATACGAAACGGTGTAATGTTTAATATTTAAATTTTGTAAACTAACAAAGAGGTTGATAAGATTTTAATATATGAACTGAATAGGTACAAAAATTTGGGCACGAAACACGAAACGTCTTAATTTGAATTAAGTTCTTCTATTTCTGGCTTTTGGCCAATCTTTGTATTTTATTTTTAAAAGTACTTATCCTTAAGGTTAATGGAACCACAGAACTTCTACGTAAGTAATTAGTGATATCGATTACTAAAATATCTGTTCTATCTTTACTAAAGGACTATGAATAAACACCTGACATCTGCGTGATTTCTTGAAGACACGGCGTTTAACATTTCGTTTTAGGAATATTAATTAGATAAGGAGATATATGGCTTCTGAAAGATGAGAAAGTTTGGAGAATATTTAATGGGATCGAGAAGCCATGCATTCATGCAGGGGATTATCAGGCGCTGGAGTAATTTGTCGGAGATTTAGTCCACGGAGAAATTCGGTGAATATTATGTTAAAGGACTCTCGAAAGACACTGTACAAGGGAATTTGCCAACTGAATAAACCGTTAAAAATGTTCTATTTAGTCGTTAGACTATAAAATTACAATTGTAAAAGGTTAAAATTGAGTGACATTCAACTTTCGTGTGACGTCACAAAATCTATGTTTTATTTTAAAAGAAACTACCCTCATAAATATAATCGTTGAAAATATAGAGATAACAAGTACATTAAGTTGATTATTGTAGATACAGGTGTCGATTGAGCATTTTAAATGACTGTCGCATTGCGCTTTTAGGTTGTTAATAAAACATCATATTCAAACGACGGCTGTTCTGATGTCCTTCTGAAATGTGTAGATTTTTGGTTTTTTGGGGTTGGCACTCTCAGACGCTCTTGTACTAATTTTCAAATTTCAACGTTATTGTTTCTATCACGTTTTTTAGCGTTCATTTCAAAGTTAGTTTGTACTTTTATGAAAATGTTGAGAGTGATATAGTTTTTTTTCATTATTTACGAACTAAACGTGAAATTTGGAAAATGAAAGAACATCAAGACTTCATAGTGTAATAAACTTGATTTATTTTGAGAAAATAAATAATAATAGGTGAGTTTGTTGTGCAATCTTTGGTGAATGTTTAATGGTCACTGGATTCTGATTGACGTTCACCTGTTTATTTTGTTCTAATAGATTAGATTGTATTGTTAAATAGTTTCACATATGTGTTTGTTAAATAAATAAATAATAATAAATGAGTTATTTCATGCGGCACCTCTCAAGGTAAGCTAACATTAATAATAATTATTTTGTGTTGCCGCCGCTGCGCGCTATTTTCAAGTAAACTCTGATCTGAGATCGTTGTTTCATGGTAGAATTTTTTTATGGGTAACAGGCTACACGAGGGTGATCCTGAAACAGGTAATTACACGTTTGTTGTTGTGGAACTTTGATAATTCAACTGTGAGAGTTTATCACAATAGACAGACTAAAATAACCGACCTACGGAATGAATAGACGGAACACTTCTTCAGCTCCGGAGCCTATTTAATTCAGTTTATTTCCGCATCTCAGAGAGCCTCTGTATTCTGTTTTTAGTAACAATCCATGACGATATCTCTCATAGCTGTCGACAGGTGTTGAATACCGTGTAATGAGGCATGTTTATAGTAATGTCATGATGCGATCCTTTTTCGTGTCGCTGTAATTATTGGTGTTCAATATTTAGTGTAAGTAATTCATGTCACTCTTAATACTGTGGTATTCCTCAACTATAGCTAAAATTTTTAAACTCAACTACAGTAAATTATGGATTCTATTATTACATTTTTCATTATTATTTGTGTAACTACATTTGTGTGAGGAATCCTATTTCCTATTCCGAGGGCTAATAGAAAAAAATAAATTATTTTTATATATAAAATTCTGGTGTGCATATGATCGTGATTCTCCTCTTCAACGGCGTGACCGATTTTTATCTCTTTTTTTGGTTGTATTTATGGGGTAAACTGGATGGTTCTTGACTGCAGTTGGACCCGATATATGGCGCAGTTGTCGAAATTTTTTTTTGTATTTTTCCGACCTAATTTTTTAATGTATACTTTATTATTTTTCATGTAGAAAAAAATATAACATTTCTGCATGGCTGTTTGAATAATCAGGACTTACATGCGTAAGGTCATTGCGTCGTAGCTTGACATTGTTTTGACATTTAGATTTCGGATTGTAGAGTTCTGATATATTCCGTATATTGTAATTACGTGCACACTGAGTGAATTTTTTTATCGATTAATTCGACATTGAACAAATGAAGAGTATTCGTTTAAGATACTGAGTCATGATGGCGGTGGTTAAGATGAAATTAAACCCTCATAAAGTAGGTGGCGTGAAAAGGCAAATTTTCAAATAATGTGTCGCTCTTGCCGGTGGTTTTAGTACTTGTTGACAAAGGTATTACTGCCGAATTAAATGCTGTGTCGGCCTTATACAAATGTAGTCCCGGACAACGCCGGGCACCTAGATAGTAAGTTATATTAGTTGACTGTCTAGAAATAAATAAATCTAAATTTTCTTTAGTAATATTTCATTTTATCTGATTATTGTATTATACATATTTAATGTAAATATTTTTTTTTTAAAATCATGCCCTTTGAGGTTCCAAATTTCGGAACGGAACGTCATGTACGGAGAATAAATTATCTTTCGGAGCAGGTGCTCTAAATGAACGGATTTTGTAAAGTTGGTTACGGAACATTTTACTTTTTCGAGTTTCGACAACCTCATTCCTGATGTCGATAACGGTCTTTTATGCCTCAGGAGCAGATGTTGGTAATTATGAGAGACAAGGACGTTTGAAGAGCGAAACGAGTGACGGAGTCTATTTTTCTGCCCAGCTGAACAACTTCTCATCCAAATCTGCGACCTTACGAGGGTAATTAGTCTCCGTTCTATTCAGGAGTAAAGTGCTTGTGTTTCGGACGGCGACAGCTGCGCGAGGTTGTTTCAATTCCTGCGTCTGTGTCACGTTCTAATATTGTTCGGGGCTGCAAGTGGCAACGTTGGCGACGGCTAAAAAACGTTGGTCTTGCTGTGGTGCTCTGGATTTCAAAAATAACCGAGTACCGGGCGTTAGCTCCTCTCGACAACCCCAGGTGGAACTCCATTCACCCACACAAGAAAAGTCCGTTCTCAATGACGAAGCGGAGGACACACGAAAAAAAAGGAAAAAGTCGAAAATTTAGATAGATAAAAAATTGGGAAGACGCGTAAGAAATCACTGTAGCATTAAAAAGAGCGTAGGCATGTCCGAAGTATTGCTATTAGGATACAAAATTACAAAACAAGCAAATCTGTTTACATTTCAGAACGTCGAGCTTGTAAAATGATGGGGGGATATTAATTAATGAATTTAATAATTGGGTTTAAATATATACATTTATTAATTGTAAACACAATAATTTTAATATGGGTAGTGCGTGTATATATTATGTACAAAAATAATTAATTAAAATGGGATTTTATTAAAGATCTCAGGGTATTAATGGTTTCGGTGACCACGTGTAGCAGATCTACTGTTCGTTGACGAACCTGGGTTGTTTTCATAGGCGTCTCGCTGTAATTTCCGTGTTGTGAAACTTGAAGTGGCCGGTTGACAATAGCTGCTGCCAAATTGAGGAAACACCGCTTTTTCCTCTTTCTTACCTTGTTGCTAAGACCTTTCTTCCTTGCTTCCTGGACTGATCAAAGCATGGTACACCTCTCCGCTGCCACCTCACAAAATCTGTCTCCACCACTCTCCTTCAATATCCTCTCACCATCACCTTGCCAATATCACCTGCCAAAAATCTCTCCACCACTCTCCTTCAATATCCTCTCGCCATCCCCTGCAAAAATCTGTCCAAAATTGTCACCGCCAGCCCCTTTAAAA
Organism: Eucriotettix oculatus; assembly: GCA_034510155.1. Classification (NCBI taxonomy): domain Eukaryota; kingdom Metazoa; phylum Arthropoda; class Insecta; order Orthoptera; family Tetrigidae; genus Eucriotettix; species Eucriotettix oculatus. Next base: position 29,740,360 of record CM067379.1, read on the forward strand.
TCTTGTCCCCACTTATCCGACATCTATCACTAATGTGGCAGGGATAGATATTCTCCAATCATATCCCTTGTTTCTTTTGGGGAACACACGCCACCCGGTCACCAAATTCCCAGGCAGATTAGGACATTCCGAAACCGGCGACGAGCTGTCCAAGCTTTATGGTCCAGGTGTCAGCCGCAGTCCCTTTGTTATTATTCCGAGCCGCCAAGACGGCGCGCGGAAAACCCCCTTCTTCCTGGCAAGCGACTTGCTCATACCGGAATATTTGTTACTTAAGTTCCAGTAAATAATAAAAAAAATTGGACGCGGATTCTACTGCGCTACAAGCTAGATCCCTGATTGATTTTATTTCCCATAGAGCCGTTCTATCAGATACTAGGTTGGGAAAGTTTATGAAAATTGTCGAATTTTACCGAGATCGTGTGAGTAAAAGGACGTAGGTGGGTAAATATAGTTGAAGAAAAGGACGGGATGCTTTTTGTATGACTTGTGGGAAGTGCTGCAAAATAGCAGGTATCAGCAGCGTCTGCCCTATGAGCAGGTAGAGAGCAGAGAACTTGACGAGTACGTAAAACGTAATCGGAGAAGTAATCACCGAGTACAAGGGTGAACGATGTGAGTACATAGCACATCCTTTCAAAACTGCATCGCCGATTAGCTTTACGTCAATTCTAGGCAGAACTGCATCGTGTACCGGCGCAAGTAGGTATCGTGAATAATCGTCATTTACGCGCACAAGAATTGGGCAGATAAGTAGTCAGCAGTACATGATCAACAATTGCGTATGGTATTTCATCTGGGAGTAATCGTTGGATCGTTCAGCTTGTATACTGTATTTGAAATTTGGAACTCCGCGTAACAATGTCGATATTAGCAAAAATTAAAAGGGGTGAATGTACCACAAAAGAAGTGGGGTTCAAGTAAAGTACGAAGAAACCTTTGTTATGTTGTTTTTTATGTAAAAAAGGGAGCAATCTGTTTTAAATTTTTCTAATGACGACCCTTAAATAATACATCAAAAAACTTAACTGTGCGTCAAATATAGTTGACATGTTCCGCTTAAATTAAGTAAATTATGTATTGTTTGGAATCAATTTTCTTGTAATTGTGCCTAGAATTGATAAATATTAAATAGTTTTAAATAAAATAACAAATGCAACATATTACAGTATGACCGAAATACAAGTCAAGTACTCTCACCTACCCATGGGCCATCCGCTGCTACCTGCTATCTTACCGTATTTGAAACTGCCCTCATACAGCAAGTCACTTTCCGCAGGATGGCCGTGTATCGCTTTGCTATTGGAATAGATTTCCCAACTTGAGAAAATTTCGTGACCCTTACATTGTGCAAATTGGCCTAATCATTCGACTGTTAATTAATCCACCACATTACGATGCCCTTACAGCGTATGGTTAATGTGAGGAATCCACAATATCGCGTTCAACATTTAAGAAGCTTTTTTTTGTTTGACTTTTTCCTGACTGTTCCGGGATTCTAATCGGTCTGCACCTTGAAAGTATTTATATGCAGAAAAGGACTGAAGATCTCGTAGAGAACCATAAGTCGATGAGGGTTGATCAGTGTACAAGCGGCCCCGGGTTCCATTCCCAATTCTTTCGAGTATTTTCCAACATCGTCATTAAAAAAATTCTAGCTTTCTGTATAAATAATTTTTAAAATTTAAGTGAATATATTTTAAAAATATAATACATTATTGCATCAATTTTATTTGTACGCAGATGTAAAAACAATTGTGTTTGAAAATCAAAATAAACAATTAGAATATGAATTCTTGTATTGTTGTATTAAATATTGACGCGTTTCAAGTTCACTCATTTTGTTGTCACGTAGCTGACGCCAGTTCTGATTAACCTGGTAAAGGAAGGAAGATTAGCGTGAAGAGGAAAAATGAAGGTGAAGAATGGCGTATATTGAGAGGTATTTTTACAGTGAAAAATGACTGCGTTAGTCCTAAGAACAGTGAGGGTACTTAGCTTCACGGCCTCACAGACGCGTCCAATAATAGTTGACGGTCGTGGCTCACTTTAGAGGTAATTACCTCAATGGTCAGTATTTATAACTGGCACACATGCGACATTCCGTTCATTTCACGGATACTCTTTCTTTCTAAAGAAAACGAAGGGAAAAATAATTTAATTCATCCACTGATTCTCATATTGTATTATATTTTTTAAAACAAAAAAGGGCAGATGCTTCTCATTCGAAAACTACTTTCTTTAACGGAGGATCCATCCAGCATGAGTATTTCACGTTACCGTAAATTCTGATTTATTGAAAACTTACATTCATGCGTTGCTCCGCTTTCTTTCTTAAACTCCTGTCTATTTGAGCTTCCAGTCTTAATATAAACGTAGTAGGCCGAGTCTCGACATCTGGAATAGTTTTAGTTGTTGTGAGTGGAAGCGGAAAGAATTCTTTAAAGTGCAACGACCCGCGTATTTACGTTCAATAAGACAGCTCGGCTCGTCTATTTTAGAGCCTGACGAGAGGAATCCCCGTCCTTTAAGTTCATCAAGTCTTTAAAAAAAGAAGGTTGAAATTAGTAATATATAGCCTGGCCTACGCAACACCATTCAAGGTAACTATGAAGTTTATAAAACATCTCGAAAAATCTTTATAGATAAATGAGAATAGGTAACGCAACAAATAAGAGATTTATATCAGTTTTTGCGACATGCCACCAAGTTATTTTGTTTTTGTTTATAAAACATCTCAAAAAATCTTTATAGATAAATGAGTATAGGTAACGCAACAAATAAGATAAAAATATCAGTTTTTGCGAACATGCCACCAAGTTATTTTGTGAAACCGCCGACAGGGGCACCACCGACCGCAATTATTGAAAATTCTGTCACTGGGCATCCGATTAAACATTTTAACAAATCGGTAAAAATGACCAAAATCGACGAAATAATAGGACTGTACGTGAAAAAAGTTTTTTACAGTGCCAATAAATGTTCTATGGGCCCAAAATTCGTCACGACAAGCTCAAAAAATAATTTAACAATATTGTCACATTTTAAAAGACATTTTCAGCTCAAAAGTATTCAAGATGCTCATATGAAAGTTTATTTCCTCAAAAATTTCCGGGTGAGAAAACCTCACAGATCCCAATGATATTGGATATTTAATTGTGTACCCTTGAAATTTCCAGTGCTGGCCAAAATGTCCTTTGATATAGCCATTAAAAAACTTTAAAAGTCAATCACTAATTAAATTCAACATCATTCGGTAATTTCTCATCTACTGAATAAACGTTGTTAGGGTACATGCCAAATTCCTGATACTTAAAGAATAATTGGGCCTGTTTATCCCGTTTTATGGGAGGACAATTAAGTAATATTAAATAAACAATACAGCCAATCCACTATTAGATACATGTGATACGGTTGAAATGTATGTTGGTTTTATTTATTGTATCATTCTCTTTATATTTGAATGAAATATTCTGGACTCAGAATTAAAATTAGTTTTGTTTAATTACCTGAGAAAGACCACAAATATGGATAACGTCGTAGATTATTAAATAAATATTGTATCATTCTCTTTATATTTGAATGAAATATTCTGGACTCAGAATTAAAATTAGTTTTGTTTAATTACCTGAGAAAGACCACAAATGTGGATAACGTCGTAGATTATTAAATAAATATCAAATAGTTTGCTGAAAAATTGGCTGTATTGTTTATTTAATACTAATGAGAGGTCAATGAATAGGTACTGTTCAGTTTAGTTGATCGATTTTTCTACATAAAATGAAAAATAGCCAAACTGATTAACTACGTCGTGTTCTAAGGAAAGATAGACGAGGAATCATTAATCATAAAAATGAAGGGACGGCAAATTGGATTGTATATGAAGTAAGCGAAAAGGAAAAACAGCACAAAGAGAAAATTAGATAAGAAGCGGAATTATCAGGTAAGATTGACTATGTATTTAGTGGCTCAATATTCAACAAACACATACAGTTGTATTTAGAATGGGTGAATTTTAATTGCACCTACAACAGTGCTTCTTCGTTTGGAAACAAGAAAGTCTGACAAATATTGCCCTGGGGATGCCAAATTTCCAAATCATTTTCAGAAGTTTAAAGTGAAACTTTCGGCCATATAAGAACATTCTGAAACACTCTGTCCTCTGCTACGTACAGAGGAGAAAAATATGACATTAATACGTATGCTAGACATTCTTAATATTTTAGAATGGGAATTTTTTTTGCGGGTCGTCTTGAGCCGAGGCCAACATTAGTGTTCTCGTCCTGTCGTTTGCTTTGGCTGATTTTATCGTAACTTTAGTTCATTTGCGTATTAAATTTTTACGATCCGTGTTTGTGGATCGGTTACGTGGCCTCGTCGTCGTCGTCGTCGTCCTCGTCGTCGGGCTTTTCTGAAGGACGCAGTTGGACGCATGTGTAAGTTTCAATCTTCTTCCCAATTTAGTTTCCAGAATACTTCGTCAAGCGCATGTGTGAAGGATTTGTTTTCCTTAGAGTCCCTTAACACAACTGCTTTTGCTTCCTTGTTTCTTTGGACATGTCTCTGTGTGTGACTTTTCCAAACACTTATCAGTGCGTATAATTTTGACTTATTACAAACTTCTTGCTCCATAAGCCTTTGGCGTATTCCAACGTATTGGTTATACATTTATTTCATTTTAATAGTGTAATTATTTTTTACGTCAGTTACTATCAACATTTTGTAAAATACCTTTTTTTCTTATTAAAAATGTCACTCGTTAAAGATTCTTCATATTATTATCCTCGTTCTTCGAATTTTCTTATCACATCTGATTTCTTTCCTGTTCCGTAAACTCATTATGTGATACCTTGTTTTCAAATCATGTGTCATTTCTTTTCAGAGTACCCGTTAGATCGTTGTTATTCCTTATTTCGTCAACAGCCTCTTTTCTTATTATCCTCGAAATATTTAATCACTTGAAGTGTTCATACCAACATCATTCTTAAATCCGTTTTATACTTTCAGAAATATATCATCCATCATTAGGGTCGACGTATTCAACACCGCAACAAATGTCAGTATATTTCGTATTAGTCATGTCGTTTTCAATTTCGTCGTTTCCAGTCTCTCACCGGTTTCTCGTATTTTATTTGCTTTTTGAAGTATTAACTAGACGATCCGATTGCTTATATTTCATGGAGTATGATATTTACTCTGAATAAAAGCAATGTATCTAATTAAAAATCAGTTATAATATCCATAAAAATACTTATTTTAGGAATAGCGCCACTTTAACATACTTTAAGTAAATATATTTATATACAAAATTACAGTATGCGTGTGTTCCTATTTTGTTTTTGTTTTTTTTTGTAATTACGGATGGTTCTTAGTTATACTTGGACACGGTAGGTGGCTTTATGGTCGCGATTCAAATTTTTTTATAATACCCGACCAAATTTATTATAGTTTTTGGATTTCTCTCATAGGAAAACAAGTCATCTTAAATAATCTCAGGCATTGGACTTGGGCGTCAATAAATGCGCAAGTTCATTGCGTCGTAGCTTGGCATTGTTTTGACATTTGGATTTCGGATTTATGACTTCTGCTATATTCTATGATTTGTAATTGCATGTATACTGACTGTATTATTTACTGATTAATTCGACATTTAACCAATGAAGTGTATTTGAAACGAGATTTTGTGCAAATGACAAAGGTTAATTGTTTGAATTATGATTTATACAAATGTTCATTCCATCAAACGTGGCATTTTTCGAGTAATATTAGTGGAAACGACATGAATGATGAGCTATCTGAAAACAACTCATCGAGATGAAAAAGTTTTATGGGGACTTCGTGCTTGCAGTTTGCAAGCCTGAGCTTGAAACCCCAAAATAATACATGTCCCCCCGCGTAACCCTACAGCTTGTGTATTCAATTTTTTTTTTCATTACCTGGTCCCCGTAGTGTTTCAGATGGGACACTGTATATAAAGATCTACTCGGCACGATACTATTCCTGCTCGCTTATGGTATATAGTCTATATAAATGTACTGTTCGCCCGGGCACTTGTAAGTTGACTACAAAGTCAGCTTAGTTTCCCCCAAAAACGATTGTCTGCAGATGTGCGAATGTGACCTCGTATGCTTCATATAAACATCTGCTGAAGCACAGAAACATATTGCTCTCGCACTTGTGCTAACAGTGACTCCATTAATCTCTAAGCAACAAACACTGCATTCTGTTTCTTTTTGTGCTTCGAGTTGTCACGATACCAGACACGCAATTGCCTTGATCTTTAGACGGTTCCAAGCCTCGTCGCTGATGTCTGTTCGTTAAATTTCGCTGGGCAATATTTCCATCGAGGGATGTTCTGAGCAATGTCACGGTCCTTAATTGAGAGTTAGTTGTACCGGAAACGGGAGCCGAGGTGTGAGGCGATACGCTATCGCAGTCGCCGCCTTCATCTGTCGTCTCGTGCACTCGAGCCAAGTTAAATTTAGACACCGCAGCTTATAATAGCGTCAATAGATGGCGCTTCCCAAGTCAAAGTTCTCAACCACTAAAAGAACTTTGGCCGGCCACTTTCTTGAAATTATTTTCCACATTGCAGAACGCGTCTAAAAGTAAGAGCTCTGTTGGTGGCTTCTTCGTTAACATGAAGACTGTGGAGATTGCTTGGAAACAGACACATCAATCATGCATCATGCTGACATTATTAAAATATTTACTCTAATCAGTATCGTTATACGGGAACGAGAATATTCTAGAAGTAGTTTCCGCTACAATGATTTTGTCCTTGGTGTTTTGTTACGTCCAGCCATGCTGTTTAGAAAAAAGAATTTTTTACCCATGTTTAAAACACCCCGTTGGGATGACTCAATTTTTATTATCAAATTTGATAAAATGCTACGTGACAATTTAATAAAACCTGAAAATTATTCACTGCTTCAGAGAAAAATAGTTCCGCCGTTTTTCCGAAAAAAATCTCTGAACAAAGAGTTATGATAAGGTTTCTGATCATCCACCATTTTGTCTTACGTCATCAGTTTGATTTCACCGAAATCCTTAGTGCTCTAAGATGGGAAAAGCTTCATCTGATTCTTGTCTAAGTTAAACAAAATGACGGATTGTCGTTTTTATATTGCTGAAAATCTTATCATTGTTAAATATAAGAACAATTAACGCACGTATAAAACTTATATAACATAAGAATTAATGACCCCTGACGATAAAGTTTCGTACAAAATAAAAACTTAGAGACGTTTCCACCAGTCCTTGTGGTCCTTGTCAACATTTAAGCTAGGCTGAAATATTATGAACAATGATAATACAAAACAAGGAATAACCCAAAGATGTGACTAACAAAGTCTATTTAATAAGCAATCATACATTGTATAAAATTAACAAGCATCTTGTTTAACATTTACAGAGAATAATAAGATAAAACAATGTAATTAGTTCAAGTAATTTGAATCTTAGATAACTGAATTTTAAAATAAAATCAATTGGCACGCAGGATTATGCATAACTAAGTTTATCATAATGATGCGAATTATCCCAAATTAACAAGGTTTTGTCAACAACAAAATAAAAATTATCGTTTTATGATTAATTGGATCATTAGGTATAAAATTTAAAACTCTGCCAGAAAAGTGGATTTATGGTACCAAATAAAAGATAAATTGACGGTAAATTGACACTTCTAGAAAATTAATTCAACAATAATTATGTTATTCTTCTCATGGATGTTTATAGAAACGGAAATGGTATGTAAAGATAAAAACTCTAATTTAGCTCAGATAAAGGTAATATTTTATTTATTTACATATACTTCTTTATTAAAGCCAGGGATCCGAGAAAACGGAGAGAGCTGAACCAAGTAGGTCAACGTCTACAAATGTTGAGTACACTAACACATGCTCCTCATTCCCTGATGATGAACACAGAACTTAACTGTTCGAAATTGGAACACTCACTCCGTTCTCTCGGGCTTTTAATCTTTCCTCACTGGCCTGCTTTAAATTCCATTTCAACCATTCTCGTTCACATATTCCTCCAAATCAGACTGTAAAACGTCCAATAATCTTCATCACATATTAAATTTCAAACCCAAATTAATTAGCAGCGTTTCAACTTTCATACAGAGTTTTTTCTACTTTTTTTTCAAACTATTATTGCATCAAGATCAATGTTATAGTTTTTTCGTCAAATAAGAAACAGTAGTCATTAAGTTTTAACCTGGCATCTAGATGCAATAAGTAAGTTGGACAATAGCCGATTTTTCAGATTAAATACTGATATTTAAAATCACATTCCAATTTCCACGATGAAGCAGGAGAATGTCGCCCAATTGGCAGGATGTCTTGAGGCATTGTGCATTGTTTTCTGTGGTTTTAATTGCACACTTTGAAGCAACGAGTGCATACCCACTCTCAATTAGAGTCAATTAGTTATCTTTCTTACAATCAGTGTTTATTTTTTAATTATTTGGTGATGAGGTCGATGGGCCGAGGATTCATCTGTAATCATTAACTTCCCTGGTAACTTCCTGTTTGAGCTCATCCTTAATAAACATGTAGTAGCTAAATATGAAAAGCGAGCAAACATTTCAGCTGCTTACGTTATTCCAAGCAAGCATACTGAAGAAACTTCTCAGCACCTTCGAGTTACTAATATCTACAGATGATATCGATACAACTCAATTTAGAAGATTGCTATGGAATAAATCTCGACCGGACCGTGTATCGATCCCAGGGCCTTCGGCATCAATCTGTATTGTATCATATGTAGTATCCACATCAATTTGGCAGTTCCTTGGTGGAAATTTTTAAAAATTACAATTTTTCCAACAGTATACTGAATTAAAAACATATCCTCACAACTTTAATATTTCTAATCTTAGTGACAAAAACATATTATTCTTAGGAAAGGTCACTAGTATGTTTGCAGGCAAATCATTACCGTTGACAAAATATTATTTCCCAGCGTCGATTCCTGACTTCCTACATCTATTTTGTGAACTATATTACTGTGACGTAATTATATTTTTTATATTATTGTTCTCTCTCTCTCCAATCTTTCTATTGTAGCTTCATTGTCACGTATTAATAGCGCACATCACTAATTGTAATATTATTATTAATATTGCACCCTGTAGAAAAGAGTTTTTGGCAGTTTGGCGTTATGTAAAAGATAGGTAAAACTATTTCCCCACTAATATAAGACATATGAAAGCTTGTAACGGTCTCGGGGAGATTTTTGGAGCCATGAATTAACCTATTTTTAAATAATTAAGTTGATAATATACATACCGTATAAATAAATTAATGAATAAGTTAAATACAAAGAATTATCTTGTAGTCGGTATTATTTTACCTTCCATTTCCGAATTACGTTAACTTTATTCTCTCCATACAAAACATCATGCAATGTGTATGCAATTCAACATTTAAATAAAAATTACGCAGACATTTTCCAAGGAATTGACAATAAATACTGAAGGAAGAATCGTTTTTCATACTTGAACTCCATTCGACTTTTCTTGTTTTGAACCGTCCAACAACGATAAGCGGATTGTTTCAAGATAGCTCGGGTAAATATTATTACTGCTACTAAAATAACATAATCTGTGGAAAGGTAAATATTTGTGATCCTGTCTCACTGCTTAGACAAACTTTCAAATCTCGAAAAAAAAAAGAGATAAGAAACTTTGTGACGTCCTTGACGCTCTAAAAAGGTTTTATCGCAAACTACATGCTTACGTCTTTCCGAAAGGTGGAATACATTTACACGGCATTTACGTAAGTAGAATACTTGTTAAGACGGCCAACTTTTGTAACACTGCGTGCTAAAAAAAACAGAGGAGTATTTTTAATTGGAGTCAACTACGACAAATCGAAATAGCAAACATTTTTAGATGAATCTACTTCGTTTGATGCTGCTCATAAATATATTATGACAGAAAAATTGATTTGATTGAATATGAGGCAAAAAATATTTAATGACAAATTTGCATTTTTATCACAATAATATAATCCTTTATGGTGAATTTAATTAGAAAGGAATAACAAATTGAGTGGATTAATACAGTTACATTTGACAAACCACTCATGGCTTCATCGTGGCATTTGGAACCTCTTCACTTCTACATATTTAATAATTTTTTTATTTCGTAATAGGCCATTAATCATTAAATTACAAGGGTTGTTTGTTAAAAATGTAACAAAAAAATTGTTAGAAAAATTAATTTATTTCTCAATATAATCTCTTTTCTTGGCTATAGAACTTCATCCAAATTGGTTTTGATTTGTGCAATGACAAATTTTAATGACAGCGTTATATTTGCTTTTTTATTGTCTTTACCTGGCTACACATATAACATTGCAGAAAGCTGACAACAAAAAACTACGGCTGGCGTTTGCTAAGGACCATCTTTACCAACAACGGCACGAAAGTGCAAAAATTTCAATGAATATTTACAGAGGTATCGCACAACCCCCGTAATTTAGAAATTATTAGATATTATTTAATTTTTATTTTATGAAAATCTATATAAATAGGTTCAAGGACCTTTTCGGTTATTTAAGATCTCTGAAAACTTACTCTTGACATATCTCAGTTATAAACGATTTATGAAGATAATTCTCGATCTTCATAACGTTTGACAAACTGGCGGTGATTGCAGATGAGACACGTGAGTCATATATACCTATCTTTTAAATTTTAAAAGAAGGCCAGTTTTTAAATTTGTAATAATAATGACGGCAAGACAAATATTCTACAATAAGTTTCTTAATTGTAGGTTATCTTCTATTACTCCGAGCATCCTCAAGTAACTACTGTTATTGAAGGGACGTAAATCCGTAGAGTTATTACCAAAGCAGTTTCGAGTTAATGAAACAATTCAAATCGTGGAGTCACGAAATTAATTCTAACTTTGAATTTTGCGAGCAAAACCTTATTACGTCAATTCTTTATCTTACTTCGTTAGAAAACATAAAGATCTTCTCAATACTTTTAATAATTGTTCTTACTGCTACAAAGCTCAGACTAAATAAAATTTGTCAATTAGAATTAAAGAGCATTAAACTATTACCGAATTTCCTTCTTAAAAACAATCACCTATTACCTGAAACCAAATAATTCCCTTAATTTTTTTTCGTTTTATTTTAGTTAATGAAATAAATGTTAAGAAAAGGTTCATTTCTGAAATGTTGCATATTAAATCCTCTGTTAATATAAAACATGACTCTTCTCATCTAAATAAATTTTATGATGGTTTATTAAATTGTCTTTGTTAGTTCAATCTTTTGGTTCTCCTTTGATTGCACTGTCTTTTGCAAATATTGACAAGGGTTACAAATGTTGGTCGGAACGTCTATTTATTATTAAGATTTAATTTTTGTTCGGAATTTTTATAATTGTCTGTTATACGGGTCGTTAATTCTAATTTAAGTTATTTCTATCTTGTAAACCGGCGGAATTCTCTAACACGCTTTGTGGCCTTAATTTTTCCAAATAGATTTTCTCGGAAGGCATGTTACCTCCTATCTGCTGCTTAAATCATCGATCGATCCCTTCCCTTCCTTTCTTCTCTTTCTTATCAGCACTTCATCAAAATTTCACTCCATTGTAATGGCTATCATTAATAATATTATCCCTGAATGAAATATACGGGACAGCGTTACAAAAAAAATGACCTGTTTTCAAAATTATTTGTGTAAATTATTATTTTTTTGGTATTATTTATATAATGGTACGTAATCTGGACTGAACGTTAAATTTAAAAATAAAAGTTCGCTTTGCGTTCATTGTCTCCCAACCTACAAAACCACGTTCCACTCGTCAAAAACAATCGTCAAGCAGATGCCAGAGCGTAAGGGTCGATGGACTGCCAGTCTTTTCCGCCTTGTCCCTATTTTAGTCGGTGAAATCTTAAAGAAGACCATCAAACTCAGTCAGCACTTCCTCACATAACTGTACAGCCAGTTGTTAAGTCATCAAATTCTTTACTCACACTTGAGCAATAATATCTCTGATGTCAGCGACGGAAATACCTGTCGGTAGAAAAACCCTTTTACGAGTGTTTTTTTCTCTGTGAATCAGAGTGAGTTTAAAACCGATATTTTTTAAATGATTGGATGTGTAGATTCATTACACTCAATATTTGTAATTTATAATGTTAATATTGTTCTTTGAATAATTTGTTGAAGTACATTTTTTCTGTATTTTTTGTGTAATTCACATTACAATTTTTTTGAAAAGAATCAGATGAGGCAAATCCATTGGATCTCGTAAATATAGTCACCCTAATGAGTACATTTTTTCGTTTCCGACGTAACCCGACGGAAATTTGCGAAAAAGACGTCTTAAACAATTTTCTTATTATTTATGTTAAATAATTTCCTCAGGGAAAATAGTGTGACTGTGGTCGGCGGTCGGGAAAGAAAAGGTGCTGGGAACTGTTTCGCCATATGGGACGGAATCAGATAAACATATCTGGACGTTATGTAATTAGGCGCCCGTCGCCGCAAGGAACTTCCGCCCTGGAGATTGTCACACTCGGAAATAGCATCTGCACTAGTGCAGATGGCATTTCAGAATTAATAAGAAAGTAATAATCAATTAACCCAAACCGAAATATATACAGACAGGATGGCGAATTTATCTGAAGACATTGACATTTCTTGAAATCTACCAAACTAATAAAAAATAGTGAGAAATGAAATTTGATCATCTCAATGATACCAAATACATTCCCCATTCGTACCCCCATGGTGCTGGAGGACGGGGAAAGTAAAATACTGACACGGGAACCCAATTTGGCATCATGGGATGTAAAATATAATTACTAAGGGCTGAAATGTACTAATTAACGCAAACCAGGGCAACAGGAGTACTACCATTGGGTTTCTCAATTGTGACGGGTCGATGTAGCAGCCATGTTGTTTTTGTGGCGTCTGTCTAATCTGTTGTTTATTATTCAGTCACCGATGCCAATACCCATGGCAGGTTACACGATTGACCAGTACGTCCAAATGATAAAACTTTATCATCAAAATGAGTGTTAGTGCAAACGTTGCGCGCTATTTTACGGCAGACCGCGGTGGCCCTTCGAAGACGACTCTCCAAATTTTCGTGGCCAAACTCGAGACGACCGGTTCGGTGAACAATCAGCCGACACAGGTACGTAAGAAACGCCAGTTCGGCCGAGAAAGCGGCGGACATCTTTCAGAAACCGACGTTGGTGAGGCCATCACCGTCAACGGCGGGCGCTACATAACGATTTCATTTAGCTCATATTGAACGATATAGACGTAGACCACGTGTGGTTCCAGTAGGACGTCACGACGGAGATTCTGCATGAACTGTTTATGATTATCGCATAGGTGACGTGAATTGGTCACCAAGATCGTGCGATTTGGACCTGGTTAACTTTTTTCATGTGGGGTTTCCTGAAGTCGCAGGTCTATGCCAATATCCTACAACCGACCGATACCCTTAAAGTCAACATAACCCAGGCAATCACTCAAATTCAACCGGATATATGCGGCAGAGTCATTAAAAATTTGACCGCTCCGATCCGTGCAGCAGTGAGAAGCCGCGGCAGGCATTTCAACCATGTTATATTCCACACATAGCTTGTTTTATTCCATGTCCACCTCTACCCGCTGTTATTGACTGTAAAAATAAGTGACAAAACAAACAGCAGGTAGCGTTTCTGCAATCATGGACGACCTTATAAACAAAGATTATGTACACAACGTAGTAGCCCAGTGTCGATCTTTATAGTATCAACCTGTACGTTATAGATGCTGAATTTAATATGCTTCATATTTATCGAATAAGTACGACACGAAATTCATAACTAAACACAGAGAATTAACTAAAACAGTTGGGATAACGCAAGTAAATTTTTTTATAATAGACTCCGTAACGTCTGCTTTTCAAAATAATTATATAGAATTAAATAAACGACCAATTCACAGAAAAAAAACATGTATTACTATTTTCTTCACACAAAGTTTCGTCCACAATTTTGGGACTCAGGTAAAGGTATATGCAATTAAATTCCTTCTAAGGCAACTATACAAAAAATATAAAACCAATTATAAATAGACAATATTTGGTTAAAATACAAATTGTTCAGTTTTGAATTAAATTATTAAAATGCGAACAATATTGTCTTACATTTTGAATGGATACAAATACAAAAGAATTAAACATCAGGCATCCTAAAACAGAAAATTTTACATCCAGTGACGGTTTAGGAATAATAAGGGTTAACAAAGCGTTAGTATTACAGACTGTTCAAATTTAACAACTTAAATGAAAATAAATAAATATGTTAAATAAAATAAAAATGATAAATAACATGAAATCATCAGAACAAGAGTTTAAAGGAACATATTTTCAATCTATACTTAAATGTTACCAATCATAAAACAACCAAACGTAATCCGTAATACTAATTCTATCACTTGTAAGGTTTAATATATTTTAAAATGTCTTTAGTAAAAACTTTTTAAAAAATTTAATTAAATGATTATAAATATTACTCAAATTTAAGGCATCACTATGTGAATGTAGGATTATTTTCTGGAGCTTTAATAAATATCATTTCAGATAAGTTACTGTTAAATAAATTTTGAACAAAATCTAAAATTCATTGTATTCTTTTTATTTATGGATATTGACAACATTACGATACAGAGTTTAACGATTATTTTTGTGTTCTTTTAATTTAAATTCAATACTAGTTTTAGTTTCTCCCGCTATTAGGTTGACCACAATTCATTTTATATATAAAGTAATGACAACGCGGCATCGGCTCTTCACTTGAAGACGATGGCAGTGACCGCAGTCGAAACGTCGTGTTTCTACAGTGTTTTCACCCGGTTAGAATCCCGAGAATGCCTTCGCTTGATAATAAAATAATGTAGTTTTGTTTTTAATTTTGTCCTTACCTCTTTTTATAATTTAAAATTGTTTATTAATTTTAAAAATGATCTCAAAGTTATTGTAAACACAGAATGTAACTATTAAATTAACATATCCTGACTTATGGGCTAACATATTCGGTTTATTGATATTCAGATATAGGGATTACAGGACTAATTTACGAAGTGGTAAATATGACGATAATTTCCACGACCAGTAACTATGTAATGGCGGGGATGGAATAAGTGGACTGAAGTATATGAAACATGACAAAAGTAGGATACGTAGAGCAAATGAAATATATAAGTAGGTTACATGTGCGTGAAAAAGATTACCTCCGCAGATTATGCCGTTAGAGAGGTTTTTAATTAAATGTTACCATTTTTTTAAGAAAGAAAATGACCGGATGGACCAGACATGATTGAAATCCTTCACCGAGCACAAATATGGCGGTAAATAAAATGTGAAGCAGGTCAGAGATAGAAGCGATGTCGTAGGGCGCTTTGAATTCAAATGTTGACAGACCAACCGGTGTTACAAATAAACTTTTAGACCGTTGTTACTCTTGTCGATGACGACACATCCTGCAAAATACGATGCGAAATCTTAAACCAATGTCTAACGGAAAAATAAACGTTTTGACGCTGATTATATTTCATAGTGTATATAAATTAAGAGATAATATAGACTCGTTTAAATGTAAAATATCTTTGGAAAGTTAAAAAGGTTAGGTTACATTTTTTCTCAAAAAATTTACTAAATAGGTATCAATGTCTTAATATTAAACAACGTATATCTTACTGTAATAACCGTTCGCAAATTTTATTCCGCTTACTTTTATTATTCTTGGAAACATGTTCACCTTGACATTTTCTTAATGTAGTTACGAACTTAACTTTTTTTCCCGTGATTGCTTTGAGCAGTTTCAATTAACTTTTACCTCATTTGTTGGCCGTGCCATTTTCCTCCTTTCCACTACAAATAAGAGGATAATTGAAAGTATCCATCATGAAAGTATGCTTTAACAGATGCCGACTTAGAAAACGGAAAAGTTAGTTTTCCTTATCTAAAGTTGGCATATTTTACCGTGACATATTTTCATGTCTTTCTGGATTCGTTATTTTCAGAAATAGCAATTTCTAGGTCTGACACTATAAATAATAATAATAATGGCAAAAGAGTCAGTAAAAGTTTAATAGTTGACAACATATTAAGAGCTACGTTTCTTCTCTAAATTGAGGTGAGCAAAGAGTTGAATAGAAAAAGATGAAACCTTCTTATTCGATGTTGTTGAATGTTCTGATATATTTGATTGTTTACACATCTTAAAGTTTTTATTATTAGCTTCAAAATTTTTGAAATAATATATAAAAGAATTTTGAGTCAATTTTTAAATACATGGGTTCTCTGTCTGATCTAACAGAAATTATCAAACATTTGCCGACTGTTTATCCATTATATTTATGTATTTTCAGCGCCAAGTTTGTTATTTCGTGTCCTCTGTTTCGTTACTTATAACCGATTTAATTTTTCGTCAAGTTACACGCAGAAAATCAGGGAAGTAGTGGGATGTAATGTTTATCTGAGCCAAAGTAAATCGAAGTTTTCTGAAAGTTACCGGTAAAACTTTTCGTTTTTGGTATTTATTTCCATGATTGTGTGGCATTTTGTCCAAATAGATATGATTGGCGACTGTGAACGCGGCAACTTTGACATTATATTCTTATTTTTGTCAGATTTGATCTTTAAAGGAGGTTTACCGTGAAATGAACCTTCTGGTTGACAAATCGCGTTAAGTGACATATTTGTTATTGTAGGTTTGTTGCGTGTGAAGTCCTCATCACCTGGTGACACGCGGTATTTTAATGTTGTTGACAAGAAGCGCGCTTCGCTGTCAGACGTCTCGTGGCCCGGGGGTTAGTTTGGGACATCTTGACTTGCAACACACACTCACGTTCATGGTGCTATTCCAGACGAGCGACCATCACCCGCCGCCGGATCCCCGCGCACTAAATCCGACGTCTTGAAACGACGCCAAACGCCGGGGCTCCCAGAGTCTAAATTAGACCTTCCATGGGAGGTTACCAGGACGCTCTGGCGGCCCGTCGCTGAACCGTTGTCGGAAGACGTCGCTCAACACCATGCGTTCGGACAGAATCACCTCTCTGGTCAACGGAGCAGCGCAGGCGCCATCTTGTTCAAGCGTGGCGAGGCCAGAGTTTACGCCGCGTTGAGATTCTTGATGGTTAAACTGATGTCTCGTCTACCTGGCACAGAGCTGCAACCACTTGAAGGGAGAGCGCGGATTACTGAAGAGAGATTTCTCTCATGATGGTGCGAATCTGCGAAAATCGGTCTCACAACAAGAGTGCTTAGGTCAGAATTGCCGAAACTTTGTTGGTCGCCATCCGACTGGACGTCAAAAGTTCTTAAGGTAGTCAACCGCTGAAAGAGAACAATGTAGCTGACCAATTTCTATTTTTGTTATTCAACGTAGCCTCCGTTTAAATAATAAAGGAAAACGATATTCACGCTCATGAATGAGATTTTAGACAAAATATTTAACTGGTCATTGAAAAATAAAATGGAAATATTTGTTTCCCAAAGTAAGACTGTTAGGTTAAAAATATTATGAAGGTTTTAATCAGAAACTAGGTGAAGAATTAATGGAAGTGCAAATATCTGTGTGCAACGGCGAAACATGTAAATTCAACGAGGAATGGAAAGCACTAAACTACGTCATAATAAAGATTTTAAAGAAAATCTATACAAGGGCTAAGACCGTTTTTACAAAACTTCTTGAAATTCAGAGAAAATGCATTCAAATTATCTAGAAGAGCTGGTGAAAATGAGTTAGGGACTTTTGGCACGTAGAAGGAATCGGGCTAGACTTCGTGCAGGGTTCACAACATCCGCACAAAATTAGACAGAGGAAACAGCGAATTGATACAGGAATATTTACATTTCTAAATAGAAGAATTCGGGATCTAAGTAGTCTACCTGCAAACGTGAGAACAACGGGGACAAAAAGATTAACGATTTAGGCCAGGAATTAATTGAAAAATAATTCAGTTTATGTTAATAAAATCATAATTTGATATCTAAATGTAAGTCAAAGAGAAGTAGCGCAGTGTGTCTGTTCTTCTTGGAATTTCTTACTGTCGGGTTTCACTTCGTATTCAAACCTTAGAAAATTGCTCCTAAATTAGGCGATCAAACTAAATAGTTTCCTGTATTATCTTATCCAATATGATGAGCTGTGGGGTTCCATTTTAATTTAAATAAAAATAAATTATTGGGTTTGATTAAATAAAAATAAATTAAATTTATTTATAGAAAACAAAAGAAAGCATCAACAATTACTAAGCTTTAAGGTCCAATTAAAAAATTCACCACGGCTAGCTTAATTGCATTTAGTAAGACTCTATCTACTTAAAGGGTCTTTTTTTGTGGGTTTATCGTGCAGCAACAAAATCGTCATCACGCACTTTTCGATAATGGTATTAAGACAATTGAGATTTATTGAGGGTCGTAAACAGCTTCGTCGTTTGCCCACGCCGCCGGTATCTTCAGGTCCGTCTTCCACAGATCCTGGTCGCATCTGGAGCTCGTTCCTGGGTTCTGGGAAATTACTTGGACCGGACTCCACCTGCTTGCAGTTCGCGTCGTTGTAGGGACATCCTTCCTTCTATTGCGCCAGCAAGATTCTTCGTTTTCTCTCCGCCTGATGACTGACTAATTTCTCTAGCTTCGTGGCTCAACTATCACGCACTCTCCTGACATCCTAGTTGTTTAATTCTCCATACCCAACTACCGTGCCGTGGATCAAACACCACACACCCTCTCTAGACTTCTTCAAATGTCCATGCCCGACTGATTAAATTTCCCCCGTCCGTCCTCGCAGGTCACCATGAGATGCATGGCGGATCACGTGACCCTCAGCCTCCAATCAAAATTTAGCTTGGTACGCGGTTTCTATCCCCAATTTCTGGCCTTTCAAAATTCCCGTGTTCAAGGAATTGGACTCAAGTACATGATCTGTCACGTTGTGAAACCCAATGTCTCGCCTCTCCGGCGTCTTGGTGTTGACTTGTACTGAGTGTCTCCAATATGGGGAATTCTTCACTCAGTGACGAAATAATGTGGCGATTGCCACATAGACTCATTACACCGAATACCAGATGTCTGATTTTAAGCGAGAGCCCAGGAAAAATATATCCTCCAAGCAACAGAACTGACGATTTTTCATATTTTTCTCTGAGATTCTCTAGCAGTTTTTAATTCGTAATTATCCTCGATACGTCCGTTCCGCCCTCAACAGCTGCATGAAGATTTCTTTTTATCTCATCTGGCCCGTCCCTTTATTATGATTGTTTCTTCTTCAGTGGCAACATATCTTCATGGTCCCCAGGGTTTCCAGAATTTCCTCGCAGCTCCTAGAAATCCGTCAATACCCGTGTATTTTGGCAAATAATTACGTTTGTTGTGAAGCCAGATATAAGTCTGGAACGACAAGGAAAGATGCTGGGAGAGTGTCTGGTTCCTGTTAAAATTAGACTTGGTACCTTTAATAAAAAGGAAAGCTTCGGCGTACACTTCATCCACTTCTTCCGGGAGACAATTTTTGAACAGACGACGTTGGTGCCTATATTTAAGTTCCGCCTCACAGGCCTGATATTTCAACGCTGTTTTTTCATCGTCTGCTGGGAAAGTATTTCCAAGGAGTTCCTCGTTTTGTTAAAAAAAAATTGTTGGTTACTTTAAAGCGTAAACACACAATCTGTGCAATCACACGTTCATATGGTAACGTAATTGTTTTTTTTAATAACAGTTTTGCAATCCATTCGTTACAAAAAAAATATGGCAAATTCGGATATTTTAGAAAGCAAAAATGCTAAATCCGACCTCCTGTGGTGTAGTGGTTAGTGTTGCTGCCTCGCATCACAGAGGTCCTGGGCTCGAATCCTGCCATGGACATGGATGTTGTGCCACAGAGTTCACCTACCGTAGTCGCTGATAACCGTGGTAGTTGATGCGACTCTAAATAAAGACAAAAAAAATTCTTCTTTCATAGAGACTTTGTAATACTCTGCTCCTCGCATGTAGTAGCAAATTTATTTTATGGAATCAATGTGTGCAGCCAATACGAAGTTTATAAAGCCAACATTCAGCCTTGCAATACAATCCATTTGATTATATTAAAAGCAAAAGCGTTGAATTTATAACTTTATGAAATGTTTTCTAGTTGACAGGCATATTAGATTAGATTAAGAATCGCGAAATACAAGAAGCCGTTCTCTATCGCCGCAAATTAGTTCAAACGCTAGACGAATGTTCTTTTTTTTGCGGTTAACAGGCTACATGAGGGTGATCCTGAAACAGGCAACTCCCCTTTAATAGCATAGGAAGGGAATTGAAACGGGGGGATGCGGAAGGTAGAGCAAGGGTTGACTAGGGCCCCGGAGCTGTGGATCCTACCGGGTGCAGGGAAAACCCCTAGAAAACCTGCATCAGGTAGGTCGGGCATTGGGTATTATTCTCACGCCCTTCCGAATGAGAATTTCAATTAAATATTAATAATAATTATAGTTTGTTACTATTAAATGAAAGCACGAAAATTAATATATTTTACTCGTTTCCTATTGCCTGTAATAATTCTAAAAAATTGAAATTTTATTGACAGAATGAATATGGCCAAAGATGCTGAAGGCTGTCAATTTGATAAAATATTATATAGCGACCGCGTATGTGTTTTTATCTTGTTTAACAATTAAGTAGTAATTATGTACAAATATTAATATTAGTCCATCTAACCCGTCTATTATACACAGAAGCTATCAACTGCTTATCAATCATATCCTAAATTACCGCAAAGATGGAATCCGGAGAAAGCTTCTCACTTCACTGCCTCTGGCGCTAGTAAATACGTTGTATTGGCGCAGGAATAGATAGACAAGATCTGACTCGCTTTCTTTGTCTGTCTGCCTTCACTTGAAAACACGAGGATATTTCCTCAAGCTTTACGGCCCTGGCAACCAGCGTTCTATGTATCCTTAACGAATTTCTCGCTGTCATTAAACGCTTTCATTCGAATAGTTGGACAGCTGCACATGTCAAACCCGAATTGCGGACTCTGCACCAACATTGATGAACATTTACTTCGGGATCAATGAATTTAAACGAAGGTCGCAGAGGGACAGAAGGTGAAACTCGCTCCGGTCGCGGAATTGAGCTCACCACTCAGGAAGACATCAAAAATGTTCACAAGCACCGTAAAAATTGAATTTATTTACACTCGCCATTTATCCTTAGTAAAACTGTATACACCAAGATAGATTAAACAAAATGGAGAAACGAGTCAGGCAAAGTCATTTTATAACGTGTAATCCCACGAGACGGTAGCGCGTCAAAATTAATTTTAAGAAGAATTCGTGTAGAAAGAAATCCCCAAGTTTGTTGTGGGAGGATTTGCGAAGTGCGGTTGGTGTCTGTCGCATTGCGTTGTCCGGGCAACTGATCGCCCGGTGCGGGTGGAGGGGGGGAGGGGATGGTTGGAAGGGGGGGAGGGGCGAGGGAAGCCGGAATACGCAATGCTCAGTGAGTTCACAGCTGCGTTACGGAGCGAGCGTCGGGCGACCTGTCATATCAAGCAAAATTATGTGCTTTCCTGCCGACTTGTTTCGGCAGAGTGCGTATAATGACAGACAAAAGTGCCGCGCCAAATGAAAAACGTAAGACAATTCAAAAAAAATTCTTACAGATATTAAATCACTATTTAACATAAATCGGAAAGTTTAATTTACAGAAACGTCAAAATTTTAGTACTAAAGATGGTTTCAATACCTCTAATTAGTATAAAACACGCAATTTTGTATAATTAATATTTTTGCTATTTTTTAAATTGCACATTTTATATATCTAATTTTGTTAATAATGCATGTCAATGTTTAGTTCTGTTTTTCTTTTCACATCTACTTTAACATATAAATTAGAACCCCTCATTACTCTGCGTGGCATAATTATATTTTAAAACCAACCGATTATAAATTAGTGACAGTAAATTCACGGTGTCATAATCTTCATTTCTGGAGAAAAACCTATATAAAGTAATGAAGTTGTAAATATGATCTGTTTTGATGACAGTAAGAAAATTATATTTTATATTAATAATCGTGTAACTTTTTATAATTAACACGATCTGTTTGGAACTTTAATTCTCAGGCTAATTCCACATTATAATTTTTTTTCTGGCCTCAGTAGATATATTAATTTAACACATTGATTTTTACCGGAATGGAATGAGTTTGTGTACTAATTTTCCGAAATGAAAACTGTTCATGACACGCGCATCTGAAGAGCTGAATATAATTCTGTATACCTGACAGGATTTCACTCGAATGCAAATTACCAACTTGCGCGAATTTCTTATAACTGTTCCTTACCCGAACGCTTGAGAGTTCCAAATTATGCTGACTTGATTCCTGTTAAAAATTGTGTGAAATAGATTAAGTTTGTCAGTAGTTGTCTGGTTATTCAGCATATAAACTGTAGCTTCAAAACAACCTCTCCAAGATTTAATCAAAAGACAGCTTTCACTCTTCACATTTTATCACTTTTATATATGAAATATCAGTTTTTATTTCATCGCCAACTTTATCCCCTTCTTCACTACCATCCATTAACATTATTTTCAACGTATTTGACTTAAACATAGCAATGCTCTACTATTTCAATGGCTTTCCTACATTAACCACCAGCATCCATGCTAATTCTCCTGCATTCTGATCCTATTAAATGAGATTCCTGATGTTATTTCTATTTTAGTTTTTGTTCTCAATAAAATTTAAATCACAGCACATTCTTTAGTTGGTCAGATCCCCTCTCTGCTACCTGGGAATTGTTGTTTGAAAGCTGAGACAGGTGACAGTGAACTAACACCCTTTCAACAACAAAAAAAGGTTACATTCAAGCAAGAAGAGACAAATTTTGGAAAAAGTTAAAATTAAGTTCAATAGCACTATATTTAGGCAGAAAAAATAAATGGTTACAAATTATGTGATAGGAGAGGCAAATAAAATTCTTCCTAAGTCTGTATTATACTTTCCGAGGGGGATTGTGCAGGATTAGGAATGACTAAAGGATAAAGCAGATATAAAATCTTCTTCTGGATACGACCAAGTTGGGCGTGGTCTAATAATAGTGTCTGCAAGAAAAGACAACAATGAGGAATACATTTATTAGTTGCCTGAGGTTATACTTGGGAAGGTTTACAGTTTCACAGAGAAACCTTTTTTGGTTGAATTGTCCTCCAGTGAATAACAAATGGAAAACAATTGATATCTTGCTGACCATGAAGTAAAAATAATGTGACAAATTCATTTTGATAGGAAAGAGGGATGAGAGCAATAGACAGCAATAATTGAACCTATTACTTCATACTAACCTGTGGATGCCTGTTATTGATTTAAAGTAAGTCTGCTGTTCTTAATACCTCTTTTGCATTCACTTGAGTTATATAAGGACATTGTCAAGATAATTAGCACAATTGACAGGGATAGGAAATAGACAAAGAAAGGTGGTGGCTTACCTTAAGTTTAAAGATGGCAGTCAAATTTTCAGAGGGAACTGCCACCTTTTTCTGGAGAATAGGACATGCATTCCGAGTGACAGCCAGTCGTGGAGTGTGGAATACATGTCCTTTCTCCTGGGGAAGGGAAGACTGAAAATATGCAGTACAGCTGGAGTCAAGGGTCAGCAAGATAGCTTAAGGTTAATGTGCTTAGTGGCTTTGGTCCCTGGTTCAATGCCCAGCTGTGTGTGTAATCAAAGGTACATTTTAGCCATGCTTATAGTACTAAATATTATTTTGTATTCTTATTCTATATTTGACATTTATTATTGAAAAAAATTGCAGGTTTTCATAATGGTTGACGTGCTCAACACAGAATCAGCTAAAGACAATAGAACCAGTGGTGGTGAACTGAAGCATATGCTACGCTCTCGTTTATTATCTGTTCTAGAGGGTAGCAATGATCTTTTGTCTGGTTTATCATCCCGTCTTGAATCAGCACTGAGCTTAAGTTCAGAACATGCCCATGACGACAGTAGCATTACCACAACAACTGTTCCAACTGCAGATGAAACCGAGAATTTAACTAGTCGTAAACTTAGACTCCCTCAGTTCGGACCAAGCCTTCCATATGAGGATTATGCTGCAAGAGCAAGGAAGCGAAAGAATCAAGATGATAAATCTCATGCATCAAGCACAGACAGTGAACCAGTGAGAATAACTGAATTAAAAGCTTCAGGGCCCGACCCTTACGAAAAACTCAAATACAAAACAGGTATGACATAACTTTATGTGATCATCTTGACTGAAAACATTATTGGTTTCATGCCTGCCAAAATAGAATTGGTAACTTAGCTGAATATAGAGAATATATCATATAATACAAAAATGTTTTGACAGAATTTTTGTGTAAATAATTTGTCATTTTAATTATTTAATTAATTTTATTGTGAAACAGCAGGTTAGTTTGGTGATGTGTTTTGATTTGTATTTATATGATTATAATAATAATATCTGCCAAACTTTCCAAATATCATTCAGTAACACTGATAAAAATTAAAATAAATGTTATGATTAATTTAAATTAAATTAAATGCAATATTTTGTATTAATATGCGGTTATTTCTAATAACAACACTTCAGAATACTTAGGAATGTATATTTATCACATTAGTCATTGACAAACTTAAATGATTTTCAAATTTAAATTATTTTAGAAGCACCTAGCAGCGGCTCTGCAAGTGATGGAGATGGATATGGTCCAAGTACCAGTTTGGATTCTTGTGACAATGATGGTAAAAAGTACTGGATCCGGTCAGGTAATATAGAATAAAATTAGACTTTATATGTTAGATATCATATATATGTAAAGAAAAAGAGATTTGTATTCCACATAACAAACATGTGTTGAAGATAAAAAATATATCTATTAAATATAAATTAGTATATTTATGAATTAATTCACATTTAATAGCAGTTAAAAAAAGTGGTTTTAATGGCCAAATAGAATCTGGGAGTCCAATAAGATTTCTAAAGCTATCCCTAATAAAAAATATATATTATCATCATACATATTCAAATACATGCATGTTCCTAGTAACATTTTTAGTACAAAACTTATTATTTTTCATCATATTTCATTCCAATTATGTGCTAGGATATATGTCCTTTAATCACTTTTAATATTTGTGCAAAAGTTAATATTTTAATTGAAATATCGGTTTTAATTAGATTTATGTTACAGGATCTGAAGGTTCAGTCCAATCATGGGCTTCCAGTTTAAGTTTTGACAGTCAGTCTGATGAAATAACTGCAGAGGCTGTAGAGTTCATGCGGAAATTTGTTGGTGATTTGTTCAAAGACAGTTCTTCTATTCCTCTTGATCAAAAATCAAAGTTTGGCCAACTTGCTCAGGTTGATAATTTAGTTTGACATGATATATTTCAATATATATTGTATTATTCAACTTTCTCATAACTTCCATCTGTTTATTGTAGCATGAGGCTGGCAGGCTGTGGTTTGCACGGTTCGTAAATGCACAAAGAGTACTTCACAAAAAAGTTGATGAATCTACATTTTACAGCTTAGTTCAATATTTCACCATAGTTCTTTTTGAGTGTGCAGATGCTGATGATTTTTCACCTGCAAAATCTTTAATGAATATGTGCTTCACATTTTATTATGAAGGTATGTCACAAAATTTTAATTTAAACTTCCCCTTATTTCCTATATTTTCCAAAATGACATTTTATAAATAAATAAAAAAAGGGCAAGTTTTAGTTAATTAAAATAATTTAAGGCCTTCATTAACCAGTCCACTTAGATCTTTCACAACTATTTTCCAACTTGGTTCCGGATTTGAGTCCTTGCTGGCTATTCTTCTTCCAATGGCTCGACAGCCCTCTTGAGGGCCTAGGCCTACCGAGGTGGCTGTGGACTGTCATCTGGCGTGACACATTCTGAATTTGGGGTGATACGTGGTCAGTGTATCAATTACCCATCAGCCTTAATCCTGGTCCTCGCGACCATGACGACACAAACATACACGCCCATGCCAGGATTCAAACCCGGGACCCCCGAGTTGTGAGGCAGCAACGCTAGCCACTACACCACAGGAGGTTGGCCCTCGCTGGCTATTACCACCTGAAATTATTAACTGTGTAACGAACGAAAGAAAAACCACATATAAAATTGACATAACAGTTGTATTAACAACACTCCTTTAGAATTTCCTTTCATGTAGAATTTGTGTAGCAAATGCTACAATTAAAGTATTTTCTGATGGTGAAGGAATAATCCTGGATTCCTGTATCCCAATCTTAATTTGGCAGATTAGTGAATTCACCACATTTTATACTTTCAGGGTTAATATTTACTAAGCATATAAAACATCATGGCATTTTTGATGTAATATGTAAAATACAGTAAAGTTTAAAGTTTCATTCCACTGGTCTCATGCAACCCTCCACACTAGCCTACCTTCACAAGCTTTTTTATTTCCACATAACTACAACTTCCCATATCCCTAATCTACTAAGCATATTCCATCCTTCTGTTCTTACCCCACACACTTCCCTCTAATGCTAATTTTACAAGAACCTCATGTCTCTAAACATGGTCTATTAATCTATCCCTTCTCTTGGTCAGTGTCCTCCATATTCTTCACTCTTCCCCTATTCTGCCTAGAACTATAGATATAAATATAACAAAATATGTTTCAATAACATTTTGTAATAATTGCTATTTCCAGTTGACGTCCCAGGATGTGAACCCTACAAAGAATATTTATACACATACTTGCGAGATCAGGCTATATGGCACAGTCTGAGATTTTGGAATGCTGCTTTTTTTGACGCGTTACAGTGTGAGAGAGTTCACAGACCGGTTGTCACTCGAGATGAAATCCGTCACAACAGTTTGGAAGCCATTACAGATGAAAAGCAATACCAAGAAAACATCACATTTGGGCAACTTGGGTATGAATTTGATTCAATTACCTACTACAGGGTTTCACAAACTTCTTCTACAATGGAACACTTTCCAAATTTGGAAAATTTTACAGAACATTTAGCTTATTTTTTAGGTCGAGTAATATCTATTTCTATAGTATAGATAGAACCACTCCAAAATTTTGTGTAACACCTTTTCAGGTCCCACGGAACATAGTTTGAGAAACCCGAGCCTACTAGTACCTTGATAGTAGCAGTACCACTTTTTCAATATTTAAACCAATAACAAACCATTTGTATATACTATCAATTAAGAGGAACAAGATTATTGGAAATTGTTGAAAAATTCTTAAAATGCCTCTATGTGCATGTTTGCTAATACCTAATCACAGGTTTCAGTGCATAATTGTTTATATGCATTTAATAGGCCACTGTCCTTATTTGTTTCAGAACTTTTACATGCAACATGCATGCATTTGGGTTGAGTAAAGAGCTGTGTTCTGAGTTTTTGAGGAAGCAGTGCACAATAGCAAATCTAAGGGAAGGTATGTAGAGTTTTGAGAATAATTGTATTCTAGTTTGGACTAATTCAGTTGAGTTGTAAGAAATATATTTTTATTTTCAAATTTCTAACCAGTCAGTACAATTCACTGATTATTTTATCTCATCAACTAAGCTTTCTGGATTTCAGCTGTAAAATGAAAGTCATTCAGTGGTTTTCTAAATGTAACACATTATTATTTATTCTCATTGTTATCAAAATATGAATTTATTTTTGTTTGATGAAGATCATGTGATATACAATCTTTACATTGTTGCAGATCAAGAAAAAATGTTACGTGACAATGTCGAGAGAATGTACCGAGAAACAGATCCATGGCGATAGCTGGAACAAAACTCGTATTCATGCCACGTATTAGTATATTTATTCATATTTACATAATTTGTGGAATATATGTTACATCATTATATGGGGATGAGTGCAAAATAAATAACAATAACGTTTTTAAAAGATATATAATTTATATTTACTATATCAAAATATAATAAAATGTGATTAAATATTTTTTAAAATATTAGTATAAACTATTAGGAATGGCAGCCATTCTCATTCATGCATGGTTAAATTTTGTCTTATTATTTATATGACAACATCTTTTTGTTTTAATTGGTACTATAAAATCTCCAGTTCCAAGAGGACATCAGTGTCACTAATTCTTACATTACGGTCATCCAAGTTAAATAGTGCAAGTAAAAATGGGATTATGATGTCCAAAATAATGCACTTTATGTTCAAAATCAAATTGTGAACATCTTTTATTAATAAAAAAGTATATATAAAGTATGATTTATTTGAGATTTGATTAAATTTAAATTCCATCATTTTATTTGAAACAAAAAGTTAAAAATGCTCAAACAAACTAGAATGTACTGTATGTATATTAATGTTCCAAAAGTTACACCAAGCAACTATTTATTTTTAAGGACTATAAATTTCTATCATTTGGTCATAATGCAATTAATTGTGATTCAATTACGATTAATTAATTTTCGAATATAAGGAATGTATTATTCTTTCTCAATTGATTATTACAATTGTACTTCTTCCTCCAATATGTTGTAAATTGATTAGTTTGAAATCTACGAACATTTTAATCAATCGCTTCAATTGTTTCAGAATGTAAGAGAGATTTTTATTTTTAAAAATTGAAAAACATAAATTATTCTAATAAAAGATATCCTTTCAAGCAAATATTATTTGTTCTTTTCAGATCAATTATTCACTCTTTCTAGCAGTAGACAAGCAGCTTATCGGACATTTTTGTCGAGTATAGTTTCCTTTTATTTCTCCTTACTGCTAGCAGTTTTGTCAATTTGCATATTATCTCATTAACTGATAATATTTCAGTAAGTTTCAGTAAGTCAATAGAAATAACCAATAAGTAGACTTTCAATTTCTATGCTTAAGGAATTAAAAAATAATTCACTGTTTGAGTGGCACAAACAAAATTTGTTTTTAACACTGGATAAAAAATATTAGCAATACTAAACTTTTACACATAATTAATAACACTTCAAATGAAATCAAGTTGCAGTAAGAATAATCATATGTTTCTCTTGTAAGACATAATTAAATATGTGAAATCAAATATTTAATTGATTTTCATGAACAAACATGTCGAGTAGGATTTAGAAAAATTCCTAGCTGATCTAAAATTGGAGATACATATTTCAAAGTTTTATTGAAATACAATCTTAAAACGTGTTGACAATATAAAACTTTCATTTAAATTTTTTTACCTCTTTTGCAACAAATGTGGCCATACTTCCCATTGTTTATGTATAGAATGTTTTGTAAATGAATTTCACATTTTACATTTTAATTGTGTTAATTCAGTTACTGAATACTGAAACATTACTGGATTAAAAGTTTCAACAGTTTTCTGTTATGAATCAGTTCATAAAACACAAATCATCTGTATTGCACAGCTATTGAATGGTTATAAACAGAGTTTTAGTTGTTAGTGGTACCCCGTCGCAAGCAATAATTAATATTGTAGTAGATTGTATACTTTCTCAATAAGATACCTATAAAATTTTTATAAAAGTTTACAATATCCTATTTATGAACATCTTTATAACTCAAGAATATTCACAAAAATTCTGGTTTTTAATGTAATACATGACATTCTTGTTGATTCGTTTAGTAAAACCAATTGATTATATAACATCACGTGAAGAATATTATACATTTATTTTATAGACCACTTATTTGAAATTGTAAAGCACTAATAAATTGTTATGAACAAAACACTTTTCAATATTATGTTGCAATTTTTCCAGATTCATTTTTGAAAATATCCCAATAAGTGCAGGTGAACGTTGAAATGGAATAAAACAAGCTGTATGTGGGGCATTAACAAAATTTATTATTTATTTGAAAGGCCAATGAACGCCTTTCAAATAAAATAATAATTTCGTTAATACATCACACGGCCCATTTCAACATTGGCCCACCCTTATTGACAAACTTTGTGTAATACTGTTCACTGTGGTTAAGTTATTTATTATTAAATGACAAAAAAGTCTCACTGTTAATTCTTGATGCAGCCTGACAATATCTTTTGCTTCTCTTACCCTTGAAGAAATATGAACATCAATTTTTTCCCTTATTCGCCCAAACCAAGAACAATCATATGGAGTTCATCTTCAACATCCCTACATTGGGTACTGAAATGCACTGACAAATGATAGGATCAAAACTGTGCAATGTGAACGCAAGTATTTGTGAAATCACAGCACTGTCACATTACTCGTGTGAGAAACGACTTTGATGGTGAAATGGAGAATTGGATCTAGAGTTTTTGCCACCATATGCAAACAAAAATTTGATAAATTTAAATACCATATTAGCACATGAATGTTTGGACGGGATAACAGCATTCGCGATCCCCTTTCGGCACAGACTGCATATCCGAACTTGGGTCGGGAACCTGTTCCGCCATACATTCGAGAGTGCATTCTGGACTTTGGGAATCTCATGGGATGGCACTTGCACTGAGGCTTATATAAAAAGGAAAATCTCCTCAACAGTATGCACCTGATGACGGTGGATATGATTTTCACTAAAACGTGTTGAAATGCCAGCTTCACCTGGTTGATTAACAGGAAAATCTTGTATGTGTTATTAGATCCAAGAAATGTTTAATGGGGAGATTTACTCTGACAAGAAGAAATTTGCCACAGCGAAGTCTATCCTGACGCAGATCAACCAGTCGCAAATTTATTTTATGGTGATGCCTATAGAGAAAATGTTCGTGTCACAAAAGCAACAACATTTCATTAATTCAAATACATAATTTTCAAAGTATTATTTTTTTTAAGGTAGTAGGTTTGTATTTGCAAGATGGTAATAATACATTATCGTCAGTTATTTAAATGGCTAGTTGTCATACATTTTTATAATGTTGTTGTTGTGGTATTCAGTCCCCAAGACTGGTCCAGTGCAACCCTCCATGCTAACCTATCTTGCGCAAGCATTTTCATTTTCGCATATCTGCCACATCTTCCCTAATCTCCTTAGTGTATTCCATCCTTTTCCTCCCTCTTCTGTTCTTACCCCACACACTTCCCTCTAACACTAATTTTACAAGACCATTATGTCTTAAAACATTGCCTATTAATCTATCCCTTCTCTTAGTCAATGTGCTCCATATTGTTCTCTCTTTCCCTATTCTGCTTAGAACTTACTTGTTAGTGATTCTAACCTCCCATCTG
This sequence comes from Eucriotettix oculatus, assembly GCA_034510155.1. NCBI lineage: Eukaryota > Metazoa > Arthropoda > Insecta > Orthoptera > Tetrigidae > Eucriotettix > Eucriotettix oculatus. The sequence continues at coordinate 29,771,581 of CM067379.1, forward strand.
ATTTTCATCATTCCACTATAGCACCACATTTAAAATGCTTCTATTCTTTTCCTTTCCGCAATTCCTACCTTCCACATATTGCCACACTACATACGAACATTTTTAGCAATGATTTCCTAATATTTACACTTATATTACCCCTTTTTTTTACAAAGCCCGTGCAATCCTACTCTAGTTATTATGCTGCCCAAGTAGCAATATTCCTAACTTTCTTCAAAATATCCCTTCCCAATTTAACATTCCACTGTTTCTCATACTATATGCTCCATTACCTTGGTTTTCCCTCTATTAATCCTCACATTGAACTCTTTCTCCAAGACCATGTTAATTTTTCTTCTGACTTCCCTAATACTACAAGATTATCGGCAAAGAGTAGGGTTTTTATTTCTTCTCCTTTTCCATTTTCCTTTCTCACTTCCTTAGCTGTCTCTTCTATATATAAGTTAAGCAGCATGGGTGACAGACTACATCCTTGTCTTACTCCTTTCTTTTCTTACCCTTCAATTCAAATTACTGCAGACTGCCTTCTGTAGAGGTTAGGTATAAGCCTTCTTTCTTGATATTTTATTCCTGTCCTTTTCAATATTTGTCAATTTTTATAATAGTAAAAGATGATAGAACTTAATCTGGTTTTAAATAATTGCACAATAAACCTAGTATAAATGTGTTTATTAGGAAAAATATACAACTACACACTATATATTTCACTGTATGTGTATACATGACTAGACAATATGCTGCTATTGTTAATGAAACACTTTTATCATTTAGGAGCCTGTAAAAACTACTGCAATAACTTATTACAATATTTTTATCATTCAATGATCATCTTTTCAAAGATAAACACAAATCAAAAGTATCCATCAAGACTTGTACTTTGCGAGCTGCTCGTCTACATAATGATTAAGATTCTAAATGACTTATGGCACTAATCTATGTACAGATATATTAATGCTGAATATGTTTGAGTAAATAAAGTAGCCCATGGACTTCTTAACATGATTTTCAGGTACATTTTGATTTTAAAAGAAACGAACACAAAATAGAAAAGGAAAAAATTATATTGGCTTTTAACTTGGAGCACAAAAATTTATCTTAGCAAAAAATGTAAATATTAGGAGCAAGTTGCCTTAAAATAGCAAAAGTAAAATTATAACTATTCATTTACCACAATTTTGTTTATTTTGTCAAGACTCTAACAACCAATTTGAGAGAACATCCATTAAATTTTTAATATCCACTAAATTCTGTTCTTGTTGTACTAACAGTAAAATCAGAACATACCTCCATAGATAAAAATAACACAGTTAATAAATCATATGTATAGTACATGAATGAGATTGAGTAACAATACCGTGCAACATCTTTGAATGTAAAACCACTGGGTTAGATATTGCAACTGAAGTACTTAATAACTAGTACACATTGGCCCAGAAAAAACATAAACTTAAAACAAATAAAATCTACCATACTGAAAAAAAAAAATTAGCATAGTTTTGCACAAATCTTTTAATTGCATCTGAAACAAAACCTTGTTTATTGACATACAACACCAAATTTCCACAATGATGAAGCATTTAAGAGTTAGAACACTTTTGAAAGGTTATTCAACTTCAATAAATTAATCACAAACAGAATTCAGCTTTTTACTTCCTATGATAATTGATTTGATTTCTTATTGTAACTGTTTGTGATACGATACAACTGTTGAAAGTTTTAAAATAGTATCAATTGTTCACAGCATTTTCTTTAAAAGAAATACCAATTTGAGTATTTATCCAGTGAAGTATAATTAAATACAGACAAAAAATATGGCACTTATTTTGGAAACATTGTTTATAGAAAATACATCTACAATAAAACCAATTGTACAGAATCCTGCCAAACTAGACAATACATACAAAAGCTCATAAATACTCTTAATTTAGAAACTTTTATCCAGGAAAACTCTATCAAGTAACATCAACGAGCACTTCAAGTAAGAACTAATGATCTACTGGTTCATCTGCTTTATGGAAGGTTATATTCCTCTTCTTGACATCCCCAGATAGTTTCGAAGAATTGTGAATGGACCCTACAACAGAGAAAGGATGTCAAAATACCTTCGGTATATTTAAAGAATTAAAGAACGTTTACATATTATGTCTTTATTGAATACATAAAAACAACAATACACTACTGTGACCAAAATCTAATTGCTGATTTTAAATGAGACTTCTCAGAAGTCAAACAATACAAAAAGCAGTACATGTCTTGAAGGAAGTCTTGAAAATATGAAGCAGTTCCTGTCTGCCAAGTGACATCAATCTTCTATAAAAGTGCGAGTTCACGAATGAAGGTGTTTGTCACAATGTTTGACAGGAATTTTCACAGATATATTTGTGTGCATGTTTGCGTGTACACCGACTGGCCAAATTATGGCAATTCAACATTTAAGGTAAATTAGCGCTGAAGTACTTCAAGGGCCAGACAGAAGATAAGGGTCAATGGCATGATTTAACAACCTCAGAACCGTATGGACAGTATCAGCAAATCATCTGCCTTCAATATAATAGGTCAGAACAGAGTGCATAAAGACTGGTATGAAACAACAGGAATGGAACTGTACATCTAATCAGACATCCTCTCAAAAAGTGTGAATCTTGAAGAATGGAGCTCATACTCTAGAAACTTTACATTTTCATACATCACAGCCAGTTGATTCCCACTGCCAATTTCATATGTGAAAAGCCGACATTGTAGTATGCCGCAAAAGGGACACAAAATAACGCAAAATGGCCAGGCATGACAGCATAAGGTTCCAGTGGGTTCCCAACAGGTTGTGAACGTAGGAGGAAATGTCAGGGTCTCGAACCAGCTACCAAATAAAGGGTAGTACAACGCCGTGCAGATTGTGTGATTTATATTTATCACAACAGATGATGTGATTTATGAGAATGGATGTTATATTTAATTGATGACCACGCTCTGGGGATTTTTCTCAAATGCATTGCTCAAGATTAAAGTTGTTGTGATTTAAGTTATTTTGGTAATTTTTATTTACATGTTACATTATGTAGCCAAGCAACGTGGTGCCATGGACATCGAACTTCAGAGTTGTCCTAGAGGGCTGAGGTAAAATTGTAAAGGAGTTACCAAGCAATGTGGAGCATTGAACCTAGGCTATGAATGTCAAAGATCGTCAGTGGAGAACGAGGAAATAAGAAAGAAAACATCAAGAAGTCTGGCTTGTGTTAAAAGCAGAGTAAAGTGTTTATGAAAAAGTACCAAGTTGCATGCTTAACTGAAAAGGCAAAGTGCTTCAAGTAAAGGGAGAATGTGGATGCAGATTAATGGAAAAACAATTCATTTTTTGTTTTTGGAATTAGGTTAGGATAAATATTGTGAAAAATGGATGAGAATCAGAATAATGTTGAAGTGAAAGAAATGAAGTCCAAGGTCAAAGTAGAGGACAATTTGGTTAAGTATGTTTATATAAATTCAATGTTCAAATGAGTAATGTAAATGAACAATTTGACACTTTGAAGGTTTAATTTAATGATCTGATGTTTTATTTAGACAATAAAATAAAGATGATACATGACAAGATTGATTTATCGGGTAAAGGATTTGGGGAACTGTGTAATAGATTAAGTGTAGAACATAGTGATAAGCATGAACAAGAACAGTTGATTGATAGTGAATTACAAAGATTGAATCAGGTTAATGAACTGGAGGTAGTAATGAAAACTGATTTTTGTTACAAGTCTAGTGATGTAATTTGGAGATAAAACCTTTATACGAACAAAGTTACAATCATCTAGATAAATTAAGTAATGTTAAGCAAAGTATCAAACTTAAGATTAAGGTAGATGAAAATTGTTTCAATCAAAATGGTATACTGCGAGATTAAGGCAGCAAGTGCCTGTAAATATCATTTCACCTCAGATGACCCAATTAAGTATATTTTTAAGCTGACTAGCCATAAAATACTGATACAATTTTTATAACACTGCTGAATTATTTTGTAATAAATGCACTAAGAAAATTAATTGTAAATATTTCCTTAGCATTACTATTCATTGTTTAAGATGTTATTATATTTAAATATATACTCATGAATGATAATTAAAAGCAAAAATTTGTAAAATTTCAACAAAAAAAATTAATTTTTGTAAGATGCAACTATTCTACATGCAAAGTGCATATGAATGCTAGATTTATATATTTACAGAATATAAAAGTTTTAAATTTAATGTGTTCATTTCATTTTAGACACAGCAAATAAAATTATTTTACTTCTTCTAATACACTTATCACAATCAACATACAAAACTAATCAAACATAGATTTTTTTGTCTCATAAAATCACCAGACCTGATCAAGCTTAATATTACAACCTCGCAACCCACTAAACCAAAGGGCCTGTGAATCATTTTCTTATAAATGGAATGTCATGCAATCATACATGCAAATTCATATCCAAGCCATTAAAGAGTGAGTACATTTAATTAATTGACAATTACCAATCTTATATGAATCAACAGTTTTTTTTAAAAAAGTCAATAAATAGTTTGATTTTCATATCCAGATCATGTGCAAATTAATAGTAGTTAATAAATTTGAAAAGTGATAATATTTTCAATATATTTTGGCAGAGTTAGAAATGTAATATCTAATTTAATTTCCTTGAAAAATGTGGCACACAAAATATTAATCTGAATCTAAGAGAATTATGCAGTCCTACTCAGGCTTTACTAAAACATGATTGAGTTTGAGTAAAATAGGAATATCTCATTCTCATTAACAAGTATGCAAGCATATTAATTAAATATGAAAAATTAGAAGGTTAAATTGTTAACAGAAACATAAGTTAGAAAAACGGAGAATAATCAGTGTGTGTTGAAAGAAATTGGATAAAAAGTTTGATTTCAAATCTTTAGTGATTACCTCACCTGATAAAATTTACATATTTTTAACTTAATAATACCACACTCAAAAAAATATATGTTAACCTTGCTTCCTGACAAATATTCACTCTTTTTGTGTATTACCTATTATTTCAGAAGTAAACCCATCTAAATCTGATTGTTGTTCTTTAAATCCCAAGTCTGGTGATTTGCAAGGAGATGAATTCCTTGAAATTTCAGTCTCTTTCTGAAAAGAAATTTAATAGGCCTATATTTAGTTAAGTTGATCAATCATCCTATAAATAAAAGTGATGAAAGAAAATTTCTTTCTCTGATTAAATTTTCTGATCCTAAATTATGGTTGAACTTAAAATAATAAAAAAATTTAACATAACACATTAATGTGCAATGTTATTTGAACAATTGACATAAACAAAGAATGTTATGAACATAAAACACAATTAAATTAGCACAAAATGCATGCTTATTAAATACAATAATAAAAAAAATCTTATTACCTGAATGTAACGATGCCAAAGAACACAACCATACACACACAAAATTGATGTTAACAATTGTAATAAAAGCCATAACACTATATTTGTAGCCTGTGTACGTTCAAAAAGCTCCCTGCCATTTTTGAAGCACAATATTGCCTCCGAGACCATAATAGCCCCATATACCCAGCACTGAGTGCCAACTCGTTTACACTGTGTGTCTGTTACATAGCTGTAGTATTGCCTATCAAACAAAGAGTATAAATAAATTAAGTGAAATTAAGATCAAATCATATTTAATAAGATGCATAAGGGAAGATGTGCCATAAATTACAGTGTGTGATAATGGATAACAAAATATTTTTTTATGACTGAATATCATTAATACTGAGAACAAAATAGACAATTGTTCCATGTATGTATTAAATATTTTCATGAATCGTTCAGTACACAAAAATTTAAAATTAACATAATTGCTTCTAGACCATTAAGTACTGACAATTTTAAGCAGAATTAAAAATAAACAGAGACCAATTATTAATTCTGTCTCCATTCAGAGATAACAGATCCTTATCACACAAACACAATAATTTGGGTAGATATAAAATATGTTTTCCCATAAACACTTCACACTTAAATTTAAAATTAATTGAACTACTTATATCACACTGGCATAATTTTGAAGAAGGTAAATAATATAAATTATCTAACATTTGCACTGACCAAACTTTTTACATTGAAAATCTTACAGCAATTTAACCATTTCTAAGTAATTTCTATACTCTTAAATAAAGTATAAAAATCAAATCAAAAGAATATTACTTACCTCACAGAGGGTGCTACAAATACTCCAATCAAAATAAGACGAGAGATTACAATGGGATGAGATGGAGGCATTTCAAATATATGCTTCAAGAAGAAAGTATTTAACTCAGATACTTGCCAAAAGATTACCAATTGGCAGAGGGCAAAAAAGCGCATATACGTACAAGTTGGATCAAGCCAACGTACATGAGTCCAACTACCTGGTGTGAATTGTAAAACAGCTCTCTTTATCTTGCCAGATGTTGAATGAATATCCCTGTAATGTAAAAACATATTATTACAATTTATATAGAAAAAGGAATTTAAAGACAATGATTTCATAAAATCCAATGTAACTTTTTAAAATTATACCAATTAAAAAAATGAATCAACATGTAATAGTCCAAAATAAAATACCTAATGCTGACCCATTTGTATTCTCTCATTTCCAAGTATTTACAAATCTTCAGTCCCATCCATATTCCCAAACCATTGCAGATCAGAACATCAAGAATTAGGGCATCCCACCAACATTCAACAAAATTTGGTAATAGGTGGGCAAATGCTATCTGGAATATGTTCACTAATTAAGGCACATGTGCAATTGTTAAAGATTATGCTATATGTTACCATTTTAGACACCAGAGAAATAATTGTACCAGTATTTTAGACTTTAAGTTACTGTCTTTATGACAAAATGAACATGCTGTCAGCTTAGATAAAGTAGGGGTATAAAATGGTTCAAGTTAAGAAATGTGATTATCTCAATGCTGGTTTCATCATGTGTTGACCAGGAGGTTGTAAAATTAAATACGGTACCAGGCTAATATTAATATTTGCCTGGGCAACACAGAGCACACAGCTAGTATAAAGGTCATTTAAAATCACTTAAAAGAGAAATGTATTTATATAGCTTGTTACCAAGGGCAACTCTAAAAAAGAAATGTTTATATAATTGTATCATATATAAAGGACAGTTAAAGGTTCTCAAATGATGCAGTATAATAAATAATTATACTTGGTGAAATGCACAATTTGTTGTAATGTTTATATTTGATAGCCTAAAACAAACCTCGGTGAACTCCCACATGGCACTGATAGCCCACAAAATGCCTAAATGCCGAATCAATATTGCCTTAAACATCCAACCCAAGAAGTGGCCCCAAGCGAACACATCACAGTGGCTCCACACTCGTTCCACACTAATATCTGAACAGTTAACACCATACTCCTGGAAGAATTCAATAAGAAATATGTACATTGTCTGGATTCATTCATAAAACTATACATTAACAAATAACAAATTTTGGCATTACCTTATCCATATCTATATGAAAATCTTTAAGAGTAGGATCAACCCACAAGAGAATAGCTTTCACAGAATTGTAGCTTTGAAACATTAAAAACAGCAAAGCAAGAAGGTACAGCACACTCATACCAAAAACTATTCTCCACAAAGCTGGATGAGGCCTTGTAAAAGGGCCATTGGGAAATGCTAATACCGATATAATTAGGAAGAAAAACACTACACAACATATCCCAGCTCTAATGTTGTTCTCCACATCTTGTTCATCCCTGTAGAAAATACACAATTTTTTTAATATTATTTGTTACCTTATTGATAACAATTTTTAGGTCATTAGTGACAAGAGTGTTATCAAAAAAATAAAAGTTTCAAAACCTGCCATTTCAACATAATGCACAACTTTGGCAAGGAATATATGCATTTCACTTGAGCTATTAATAATAACTATACTAATTATACCTTAACTGCAAAAAATTCTAATTTTAAATGATCCTCATAGGTAGCACCACGTTTATCTCTCCCAGTACATTCGTATATATTCTATGACTAGCTTTACACTTGAGTAAAACTGGATTACAATAGGACAGAATTTTTACACAAAGGATTTCATTTGCTTAATTATATAAAGGTATTGTATTATTCAATAGTATTTGTAAAATTCAAAGCTCCTTCCTCTTGTCAAGAGACAACCTACTCACTAAAGGTAAACTATTTAAAAATACATTTTTTCTGTAACACTTCTTTCTAAATTCTTGCTTTATGTATTCCTGAAGTTATCTCCAAATAAGACCACAGAACAACTGATAAATATATGTAAATTAATCACAATATATTCCCTTAATTTCAAATGCTAATGTAGCAATATTAAGGATTACATGAAGAATGACATTCAAAATAAATTTAAGAGTATTTTCTATCTTAGTATAAATTGTTTCCTATTTTCATTTTATTCATGCTTTTCAACTTCTTTCTTTAGTTAGTATAGCACTGTTTTCAGAATTGTACCCTAACTTATTTGCTCACTTCTCTCAATTTTAAATTATTTACAATGTTGCTTCATTCAATGAAAAAAACATCAGTATATGAAACTCAATTTAAGTTTACAAATTTTTCAACTCCTAATTTTCAAAATACATCACAATTGATAGGGTTGGCTCATAACTGGAACAAATTATTAATCACATATTTGGAAAATAATTCAGTATTATCTATAAATGAAACCAAATGAAGCCCCAATACTTTGTCCTTTAAATAGTCAAAATCTTGGTAAACACTGAATTATCTAAAGTTGCATGTAATATATGTACAATAAATTGGACAGGAAAGAGATATAAAGCTGTCACTGACTTACCTTAAATTGGTAGTAGGCATTGAGTGGCAGGTACAAAAATAAGCATCTTTGAGAATATAAACTCTATATTATCAATTTAAGGCAAGTCTCTTTCCTGTCCAATTTATTATTTTGACTGTCAATGTATTTTTCCTTGTGGTATAGGACACTAATGTAATTAATTAAATAAAAAAATCTGTAAATTGATCAAAGTGTAAAATGAAGACAATTGTGGATCATCCAAATAATTCAATTCTTCTCATACAAAATAGTGTAGTTTATCACAATTAGTGGCATTCCTATGAACAGTAGTGCAGAACTATAAAACATGTTTTTGAGAGAGTGCAACAGTATTTCACTGGTTTAGTTGTGATAACTACCTGTTATTGATGGAATTCTGGATGTATTATACAAGTTTGGTTTTATGAGACAAGCATGTCTCACATTGAAATGTTCAGATTCTGCAATGCATTCCTTAATTGACTATTATATTAAATATGAAAAAATAAGGTTAATGTCTTTAAGAAAACTACTATAGGACAAACATTTTCAGAACTGGAATACTCATTGATAAGGAAAATAAAATATAAACATTTGTAAATTTTATGTTTTTATTTATATACAAAATTGGAATAATCTACTAAAATATATACTAATTAGGAACTAATCACATGCATTTAAAAATAAAGACATCAAAGTTGTTCTTTGAAGACTGATTTAAAGTGCGATTTTAAAACAAAATAAATAAAACAATTGTATACAGATTCAGAATAAAGATTTATAAATAGAAAAAGTACCTGACCAATTGAATAAATGCTTTCAAAACTACTAATTTAATCTTGAAAGGTTAGGATAAATGTTAAGGTTAACAACTGCATTCAAATTCGATAACTCCGATGTGCTGAACTATTGATTTTAATAATTTTCAGCATCACATTTGTAAAAACTTTGCAGAATGTGTATTTTTAACATCCAATAAAACATAAAAAATACTTTACACTCAAAAATCTCAATACACATAATTTTAATATCTTCAATAAAATTGTCAAGAATTAATATGCTAGCGCAGAAATTAAATACGAATGCTGTGTACGACTTGCCTGGTGAAAGCAGAATATATTACAGCAGCTATTGAAACAGCTAACAAGGTAATAGTGTGAGGTTTGTAAAAGAATTCTAATGATATTTCGTCCACTGGACGTTCGTTAATATTATAAAAGCTGTCAGCTGTATTTGATCCTCTTTTATTTAAAAAAGCATTTGAATCGAAAAGTTCTGGGACTTTGGCCATGGTTATAAAAGCTAATTTTGACCAATATATCTAAATTTCTGGCTTTCCTAAACAACTTCATGCTTAACCGGCACCATAGTGAGCAAAGAACACCAGCGTCAAAATGATAAAATATTCCAGACTGAGACCAGTGTCAGGCTCTCTGGCCGATTACATTTAATTCAGATTAGAATTATGTGATAATTTTGTTGCTAATCCCAGACGTTTTGCCTTTTATGTTCAGGCATTTAAATAAATCAACATAAATTAGATTCGTCCGTATTTAGTCAGTTCCTAAAAATTCAAGTTCATTTTTGTAATTTCTTTCAGGACTTTCAATGATAAAATTGCTTTTTTTTACGAGAGGCATTTTATATATATGATGATTTTATATAATCATCACAACAACGATGAAATCATCGCGACTTTGTTGGACAAAATGTGCGAAAGAATATTAAATTGAACGTAAGTTTGGCGATTAATCTGTTAAGAAACCGTTCTGAGTGGAAAACGGCAACTCGTCGGTTTTCGTAGCACGTATTATAATAAAAATCATCTAAATCAATTTCAGTAGCGCGCTGAAAGGCGGGAAGTCGTCGAAATCAAAATACCATTATTAAAATTAAAAAACCAATAATTCTTCCACGTTACTGCCGCTGACGTAATATAAAATGACTGCGAGTGCAATCTTACTTTTTTGGCAAGTGATTAAATTCTATTTCAGTGTCTGTATAAAAGTCTATAAGGCCAAATAATACCGTAACAATTGTTTTACGTTACATTGTTTTTCAAGCGTCTTTGGCACGCGAATGAATTTCAACTGTGTAGAACAGCAAGATCGGAAAACACTCAAAAGCATCAGTGGCACGGATGCAAGTCTCCTTCACATATTTTAGGAGGTGTATGTACTGGGGTCTAAGGCCTCAGGCATACCGTACCGTAAGAGATGTTCACTGATCCCATTGGATCAGTTGGTCAACTGCCTCCCAAAATTGGTACACACACAGAAGGGAATGCTGCGATCCCACAGTAAACTCATCTCCCATCATTCATAATTATAGCCTGGGGGCCATAGTCAACCCTGCTCTACCTTCCACATCGCTCCATTTCAGTTCCCTTCCTATGCTATTAAAGGGGAGTTGCTGTTTCACGATCATCCGCGTGTAGCCTGTTAATAATAATAATGCAAGTAGCACATATGCACCAGCCATCAGTCCAGATAACGTTAATTATGTTGTCCATTTATTGTAAATAAACAAATTCGACTGAGAATATAAAACTTCATATACTAACGAGGAAGTTCTCAGCAGAATAAGGGAAGAGAGAGAGCAATATGGAGGACATTGGCCAAGAGAAAGGATATATTAATAGGCCACATTTTGAGACATTGTCTTTTAAAATTAGCATTAGAGGGAAGTGAACAGAAGAGGGAGGTGCAGAATGGAATATGCTAAGCAGATTAGGGTAGAAGCTATGCAGAAATGGCAAGGCTTGCACAAGATAAGTTAGCATGGAGGGTTGCATCAGATCAATGACAACATACTAAAATTATTAGTGGTGACAAGGTAACTAATTAATGCAATTGAATTGGAGATTCATAGCTGCTATCTTCAATTCTGAGGTCCAAGTCACACCTCTTTGCTTTGAATTTGGAAATTATGTTTCTGAAAAACCTTTGCTGGTTGATGATATTGTAATACCAAATCAATTGTGATCAAATTTTACTGTAGGTACACACACCATAAAATAAACATATGACTTGTCTTGAATTGATTTCCCTCTTATCATATGCAGGAATGAAGGCAGCAGATATAGTGAGTGAACCATAGCAAAATAAAGTGAATACTGCCCACTAATTTTCTCTGAATCACCTGGAGGACAGACCCAATTACTTTTGCAGTGAGCAATTAAAAAAACTAACCAACCTTCCACAAAATTAGACACAATGCAGATGTAGTTTGAATTCATCCCACACAGTGAATTTCCTGGTCAGAATCTAAATTGACATGCAGACTAGTATTGTTGGGGTTATCTCCAATGCAAATAGCAGCTGTCTTTATGACAGCAACAAATATGTCTAAAATTTTATCTGAACACAGCTGGGATCTTAAAGCTTCTCTCTTTATATAACTAAACAACAGTCTTCTAAACAATTAATTCAATGTAGTACAGTGTTTCTCATTAATTTACTGAAGACTTTGCTTCAACTCTAAAGTCACAGAAGGGTACAAATGCTTTGTGGACATAAATTCCATTTAAGGCTAGAAAACCATGAGTATCATGTGAAACAGGAAATAAGTAGGCATTTACATAGAACTATATAAAACTAATAACTTAATTATTTCACATCTATCATTAAAATATTTAATAATTTTCTCATTCAACATATGAACAATCTTTAATAGATTTACATAGCAAAGGTTTAGAATGAACCAATTTACAACAAAGTCTTTTTTTAAAAAATTAATTTAATCAACATTTATTATTGTGTAAGTACAAAATAAAAACTTTAAAATTACCAAAATAGTTATTTAAATAATTAAAATGCCAAGAACTTTTTTATTAAAGAAAGTAATACTGAAATGCAAGGTAAAAGGGTGTTAAGTGTATAGTATATATTGAAAGTCTTTAAATTTATCACGGACGTTTAAGAATTCTATTAAAACATTATCTGGAATCTAACACAAAATTAATAAAACAATGTACAATTTAAAATATACAAAACATACAGATTTCAATAAAATATGTAACTATTATATCTGCTTAATGTGTAAATAAAACTTCACCAAAAGATATTAAAGAACTCTTTTATACAAGGCTCAGTAAATTAATACTATAAAATAAATATGATACAATAAAATATTTAAAAATCAATATCACATCTCTCATTTAGATTGAAACTCAACAAATCATCCAGGTACATTTACATTCTGGAACTAACTCTGTAAAAGAAGCTGCAAATTTTTCCTTTCATTTGTGTAATGGTGGTTTTCCTCTCAATGCCGACGGAAATTGTGGTCTATTAATTTTAGTACTGCTTCGAAGCAGTAATGTTCGTGTCCTACAGGGTGTAATTGTGGTCGTTTTCTTTAGAGGTAGACATCGAACAGGTGTTCGTATTTCATTATCATTGCGTTCCTTTAATACTCTGGTAGTAAACTGTGAGCCAAATCTTGTGCTTCTGCTATTATTTCTACAAACTGAATCTAAATGAGCCTGTAAAGAGAAGTAATTATTATTGATATAAGTAGCATAAATGTATACTTGTGCTAAGTTCTGATTACAATGATATCTAAAAATAATTACCTTTCCCACTTGTCTCTGATAAAATGAATTAATAATTTATACTATTAAGGTCAAAAGAAATTGTGAACATGGGCTCAATGTTTTAAAATATTTAATTGTATTATCTGGTAAACCCAGTAAGTAAACTGTATTCAATGTAATCCCTGTAGTATGCTAATATAGCAATCCGTGTTTTTGAAAAGGCCGTGAAAGAAAGTATTTTATTTTTCATAATCCTATTCACAACAATTTATCCTACAAATAGCATTTAAGAAACAAATTCACTAGTTAAAAATAGCATAAGTTGGATGATGCATTTTTAAAAGTGCCTACTGAAATTCTCCATTGTGTCATACATTTGTTGAGGAATTGTCTCAATTTCTTGCCAGATTGTTTTGAGTTGTTGAAGTGTATGAGGTTGGTATTCATGAACTTCATTCATAACAACTATCTCGCAAGAAATTGAGACTATTCCTCAACAAATATATGACACAATGGAGAATTTGAGGAGGCACTTGCAAGAATGCAACTGCAATGGACACCATCTAACTGATGTTCTTAAATAGTGAACTTGTCTCCTAAATGTTATTTGATGTAGAATAAGTTGATGTCAACAAAATTATGAAAAATGTGATACTTTTTTCAGACTTTTTGAAACATGTGGAACTGATTGCCGTATCCTGTATAAATAAGAAAGATTGCACTTTATCTAAAAAGTTAATGTTGATAAAATTATTATTCACATGGCAAGACCGACAGTTGGTATTAACTTATTATAATATATGTTGTTGCCAAATCAATACAGTCTGTAAAATATGAATAACATTCTTATTGAACTGCAGATAGCTGTGAAGCAATTTGCTGCCCATCTATTCCAAAATAATCAAATCCAAAAAACCTAGAATGCATCATAATGTAAACATTGTGTAAATTCTGAATTTCACCTCATGGGATTAAATGAAAATGAATACCACAGAAGACATTCTTTCAATCACACAAACAAAAATCCTACCTCAAAGTCTGCATATGTTGTGGACGCAATACTGGAATCAACAGCTTTAGTTGCATTCAGTGGACGCAAATTGGATGGTTTGCGAAAGCAATTTCGTTGAGACGAAGCAGATTCCTTTTGGAATAAACTTTTCTTGGCCTGAAAAAATTGAAGGCCTAAAAATACAGTTACAGGAAAGGGGAAACACGTAAATTTTCTAAAAGACTTTCTTCTACTCAAAGTAAATAATATTTTGGAAATACACTAAATAGAAACTTTTAATAAACAACATTTGCATACACATATATACCAACACATTTGGAGAAGAAATGATAGAGAGTGGCTGATATACCTTAAATGGACAATTCTTCAAAAATTTTTAGAACTCCCTTCAAACTTGACAAGCAATGTGACATTTCAATTTCAGGTAAACCACCACCTTTTTCATTTTCCTTTCCATACCAATTATTTTAATTATCTCGCAGTAGAAACACATGCATCATATGCCCTATCCTAAAACCTATTACAATCCTCCACAAATGACAACCCACAAAATAAATGGAAACATTGTCTAATTCACATTCCACATTATTTACCTGTTTAATTGTGTAACCGCCTTTCCCCAATCACACCCACTATAGTTTTTACCTACTACCTCAAGTTGGTGTTTGTATCGTGTATGTAATACACATTTGTTTGTATTATTCTGTTATATTTTTATTGACATGGCCTTTCAGTTGTGTGTCAATTGTTTCAGTCTAACATCTGGTGCACCAGGTTTTGAATTCAACACTATACAGTTGGCTGGAACAACGCTGTCCTGTCCTTCCCAGCCTAGTGAAGCAAACCGTCAATTTAAGGTATTCATCTACTCTGAATACCTGTTTCCTATCCAAACAAGTTCTAAGCTACATTTTTTTGTCATACTTTTCTACTGTAAGTTTTGCTTTCATGGCTAAGAGATTATACTCCTAAATAATAAATTCTTACCACCTTCTCAACCAACCTGCTTTTGTCCAGTGAAAAATTTATAACGCCAGTTAGATGAATGAGATGTATTATAAAATGTAAATTAGGAATAAAAATGTGAATTTAATATCCAGCATAGTCATTTATGTTAGTTAAGAATCAACTGATTCAGAATCCTATAAAGGAATGAATGCATGCAAACTTTAACATGTGTATCTAACTCCAGCAGTAATCAAGATATAAGACATTAAGTTACCTACCTTTAAACTGGATTTTTCATTTAATCTTAACATTTTAGAACTGGATGCTGAAGCAAAGTGCCTCGCTTTATTTGCAGAAGCACTTGGGGTCAGAGCCAATAACTTACTTCGAGTCAATTTCACTTCAGTCTCAGCTCCTCTCATTCTCTAAAACCCATCACAATAAAGCATATTAATGCACAGGAAATCCAAAGCAAAATATTGTTTACACAATGAAATGCAATGAATTTTTTAATAATTCATGTAATTTATGGATTTTGTTGGCATCAGATCCTAGGAACAAAATAATCAAATCAAATTTAACTTAAAAATGTATTTACAATATCTTGTTTAAAATAAATCACTAATTATATCTTCTTGTAGAAAGTCTGGATTTTCAATCTGGTTCAAAATTTCAAATGACTAATATCCTTGCTACCACATACAGGTAATACCAATCTTACTTCCTGTATTCATTACTTATCAAGTACATTCCATGCAGGCTTCTAGCTTACTCTTGATTGTATTTTGCCAATTTTTGACACATGAATCACTTTCAGAAATGTATTTGTATTTATCCTTCAATTTCAAGTAGGTATTTCTGATGTGAAACTGCTAAATATATTACTTGACTTCAGCAAATTATAACTCTTAAAAATCCCATTCTTATCTTGGAAAAAAATTGTGAAAAGCTCAAAAACAATCCTGTTTCATACTTTGAGAATTGTAGACAACAGCGCTCCTGGTGGAGACTGGGAGAGCAAGTTCTCTTAAGTTATCATAGGTTACACAGACAGTTATCTCCTATCTTCTTTCCACTATCATTACGGAACAAATCCCAATTGATTTTTATTTTTTAATACTTATCTAACTTAAGAATACCTAATTAACACTTATTTTCATGAGAAAATGTAACAAAAGATTTAATTTCCACATGGAAAACTCTGTATATCATGATGAGTTCGTGTTAATTTCAAGTCTACAGAAGTAGAAACACATAAATGATTATAATTTTTGACACGCTCAGAATGCAGAGGAATTAAAAATTACTTTTTGAAACCCATCTTACCCGATTTAATTTTTCTCTTTCTTTGTTTTCTTTAAACTCTGACCATTGTTCATCAATTAAAGCAGACAGATTTCGATCATGGAACAGAAAAGGTTCTCCAGAATCATTTTCAAATTCCTTCACAAGCAGTTTAAGCCTGGTTTCTATTTTTGGCAGGTCCTTAAATCAAAGAAAAAAATTACAAATAACTTTCAAGTCTCTTGCAAGGCTTTTTCCAACAAATCTCAAATATAAATCCATAGTTACATAATGGATAAGATGAGGTTTTTGAATTAAATCTTAATTCAACTTCATAAATAGAAAATAAATGAAGTTTTAACATTGTACTAAGGTAAGAATTGTACCTTTTCAATCATTTTCCTTTCCTTTGCTTCACGTAGTAATTGACCACCACGGTTATCAAATAATCTATTTTGATCATGAGTTCTATGTTCCAAATCTTCCATTTTCATCCATAGTTTTTGACGTTTTTCCATTAGCTCATAAATAATCCTGAAAAGCAAACAAAGTAACTTAAGTTAAATACTATTGTATTCTATAGGTTGATATCCCAAGAAGATTTCATCATTAAATATAATACAATTTGCGATATGATAAATATTTTTCTAAATAAACTCAAAATCATAATCCACAATGAATTAACAAACATTGTCACATCCACAGAAACAAAGCCAATTTATATAATATTGTAATTACTTGGTTTCACTAATATTACAATGGAATATTACAATGATTCATCTAATACACTACCAAAATTGATTGATTCCTTTGTCTAGTTGTTACTTTAAGATCACATTAGCAATTATTGATTACAAGATTTCCTAAGCTGAGTTAATAGAATGTTTAATACAATAATCCTATGTAAAATTTTAAATAGTTTTAAAAAGATGCTCTCGCACAAATTAGTCATATTTGTTCAATTCCTTAAAAGTATGTATAAGAAGCATGACACACTGTTGTTTTTCAGATTGTAACAAAAAGTTTTTCCAATGTAAGTACAACAAAAACAGAGATATTTCTATGACTGTATCTGAAACTTAAAAAGCTGGAATCCCAAAAGAATTTCAACCAATAGTTTTTCAGAGTATACAACTTGTAAATACTGTATTACATAAATACATTGACAAGTGTTTAACACCAGAAAAAACCTAAACATGAAAACTGAGTTCAACATGTAATAAAAGTTTTGTTAAAAAAAATTGATCTAATTTTATTCATTATTTTGTAATATTATATGTATAGGTAGCTGAGTGACTTGAGTAAATTATAGTAAAAAAGAAGTACGATTACAAATTTTCAAAATAGACACTTACTTATTGCAATCATAAAAATGCTTCAACCTCTCCAATTCAAGCTCATGAAGTTCTAGTAAATCTTCAGTGTAGCAATTGGAATTAAATGGTATGAACTTAGATTTCTGTATTTCACCAAAGCAACACTTCATCCACAAGTCCTGTATTTCTTCACGGATTTTATCTATAAATATCTTTATATTTTGTCTCTTTCTTTCTTCACATCTTTGTATCTCTTTCTTCAACTAAAATAACATAGAAAGGATTATGAGTTTGCTATGAAATAATTAATCCATCAAAAATTATTGTGGCTATACACTGATAAAATTAGAGATGCACACTTTACCTGGTAGTAGGTTTCCTTCCGATTTTCGAAGCCAACCGTCATCTTTGTCAGGAGGTAAGAAAAAGCATTCATAGTGATGGCTGGCTACACACTGAATGCTTTTGCTTACCTCTTGGTGAAATGGAGGGTTGCCTCTGAACATTCCTAAGAAAATCCTGTACCCATAATAGTATTTGACAACTTTCGGGTCGAAACCTGTATAAAGGAGGTCGCTGTGTTGCATTATGACTTTTACTATGCAATATAAGTAAAAACTCTTCCTTTAAGTTGGGAAGAAATTTTATTCCAAGGAGTATTGAATACATTTGTAGCCCTGTTATTGTACCAGAAGTATTTTTTTCTGTCAAGATTCTGGGAATATATTTCAGTTCATATTGCAACATTTTTTGATGGCGATTAAGTCATGGGTTGACCAAGAATTAACTTATGAACCAGGATAACATAAATAACTACCCAGACAGTAAGACGCATGCCCCAGCTCTAGTGGCGATTACACTGGTGATTTCGTGTACCCAGGTTCGAGTCCTGGCCACATCGAATATTTTCAATTAATGGGGAAGCCTTGTGAGGTTTAGAGTACTTGAATTTTCGGAAGCATCACCCCCTTCATCAGAAAGTTAGGAAGACATTTCCAGTGATCGGCTATATATATATATATACACACACAATTTATATGGCACAAATAAAAGTCCCTTTCATTTACACTTACAGCATCTATAGTGGATGCAGAACAGCCAGAATGAGCAGCAAGGAATGCAGACCTCACTTCATAACTTTCATAAAGACGGTCCCATAGCTTTGAAAGTGATTCTCTGAGTTCTATGGCAAGTGCCTTGGTGTCCTCCAACTTCTGTTCCAAAGAGTGATGCAATTCCTGAAAACAACATCTATATAAAGTATTGGTCAAAAATTAGGAATAACTACAATAACATCTTAAGTTAAATATTCCTTATCACTTCCATGCTCTATAATAGTAGTTTCAAAAGATTCTATTTAAAAAAAATGTCTTTTTATCCCTTTCTTGTGCAATGAAGTAATATTATTTCAGTGAAACATAAAATTACGTTTAGATGAGGCGATCAGGTTCGATGTTGAAAATGTATTGGCAAACTGTGCCAGTATTAAGTGTAAGGCCATTAATGTGAATATACAAGTGTTACTATTGGCATAAATAATCCATCTGCTTAATATGGCTGTCACTTATAAAGTTTCATCAGGAAACAACACTAATAATCTTCATTTAAGAAGAGAATCCAAATCTCTGAAACTTATAAATGTGCAGTATTTATATTAAAAGTAAAGGTCATATTACTACTTCTGCACAAGTCATTTAAAATCAAAGAAATGTTACACTGAGCAATATAAGTTGCTATGTCAAAATTAATGGAAGCAATAACTGTACTAATCTACAATTTATTTTCACAAACTAATTCTTCTGTTACATTTACATGTTAGAGAATAGGCAAGTCCGTTATCTAAGTCCTTGCAAAATAACATTTTTACCTTCATATTTGCAATGTTCTTTTTACTAAACTTAAAAGTCTCTTCATCACAGGACACAACATATTTTTCAAAATCCAAAAGTGGTATCATTTCCAACTCCTTCATGATGTTAATTACTTTAGTTTGTGTTTCAATAAATGATTTCTTAAGATTTTCCTATGAAAAAAAAACAATTCTCATACAATGATTTTTTTCTCCAAATATTAAAGAATAACATAATTATCTTGGCTTCACAATTTTTTTTAATATAAGTACTTAATCAAAAATTACCTGAACACAAAGGACTTAAATCCACATAAATTCTCGAATTAACAATGCATTATAATTGTAATCTACCAGAGTCAATGCGAGACGTATTCAAAAATTAAAATACAACACATTCATGCAGATTAAAAAACTAGTACATTTCAAGGGAAATGGCAGAACATAAAATTTTAACATACCAGTTCAATGTGTTTGGACTCTAGATACATTTGAAACTCTGAAAGTTGTTGGTCTGAGGGGACAGCATTACTGAAACGTTGCCTGCATTCTATATCCATTGACTGACAAATTCCATGTTCCTAAAAAAAAATTGAAAGAATATAACTGAAAATGGTTATTCCTATGTGCAGCACAAAACAAGGATGATGTAGAGTAAACATAACTGAAATGGACAGTTAATCAGTTGACATATTATTACCATAACTGTTGTAAACGTTTGGTCTATAAAAAATTACACATTTTTATTTAAGGTAATTTTTGGAAATAAATAAATCATTTCTTACAATGAAATTACATTTAATGCTTAAAATTCAGGATACTGGTCCACAATTTCTGGTAGGGTAATAATTATATATCAGCTTCAGTAATACTTGGGCTTCCTGCTGGGTGAAAGCCCAAGTATTACTGAATCAGCAATTAAACCAGGAAAACCTTCACTCTGTATTAATGAATTTTCACTTGACTGTCCATTGAAAAGTTAGCAACACTTACTAGATGTGCAGATTTGAAATTAGTATCCAAGTGTTGTTATGGTTAGGACAAGGGTTTAATGACTAGTTTCCAGATCACGAATTAATTTTCATATGCACTGGCATAAAAGGACCAAATTTCATGGCAGACTCCTAGCTTCTTTGATTCATACAGACAGACTTTCATTGGTGACAAATAACCACACCCTATTTTCTCTGACCTAAAAAACCTTGATTCCTTCCCCACTTGGCCCACACACTAACTGCAAGTCACCTACTCATCCATCAACATAGGCCCTAATATTCCTTTACTATATCAGTGTTTCCAGCCTTAGGCCTCCGGCACGAGAACATGTCAATTCTTAACTTCATATTTCATCTCAGTCAACCTCATTTAATTTTTTTAAAAATGAAATGCGAGTGGTTTGATAAAGAAACAAATTTTCTTCCTTTCCTTTTCTTAATATTAAATAATTCATTAACAGAAATTATATTATCATCAAACTTTTTTGTGCATTATGTAGGGTATGAGTTTATAGTCCCTGCCGCTTGCTGGGAGCAAAAAATTATTGTCCAGGGTCAGCCATTAGTGGTTCATGCTATACAACCTTACCACTCGCTCCTTGCCGTTCACCGCTCATATCGTACCCAACGCTTTCACTAGTCTTCCACAAAATTACCTGCCACAATACTTTGATAAATATCCAACATTATCAGATTAATTGCAGCCTCTGGTCTGCTTTCTGAAACTTAAGTCTATCAAACAAAAAAATTACATATAAACAAGTAAAACAATTATGTAAGTTTCCCACCTTATTTAATAAATCCTTGTATCTTGACAAACGCTGCTGTTTAATTACTCTACCATCTTCTACCCTGGCTTTTAGATCAGTTTCTACTTCACATAAAGGCAATGATTCATACTCACAGGCATCTACTGGTATAGTAACACCTAGTTCCTGCAACATAGGAATTAGGGTAATAAATTTTAATTTACAAAAGGGTAGCTGGAAGAATAGCATGTACATACCGAATTTAACTGAGCAGCTTCCTTAAGCAGATTCTCGATAGATACTACAATTTTAATTTTATTCTCTTCCTCCTCATCCACCATAGCCTGAAGCATATCCTATAAAAAAAATAGTACAAGTGCAAATATAGCAACACTGAGCAATTAGCCAAATCATAAATATAAGAAGAAACACTCTAAAACAATATTTCAATTAACATTATAGTCAATATTCTCTATTCCACTAAATTAAAAAAAAAAATAATAGGGCCAAATCGTCTACTAATGAGAAATATATACATGAAACAAATACATGGTGTCCATATCAACAAGCAAAGGAATTAAATAAGTAAGATAATTTTAGCCAAGTTATAAACGTTTGTTATGGAATAAATCATATTTACAATTAACTAAAATTAAGACAAATAAATTTTTAATTTTTTTTCATATTGTGAGCTTACATTTAAATTTATTAGTTTCAAATGAATAAACTTTTTGAGAAATTATAAACATATGAATAATTGCCATAATGGAAATAATTAAACATGTTTTTCAGGATTTGAGATACAGAAAACTCGTTAGCGGTTACATGCGGAACACTAACTAGTCATTTCATCCTAATGTGTGAAAAATAAGTACCAAAATAAAATTTTGGGAAAAAGGATTATTGAAATTGGTTGCTATTTCCTAAAAATAATATAACAAAAATGTGTACTTTGAAAATGTTTTGACAGATTGT
Organism: Eucriotettix oculatus; assembly: GCA_034510155.1. Lineage (NCBI taxonomy): Eukaryota > Metazoa > Arthropoda > Insecta > Orthoptera > Tetrigidae > Eucriotettix > Eucriotettix oculatus. Next base: position 29,794,072 of record CM067379.1, read on the forward strand.
TTTATGGGTTTAGACCGTACCTCAGATACCATGAAGCATTCCAACAATTACATTTATATTATGGGCCAGTAATTTATTATTTTATATACGAAATTATAGAACTAAATTTAAAGACTTGCTTAAAAATCATACAAAAATATTCTATGGTTTACTGACATACCAATATCATTAGTTTTAAAAATGGAAGATAAGCGAATTATTACCAACAAATGTTGTTTTACAGAATTTCTTCTTTCAGCTTGACTTGCTTCATTAAAACCACAATCATTCCACAAATTGTGTAGCTCGTCAAGGGCTTTCCCAATATCGTTAAAAATGTCGTTTCTAAAAATGATTTGTTAAAAAAAATAAATACAAAGCAATAATATCACTACAGAACTATTAAGAGAAATATTTGGGTAAAATTATAACTATTTATCAAAATATTCACAACCTGAATGCTGCATTCATTGTGTCATAATAAATGTCACGTTTAACTAAAACTTCATCCGCCAACATAAACGGTGCACTAATACGTTATTCAAAACTCAAATCAAATAACGAACTTAGATACTGCAAGGCTATTGGCTAAATCCACCGTAGTCAAAGATATTATAACGCATTTACGTCGAAGAAAGTACACTAAAGCAGAAAGTTTCGATATATGATATATCGCAGCATACTTCCATCATAATGGTTACATAAAGTTAATTACATTATTTTATATGTATTATGATTGTAACTAAACTATGCAAGCATTCAATTAAGTACCTTACATGCAATTAATCTATTTAGCTATCAATACACCGAGGAAATTTAAGATTCACAAACTGTAGACAAAAGTTGTCATTTCTTTCCCAAATGAAAATTTTTACATCGTGCCATATCAATTTAAGAGTAAGAAAGAATCTCAAATTTAAAATGGTAATATCAGTCTATTAATTTATTTTGCAGAGTATGGTATAATTAAATGAAGGCTTACGTTATATGTAATTGTTTCAACCTGTGAATTGATTGTAATTATATAGCCTTGTTGTTGTGCTGTTAAGTCATAAGACTGGTCTGATATAACCCCCCCATGCCGACCTATCTTTCGCAAGTCTTTTCATTTCCTTATAAGTAGCACAACCGCCAATTTTACAAGACCCTCGTGTCTTAAAACATGGCCTTTTAATCTATTCCTGTATATTGTTCTCTTTTCCCTTATTCTGTTTAGAAGTAAGTAAATTCATCTTTTACGGAAAGCCTTCCTTACCTGTGCTATACTTCTACTATCCCTAGTTATTACACTTCCCAAGTAACAGAATTCCTTAACTTCCGTCAAAATATCCCTTCCCAATCTAGCACCCTTTGTTATTCCAGTTTCCCATTCTACACTCCATTAACTTGGTTTTGCCCCTATTAATCCTCATATTGAACTCTATCTCCAGGATTACGTTCATGCCATTTATTACGGTTTTTAAATCTTCTTCTAACTCGCCTAATACTACAATATCATCAGCAAAGCATAATGTTTTTATTTCTTCTCCTTGCAATATGATTCCTTTTACACATTCTGTTTTAACAATCTGTATTGCCTGTTCTATATAAAAGTTTATATACTCTTACAACACAATATTATGTTTAACCAACAGTTTATCGCAATAAAGTTCTAAAACGATTTTCTAGTTTTACATTATGCTATGTCGTGGTTCAAATAGAAAACAGTAGGGGAATTTTAACATATTTGCCCATCAATATAGATGAAAAGCAGTTGAAGAAAACTAAGGGCAGCTTGTAGCTATCCGATCTAGTCTTTGATTCGAATCATAGAAAGGAGATCTAAGATAGATCTTGAAGGATAAGTTCTGTAAACATGGTCGTGCTGGGGATGGATTACTAGGTGGTTTAGCTGTCTATAAGTATATCTATATATATATATATATAATTTCAGTGAGAGTTCAAAGAAGAAAATAAATGAAGCCTGTAAAGATGTATATTAAGAGAAACATCCCATTAGTAGGAAGATGGTTCCTTTCTATGTCTAGTTTCTGTTGAGACATTTAACTTATCTTAGCTTGAACAATTCTATAGATATAACAGGTCAAAATACTTCACACATTCAAAGGCACATGCGTCAGTTCTTACACCCCACAGAAAATGTAATTTGGCTGCACACTTGCAACACATTCAACCTTGTCCTGGTACCAAAAATTTTTATATTACTTGTTACTACTCCCAAATAGAAATGAGACTGAAGCTTATCAGTTTCCTATATTTGCACAAGTACGAAATCTACCCTTTGTTGGCTGGATAGTGTCTTTACAGAAGCCATCAAAAGAGAGACGAGAACTTTATCTACAGGGATTCAGGTTTCCAAATTAACACATCATGGGAGGAGGTAAAAATAAATGCACATTGCACAGATTTGGGTTCGAGCCCACGCTGTGCCAAGTAGTTTCATTCTTTCTTTTTCCATTCCTCTTTATGTGCCTTCCTTTAAGCATAATGTAGGCTTTTTCAATAAGGGTGGTTTGATGTTGAAATGGAATAAAACAAGCTGAGTGTATTAACAAAATTCTGTTTTTAAAGAGCGTACATAGATAGGCCTTTCAAATAAAAATAATTTCATTAATACCTCGTTTTATTCCATTTCAACATTAAACCACCCATATTGAAAAACCCTATAGTATCTTTTTTGATTATAGCGGAGGGATGTTAAGTGATCAATTCAAAGAGTGGAATAACTTTTATATAAACTTATATTTACATAACTGCTGTACATATGTCTAAACTAATGTACAATCAAATATAGTTTCATGGACAGCCTCCTGGTGGTAAAAAGATACATGAAGACAGCTGTTAGGAGATTTCTAGAGAATTTAAGTGCGATGGCAACACATTTGAATTCACTTAATTAAGTGCACAAAATATAACATATATATATATATATATATATATATATATATATATATGTATGTATGTAAAGTATAGACAAACAGCGTTAGTTATAGTACAATGAAAAATGATAAACATTTCAGGATCACTGTCATAATACACATACACAATATATTCTGTGACATGTCATTCAAAAAATAGTATTCTTTGCAGATAAAAATAATATCACAGAAATTACTTATTTTGAAATATTAATTTTAAAAATGTGCTAATTACGTTACCAAGCTGTTGCTTTCATAAAATAACTTAAATACAATTATATCACCATCAATAACAATAAAATGATTCAACACTCCTCGGACATTATTAAAATATAATTGGTTGCAGTTTTTACTATCAAAGGTAGATAATAAATGTTTAAATCTATAAAAGAAGCTAGAATAATCAAAGTAATATACTTTTCACAGTGACAATTAAGATGTATTACTTTCCAAATAATACACAAGTAGTTGTGGTAAATGACATTACAAAAGAATGTATCTAAAGCATTTAATATTTTGTGCAAATTAAGCATCAATTCTTGAGCAAATAAAAGAAAAGGTATCTTAGAAAGTAAAAATATTAAAACATTAAAAACAAATGCAATAAATACTTGACATTTTCAAACTGTATATTCAATAAGTTAATAAAAAAAACATTTTGGTACCGATTTGTACCTTCTGCAGGTTTCTCCTATGGAAAAATAGTGATAATAGTTTGATCATAAAAACATTATTTTACATTAATGTAGTTAGAACCAAAATAGCATCAAACTAATGTGATACTATTCTGGTTCGAACTACATTAATGTAACATTATGCTTTTATGATAACACTTTGTCTATCACTATTTCTCTGCAGAAAAAACCTGTAGAGGTACAAATACGAACCAAAATGAAGTTTGTCTGATTTTATTAAATTCACACTCAAATATTAGTCAATAATTTATTACATTTATCATATAAAACAAAGGTAAAATTAAGCCACATAAAAACAAGCCAAATTTTACTTACAATCAAAACTTGTGAAATCAATAGCAATTTTAAGGTTCAATAGTGGAAAATAAAATATTGATTATACATATTAATAAAAAATGAAACATGTAGGAAAAAGAGATAAATTTAATGTTGACTAATTTTGAAAGCCACCATAACAATTCACTGTGCGCATAAAGAATGTGCAAGATAAAAAAAAAGGTGTCATTAACAACAATTAAGGATTATATGAAAAATAGATTTAAATCAATTTTTTCTATAACTAAGAGCATATTAAAAATGCATAATGTAAATCGTAAACTCAATTAATCTATAGTGATGAAAAATAATTCAATTGTACTTGAGATCACAGTGATGTTATACGAATTACATAAAAATATTTATAATATAAATAGGGAAAGATATTATCCATAATCATTGTCATGTAGAGAAAATGTAAAGCCATCCACTTTTTAATTATTCGAACATATGTCTAAGCCCTCTGTTGATTCCAATATCCTATTCAATAAACACAAAAGAATATTAAATTAACAACCAGTTTTAAGACAGTTTTTAATTAGATGGAATGATGTTTTGTCACCACATTTGGGACTTATTCAGGTGTTAAACTTTGATGAAAATATGCCAAATCTGTAAACATCCAAACTTGACTGCCTCAAAGGGCTACTCCAACTGAAATGTGACAAAATGGAATATTGCTTGTATTACACTTTGTACAGAAAACATATGAAAAGTATACCAAATTAAACAAACTCCTGCAATATAGTCATAACAGTCTATAAAACCAAATTTGAAAATATTCTATTTCTGCATTTCATTTCAAGCAACTAAATTTAGTTATGCATTTGAAAATACTGATTAGTGATATAATTGATACATTCAATATTTAATCAGCCACGTCAAAAAATACATGCTTACCAGTCTTTCTGTTTTGATTCCTAAGGCCAATTAATTTATTCTTATGTATGTTATATTATGAAAAAACCGCAGCAAAATGTCATGATTTATCAGCTTCCAACTAAGGGGAAGACCAAGACACCTTACAAAATACACATTAATACAAAGCTCTGCTCTGCATCACAAACTTTTCTTTTTTAAAGTAACACTGCTGTCAACATTTCTATGTATGTAAATGTCATGTAACAAGAAAATAAATGTATATAATTAAAGTATTGTGAGGTATACTTCTTTTCTCTTTTTTTTCCTGAAAGATATACCTTAAAGACAAAAATGCTCACACAAGTGTCAATCCTCAAAAAGTGAAAATCAGCTAGAAATATATTTTTCAACATCAATGCAAATATAACTCTTCTATTTGAAATATTCCATGTGTTCCTCTCAATACAGAGTACACTAGAGGCAGATTAAGACTCAAAACAAAGCAATTGATATGAAAAGGAAAGAGAGAAAGATTTTCATTACATGTCATTTTCATCAGTAAAAATGCTAGTGCACAATTACAGAACAATGGTGTTTAAATTATGAGAAATGTGTACAGCAATCTCTCTTGAGATGATTGCATTAAAGAAAATAGTATTATTAATAATACATATGTAGCATAGAAACAAGCCTACTTGCTGATAAACAATAGCATTGCTTTAAAAACCCATCATAATTAAAGCCTTCTGAGATAACATTTTCTAAACTACTATCAGAGGATAGGAACTAGTTATGAGTTGCTGAGCTGTCACGTCTGGGCAGTGAGAAGTGAAATATCAAATAAACCTCAGAGACATACATATATGGTAAATGTGTATATCTTAAAATAATAAAACATACTAGGCTAAATGTAAAATTTATATAAAAAAAATACACTGAAAAAATTAATGTATTTGTTTACATAGTTTTGAAGAATAATAACAGGAAATACTCAAGAAAGAATTGTACCACACAAGGTTATTGTCATGTTCTAAAAGGAGTTGAGTTAAAAAGACTAAAATGAGTAATTACAATAAACACATAATTAAAGAGATTAAATATATACAGACAACAGCTAAAATTTAAGTCACAATTGAACCTTTTCTGACACTTGAGTGAGCATGATTTTCGAGCCCAAATTAAAATTAAATGTCAAGCATTCAGACCAAGTTCGTTACATCAATTTACATAAAAATATCACAGGATAATGTTTGTTCTGAATCATGAACATTTTTGCTTCTTGTAGCAATTTAAAGTCAATTACATTTACTTTTAAGATTAGTTTTGGTATTTTTCAAATTATTTCTTAGACATAAAAATCATGACTGGATTTAATTAACATGCTACTTTTTACTTACAAGTCTATGAAGAGTATATCATACATTTTTTAAAATACTATCAACATTTATTATTAACGAAACTATCACATGTTACTGCTTAATACTTAGTAAGACAAAAAAACATATTTTCACAATACAAATAATATATTAAACATAAATATGTAATACACAATAGGTTTTAATGTGGAAATTAATTAAATTATAATTTATACAATTTGCTACTCCAGATATACTAATTGAATTACAAGTATTAATGCAGGTTTACAAATGGTAATATTCTTATAAAAATGGTATTACAGTTCACCGTAGTATCTATAAACTTTGTGATAAATACGAGAAACCATTAACATAACAATCTGTCAAATCTATGTTTATTATTTAGTAAATTTTGAACAGAAATCATACAGATTTTCTCAACAAAAAAATATAAATTGGACATATTTTTTAAAATTATTAATGAATTTGGGAAACTCCTTGACGTGGGGAAAGGACAGAGAGATAGAAAGTAGGTGACTTACCTGAGGTTCATAGATGGTAGACACTCACAAGGTGTCTACCATCTATGAACCTCAGGTATGTCACCTTCTTTCTATCTCTGTCCTTTCCCCATTAATTATATATATAAGTAAAGATATAAACAGAATAAGAGTAAGCAAATTTCAAAGCCTTCTATGGTAAAAATGTTATTTGCTATCTGTAGCACTTTGGTCATTAAAAAAAAGTTACCAACAATAATTGAGGATTTCATCTAATCACATTAGTAAAATAAGTAGTAGTCGTAGTCCAAAAATAAGGACAAAATAAATATGCAGCAATGTATTCATTGCTGAAATGTTATGCTTGTAAGTAGTACAGATTATGGAACAGCTGTAATAAATATATTTGTGAACTTGGTCTGAACAAATATAAGTGTTGACTACTAATGTATGTGCACATGAATGAAAATAAATAAAATGCATTCTACATTTGTGAAACATTTGTACAAAATAATGTGGCAATATATTAAATTGTTTTCATAAAAGCAGAAGTTTATAAATATGTTTAGTCTTTAGAATTTAATTTCTCTGTTGCTTTATATATTTAAAATATGCTTCATTAAGCTACATAGTAGAATAAGTATAAGCAGTATGCAACTGTTTATATAGTTATGGATAAAACAAGACAGATTTCTGGATTTCTTTTTTATCTTCAAAATTCTTGTTCCAGGCAATAGCATATTTCCAGGTATTTAATGGACTTGCACAACAATTTGCATGTGCATCTAGTTTAAAACTTAATATACTTAACCTTTCATAAAAATGGATTGCTGGAATGACCAGCAGGAGTTGGACTAGCACCAAGCTGAAAGTAAATATAAAACAAAGTTTAACAGCTGATTGAAACAGAAAATTAAAATTGTTATTCTGCATTATTAGAGGTTTTATCAAGAAGAAATATATTACATTTTAAAGGAACAAATGGCAGTATGTATTTCATAATTAAAGATTTTACAAATTTATTTTCATAATTTAATTTCTGCTGAAACTCTGCACTCTGCAAATCTCTGTAAATAACTTTTATCACATGATCTTACCAGATAGATGGGTTACTGAAATCTATTTAAGTAATCCAATGTGAGGATATTGTTCCTGATTAATTCAGGGCTCAAGCACAATTGAAATAATTTGAATTTTGAAAAAGTATGAGACATGCCTTGCCAGTGATTTACAATCCTATTTAAAGATTTTTATAATCCTTCTATCATATTTTATCTATTCACAATTTCATTCTAATCTTCTTCTTCAAATGTATGCTCTTAGAGAAATTTCCAAATTACCCTAGTGTGATAACATTGTTTTCTGTTTATTTATTTTCTATCCCAATCAATTATTTGACTGTCATATTGCATATTCAAAAAAAAACATGTGTTTTCAAGTACTTTAAGTAATTTTGAAGAAGTAAGAATTTTCATAATATGATTTGGAATAGTAAAAGTCTTATGAGAACAAAAATTTAAATTTGTAAAGAATTTAGTTCTGTACCCCATAACAATATAAAAATACATATACTTTTTGCACACTTTTACATTATTTTTTTAGCTAAATAAATACTATATACATAGGGAGTTAACGATTTACCTATATAAATAAAAAGATGATAGAAGAGAAACTTACTACAAAAGGATTACTGATTTGTACAGCATGCCATGGTTTGGTTGGGAAGTTCATTGATTGACTAGATGGAAATGCTGTTTGTTGATACCCAGTAAGGCTGCCATTTGAAACATGACTTGTAGGGTAGTTTCCAGTTCCTACATTTGAGGACCATGCATCTGTAAATCATTCAATAAATAGGGAAATATTTTGTAATTTCTTCGAAAATTATGGATATTAAGAAATAGAGCATAAATAGCAGTTTTATAACCATGAATGTGATACTGTAATGAAACAGACAAGTAGTTGAGTTAAATTATTTTTCTAATACAGTTTTGATAAATGATGTTCATAAACAAGAACAACACTTTCTTTTTTAAAATCAATCTTCAATAATTGCTATTTTTTCCACAAACAATGTTATAATGTAAACATATTGTACATCATTGTTCTTCTCAATATAAGTAATAACCTTACTATTTTTTGTCAATTGTAGTAATTATTTGCAGAAAGAGTGACAAATAATAATTTTAACTAATACAACTTTTGAACTCATAGTAAAGCCATCAAACATCATGCAGTCATAGACAATCATCCAAATCCACTATTAGACAAACTTCTAGAACCAGTGATCAATAAAAGACTCAGAAACTACAAATGATGATATGTTAACTTTTCCTCACCAACTTATTACCATGTCATTAACCTCATTAAATATTAATCTATCTAAAACACCTACCATTCTCTCTCATAAAACAGCATTACAATCATGCAAGTATTTCATTTCATTAAAGCACACATTCTACACCTTCCAAGTTTATGAAAGATTATTTAACAATTAGAGCAAGCTTAAAACTTACCATTGGCCATTCCAAATACAGGCTGTCCTTGCTTATTGTTTTGGAAAGGGTTTACACCGAATAAAGAACTCTGACTTGAATTTGCTACTCCATTAATTCCTGCAGTGACTGTCCATGGACTCTGGGTTGCACCTAATTAAATTAAATTTCATAATTATAATGATATTTAGAAAATTATAATCTGAGTGGCAGCAAACCAAACTTGAGTTCTCTTTCTTAAGGATACCAAACTTTCGAATTGAGCTTTCACCTGTAGCGCCTCATTCAAATGCTTATATCCCATACAACACCACACAAACACTTTAAGAAATGTTTTCCTATATTTGATGTCAGCAAATTTTTAACTTTTGTGAATGTGTTCCTTGCTTGTGTGACCTGACTTTACTTCTACCGTCATTGGTTATCCAACTGCCCAAATAGCAAAATTAATCTACTTCTGTCATACTATCATTTATATTTTACTCCCTTTTCAAGGCAGTGTTCGTGTCCTTTAACAAGTACCCAAATCTTCTGCCGACTCTGATAAAATTTCAATATTGTTTTAATTAACCTGACAATGTCATTTCCTAATGCATATAAATTAATTGAAAATGCTACATATAGTCTAAGAACTTCAGAAACATCTTAGTACACATACAACATGTAATGCTTCAAAAACTTGTGGTACACGATTGTTGGATACCACATTATATGAATTTAATTATAATTTTTATTATTCTTATTGTAATGTATATAAATATTTAGACCTAAGCTGGATGAAGTCGGGAACATGAATGAATGCACTTGGTTATTTAAATTACGAATTACAATCATCTTATCGGCTAGAAACATTAAGGTTCCGTACGATCTGATTGGACGAGGTTTCTTTAAGGCTAGACTGCTGAAGACATGGGGTGACTGATAATATTTACCGAGAATCCATCTGGTCAGCCCATGGAAACGCCTGGACCTCAGCAGGTCTATATTGTTACCAGCTAAACAAGGCAAGTAATTTACCCTGAGCCTCCAAAAGCCGGAACAATACACGCAAGTGATTTCAAAATAACAGTTAGGGCCCATTTGTTACACAGTGCCCAAGGACACATGTCGAAGTTAACTATATCACAAGCCTACCTCTCCATAAGGAGGGAGTAGGAAGTGCAGGCCCACCAGTAGAGATTTGGGCAGAGCGTAGTAATTAAAAACCAGGGTAAACATAAAGAGAAGAGCAGTTTTTAGAGAAAAATTTTTCGACATCTTCAGATGACAACCTTTCAAAATTCAACTAGTTACGTTGTTCAAATTTCATTTTATTGGACTCAATCTTATAGACCCATCCATCCAACTTTAACTTCTGTGAAGATCAATCAGCAGCAGTTATCAAAATTTATGTGCTAGTCAACAAGCCCTGGAGTGACGAACCGACGTGCAGCCTACCTCCGGCACTTGGGAGACTCTACAACTAGCAGTCACCAGCCGATAAACCAGCCAGCAAGGACATCTTGGATCATCAACACCACCCTGGTGATGTACCCACCTTATTGTTTCTCGCCTCTGGTCGCTCTCGTCCCATAGTTTCGTAATTTACCCACTGATTTTAGTATTACCCCGAGATTAAAGTAGCTAATGTTCCTGATTTTGTAATCGAGGATGCCATTAAATCCACAGTTGAATAAATCCCATTTGTTAAATTAAAATGTTATAATTATCTATCACTTATATTTATCATTATAATAACTGTAAATAAATTAAATTGATCTCCCCCACCTGCGTAATATTAAAACCCATACCACAAACTTTTTTAAGAAAATTAAACTTGCCTGAAAAAGGGTTGACTGTGGTCTGACTATCCTGGAAGCCTGAAGAAAGGAAGCCTGTACTTTGTGGAGAGCCAAAAACTGATTGTGCAGAAGTTTGACTGGCGTTGACAGTCCAGGAATTACCAGTACCTACAAGTCAAGATCATGTAACATCTACTCATATAATAAGGGGACAAATAAAATGATCTAAGACCGCTAATTGGAGCATATTCTTACTCAACAAAAATGAAAATAATAATGCAAAAAATCCTAAACTTAATATAAAACTGTAAACAAAACAATTGGACTCTAGTCAGAAAACTATATATTTAGAGATGGGTCAGAGCTGGGAGCTAACTCTTCAACTCCCGCTCCTTGGAAAGAGTCATTCACTGAGAGTTGTTCAAATGAGTTTTCCACTCCTCTGCATACCCTCAAAATTTCCAAAGTGCACGCAGCATACGACCAAGTTTATATATCAAAATTATATCAGAGCCAGACCCATTGTTTCCAAAGTCTCTTTCTAATAGAAGAAATAACGAGATTGAAATTATTGGCAATTGCAGAATATATTACAACAGCAACAGACACCAGGTCTTGATCAATAGCAAATCAGACTTGATTCATACATTTCGGATACAGTTCTCTTCACCTCCCAAAAAGCTCAACTTGTATCATTATTTCTCAAGTGATTAAATATGAATCGAGCAGAACCTGACAGCGTAACTACAAAGGGTTGCTCACGAGTGGGAAATTGGAATAAAATTGTGTGAGTGGTGAGTGATCGGGTTGAAACACAGCTTACAGGTTGCAAACATGTTCCATGTTTCACACACAATTTCAATTTGACTGTGAAAGGCACCCTTCCAACTGTCAGGGAAACGTGTTACACAAATTTTGCTTCTAAACTCAAATATGAGCGAATAGTCTCTTATTTTGTGAGTATACAGAATTGTAAATAACTCTTGAAAATATAAGCCAAGACATTATTTCCATGGAGTGCATCATAAGTATTCAAAACATTTCTTCAAGTCAGTTTACTTCAGCTTAAGCATGCTTCTTTTGTTAGGCTCAATATTTATTATTAGTTATTTGGAGGGGGAGGTTTGTGTACTCCAATGACCCGGAGAGCTATGATGGTGGGAGCTTAAGCTCCTGGTGGAGCCACTCAAGCCAGACAGGTCAAAGGATAGGAGTCAGATTAAGAACAGTCCACCGGTCCTCCAGGTTGGGGGTTGGGCATGGGTCTGATAACCCCATACTGTAAAAAAAGAATATAATGGAAATCCAACAGAAACCTCAGAAACTGGATGGAAAACTTACAACACAACCCCAGCAAAGGAAAAATATTTGACAATAACATCATGGAATGTGAGTGAGGACTATGCTTCAGCCTGTAAAAATGAAAGGAATAGCCAATGAAATGTTAAAATTTAAGTGTGATGTTGTAGGGCTACAGGAAATAAGATGGCAAGGAAATGAGCAGATAGATAAACCTGAGTACTCACTGGTATATAGTGGACCAGAAGAAAGAACTAGCCAGTTCGGAACAGGAAATCAGGAAAAGTCAATTAGAATTTCATCACATACATGAAAGGATATGCAGGAATACAACAATAGTAAATGCACACGCTCCAACGGAAGAAAAAGGGGACATAATAAAAGAACAGTTCTATGACGATTTGGAAAAAGTATGTTGTGCAGTACCTAAATATGATCTGATGTTCGTAATAGGAGACTTCAACACAAAAATAGGGAGGAATGAACATCAATATGGAATCTCTGTAAAATATTCACTGCATGAAGGAAACAGCGAGAATGGAGACTTACTTTGCCAATTAGCAAGGAGGAATAATATGGTAATTAAATTAGAAGGGCTAAAAGAACAGAGTGAAATAAGAAAGTTCTACCATGCTGTCGGCAAAATAAAGACCTGCTCCAGTAAAGATGGGAAAATGTTAAGGGAGGAAGAACAGATAGTGGGAAGATAGGCAGAGCACTTCAAAGATACATTAAATACCAGCCTAGAAGAGGGAGAGACAGCACAGGAGGAAAGAGAGGAGCCAGAATGATGCCAATGAAGCAAGAAAGCCAACAGTACAAGAGGTCTCCCAGGCTGTGCACAAGACAAAAATAATTGAGCCCCTGGTGAAGACAGAATAATCACTGAACTGATAAAAGCTGGTGGAGAGGCCATAATAAAGTAACTACACATATTAATATCAGATATATATAAAAATGAAATTTTGCCAGACAATTGGAAAACTGGAATAACAATCCGTATCTATAAGAAAGAGATAGAACAGCATGTGAAAACTACAGAGGTATAACACTCCTGAGCACAGCTTATAAGATTTTCACAAGCATATTAAATGAAAGGATACAGAAGTTCGCAGAAGGCATACTAGATGAATATCAGTGTGGCTTTTGACCAGGCAGAGGAACAACAGATCAAATATTTGTGATGAAACAAATGATGTAAAAGTTCTCTGGACATTATATAGATCTGCATTTCCTATTCATTGACTTCAAACAAGCATTCAACAGTATAAACAGACAAGAACTATACAAAGTACTGGAAGAAGTTGGCATTTGTGCTAAACTAACAAGACTAAGCAGAATGACAATGACAGAGACAAGAGCAAAAGTGAAGGTTTTTGGCAGAACAAGTGAAAGTTTTGAGTTTAATAAAGGGGTGAAGCAAGGTGACAGTCTCTCCACTGTCCTTTTCAATATAACCCTACATAGTGCAGTAATTAAAATCAACAAAAGAGGCACCATATTTATGAAAACTAGCCAGATATGTGCATACACCGACATTGCTATAGTGGGAAGAAACATCAATACACTAAAAGTAAACATAACGAACAATGGAAACAGAAGCGCTAAAAATCTGTCACCTAGTAAATGAAAATAAAACAAAATATATGATAATGTCACAATCTGAGGCCAGAAGAACCCCTAAAGACCTAAACATCAATGGGAAATACTTCAAAGGAGTGTCCTCTTTGAATTACTTGGGAGCCCTAATAACAAATAACAATATAGGAAAGACCCTAAGGGAAGGAATACAAGCAGGAAACTGGATCTACTTTGCAAAAATACAATTGTTCAAAAATTGACTTGTCATGAGGGGGAAAAAAAACTGCTTATATATTACTCCCAAGTCCGCCCAGTTACCACCCCTTTCCAGTTTGGACACTGACAGAATATAACAAAAGTGCACTAAGAACCTTTGAAAGGAATATTCTACGTAAAATCTATGGTCCAATAAGGGAGGAAGAAGATTGGAGAATACAATACAACACTGAATTACAAGGCTAGGACACGTGGGGAGAATGACACAGGATACAATTCCAAATAAAATGATGAACGGTGGGATCCATTCATCTAGGTGAAGAGGGAGACCTAGAAGAAGATTGAGGACGTAATAGAGAATCTCAACTGTATGGGAGTCCGGGGGTGGATGAAAGTGGCAAACAACCAGGAAATATGGAGGAAAATTGTTGAAGAAGCCAAGACTCAATGAGGGCTGTAGCACTACCAAAGAAGAAGAAGTTATTTGAATAAGTTTGCTGTATTTGTTTAGAATTAATTAATTATATTGATGTTTATAACATGTCCCTTCACCCCAATTGGTGCATCTTCACCTACTGAGAGAGCGCGGAGCAGTTCCTTCCCTCACAAAAGAGCGAGTCACAGAATTGACCAGCACCAGCTCTGAAAAGAGAGGTGAGTGGAGCAGGGAGGGGATGTTTAGTACAAAGCATGTCGAAAGGGGGAGGTGTTCAGAGTGGAGCATTGAAAGAGGCGCTCCCTATCCTGTCCCGCTGCTTGGAGCAAGAGCAGTTGAAAAGGGTAATTTGCTCCCTAGTCCGGAGCAAGCGACTCGCTCCAGAGTGAACCATCTCTATATATATTATAAAATGTATACAATTTACAGTGTCAATTTGACCTCTGTTGGTATAAAAGTGTTATCAATTTTGTGTACAATCCTTTTCCCATTAATAATTTACCTCAAAATTTTACTCATCTCAAAATTAATATGAGAAGAAAGATTGTATACAATATTTTTAAAATTGCTACACCTGAAAAGGTCCCAGAAGAGGATGAAACGTCATTATGAATTAGATATTTTATGTAATAAGTAGTATGAATAGTAATCCAACTCAAGGCTACTTATCTATTTATATTAAAATAAAGTAGTATATAGTTCAAGAAAATATTACAATAAAAGGTCCTAAAGTACCATTACTGTTCAATTATCATATTATCATTTTAACATTCAAATTTTGCTTAATGATAATTTATAAATTTTTAGTTTTTCTGTAAGATTACTCAATTTTGTATATCAATTCATCTTACCTGTGCTCCAGTCAGACAATGGAGAATCTGAAGTCTGTTGAGTTTTCATTAAACAATCCAGATCTTTCAGAGCAGCATAACGATCCTCTGAAGGAGGTTGTGCAACACCCATGCTACTAACAGCTTTGCGAGCTGGACTCGAAAATGAACTACTCATTGTTGACAGGGTAGCAGCAGTTGGCATACCTGTACATACATCATTGTTTGATTTAATAGCAATACATTTGAAAAAATATACAGGAACTTATAAATAAGTCAAATTAAATTCAAAATTTGTAATCAACGTTTCATGCAATACCTTACCATATTTCTCAAGTAAATGAAACTTTAGTGTGGAAGAAATGAGAGAAATATGTGAATACACACTAAGGAAGGTATATGCTCAGGCATAATAACACACTCAAAGGAACACATATGTTCAAGGCATAGAGAACAAAAAAAAGGAAAGACTGAAAACATTTAACAGGAATAAATCAATTATCATTGTGTGGCAATTTTGACTGCTCAGTCAATGGTTGGGCATCACTCTGAATGGTCTTCCTCAACTGAAACCTTCAATACACGATTTTGAAAATTATATCTTTCAATTTATAAGCTGTAAATTCTATATGTTTAGAATGATAAATATAAAGTAAAAAATATATATACTAAAATGTTTTTTTTTTGTAAAGCAAAAGTTAAATTTGGTTAACTAGTGTGTCAATTTGTAGTGAAACCAAGCAGTACAATATCTAATCAATCAAAGTCTTAACTCTTAAGGCAAGAAAAACTGCTAGCATTTGTTTGCAATGAAATTTTTAAATATAACGTACTAACTAACAATTTCTTAAAAGTTTTGTTGTTTAATGTTTGTGATTTTAACAAAACATTAAATTAAAAATATTTATGGTTATAAGAGGGATAAATATATGAATGTAAGACATCTGATCATCCTGATTTATGAAGAGCAAAAGATTCATAAGCAGAGTTATTAAGGTGATAAAACATAACAATATGCAAAAATTTGCGAGAAGCTTATCACAAAAAATAATACACGATTTTACCAAAGAGGAATTTTAAATGTTAAATACAACCTGTTTATCATAAGAGACAACAATTCCATTTTAATTAAAAAGAAAGAACGATAAAATGAAAACTGTCCGTAAATAACTCAAAAGCATACTAGTGCAACTAGATATAGCATGCTACAAAATACCTAACTCTACAACACATCACACAAATATAACTCACTCCATCGATTAGTGTTGCATCTCGCAGGTGCACCACTATTAGTATTCATCATATCTCCAAAATAGTGACTATCTGGAATGAATAATAAATAAGAAAAAGGTTGAAAAGTGACTGAAATGCACTTTATTTTCAACAAATGAATGTACTGGAAATAGATCATTTTTAATATGTAATACTTGTTTTTAGAGTATTGAAAATATTGTTAAAAAAGAATTATAATTAGTATATAATTTTGTTAGAATTTAGTAAAATGAAGGAAAGACACTCCAGATTTTAGTAAGACCTGATTCTTGCAGAGAAGTGCAAGGTGAAATGAAAAATGACTTCATTCTCTGTGGAGAAAAATAATATACTTAAAGCAGACAAATTTGAATCGGCTATAGGAATATAAAAATGGCATTACGGAAATCCCTAAAGTTATTGAATAATAATTCACGAATATGATCTAAAATCTAGTTAAAGCCCAGCAAATGTTTCAATCACCCAACATTTAATATTAAAAATGTTTACACTTAAAGTAAACATTATTCTGATAATCTTAAACAGTAATGTTTAAATTAAAAGTGCTAATGTTCTCATATGAGAAATTCTATAATAATAAATGTAACAATCTGCAACCTTCATAAATAACTTAATGTATAGCAATTAATTTAATCATTATAAAACAAAGAAAATTTTGTTCTTACTTAGAATACTTACTAGCTGTACTGAAGACTGGATTGTTGTCAAAATTGGCAAAAGAAGGCATAGTTGTTGAGGTAAACTGTGTGGAAGAAGCAAATGGATCAGACCCAAAGTCTGCCACAAATTCAGTTTTGTCAGGAGTAAACATATTGGCTGCAGGAGTTGCATTAGAAGCCTGAAATTTGTTTAAGATCAGAGTGCCAGGCCTACATAAGAAAAGTAATAATAATATAACAAGAATAATATTACCAAATACAGTACTCTCTTGATTATCTGCGGTAATGGTTTGGGGAATTGGCACAGATAATCAAGAACAGTGGATAAATCCAAGTACACATCTACATGTAAAAATTAACATGCTTTATAAAGCCCTACCTAAAAGCTTACCTTTTCTGATATAGCTTCATAGTTCAAAATGCTATATTGTAAATATATAGGCGAAGTACACAGTAACTTTATAACCACAGTAAAATCCTAATGCAGTAACACAAAAATAATTCAATCTCATACCATTATACTGTACACTAAAATAAAGGAGGATAAATAAATGAACAACAAAATTGATCAGATATCAACTTCTGTTGCATTGACACGGCTTCTTTTTTCCTTATAGTTGCTCGGTAAACACAAATTCATCAGAAAGCAAAGAAGTTCTTTGCTGCTCCAGAAACTCCAGAAAAACCCCCAGTCTACTGAAGAGCAGATGAATTGCTTGTCCTTGTTTCAGGAATAACTGAACTACTCCATTGCTTACTGTGTTGATAACAATTGAAGAATTCAGTTCAGTGACAGACATGACTGTACTCTTCTTTCAACACAACTCTCCTTCCTCATACAACTACAAATTGCCAGGTGCCCGAGTTTGTTAGTTCCTTTGTTTCTATAAAATTAATTGCCACAGTTCAGCCCAAAAATAAAAATATGATACAAAATATTTCTCACATAAAATAAACTATTTAACTTGCAGTGTTAAATCATTTTTCATTCGTGTATGCATATAAGGCAAACAGTCAACCAAAATTACCAAACCTTAATATGATAATATTCATACATTATTAATAATTTTTATATAAAAATATATTTCAAGATAAGATTTAAAAGAATAAAAGTATTTTAGATATCTAACATCATCTACAGCTGGTTTAAACTTTCCATTAATGTAAAAATGCACCTTAAAAATTTAGTTAGTCTCTAAAAACAATCCCATATAAATTATTATTATTATGTAGTGAGCCCTCAGCTTATAAACTTAATTTCTAACTGGACTCTTAATAGTATAGTTCATACTCTTCATGCATTTTTCTTACTGAAATGCTTGCAAACACAATCACTGTGTTCCAGTCTCAAAAAGCTTCAACTTCATTACGGTGGTGCTTCTCAATTAATTCCTTTTACCTTACTACATATTTCCTAGTGGTAGTAGCCTCCTCCCAAACCTATTCATCCTGTTGCTGAATGTTCAACTATTAGGTGGTGAGCTTATTCTGGAGGATGTGATCCAGATTTCTGTATTGAACTTAATCTAAAAAAATGTTTCATATACATGAGAAGCAAGTCTGTAAGTAGACAGGCATTAAGAATAGAATTAGCAAAATAGCAGTGTGCATTTGAAAGTCAAAGTCGTCTTTGTAACCTGGGGAAAAGTTTGTTTCAAAAAGTTGTTAATAAGCCAAGGATTCACTATATATAATGTTTCAGAATTACCAATATAAATGAAAACTGTAAGACTATATGGAGATACATTCCAATTAATTTGTACTTACATTAACATTCAATGTAAAAGGTTTGGATTGTTGACTTGACAAGTTTAATGGTTTGCTCTCTGGTATAGACATCATAGGCGTTGGTGTTGATGTTCGTGAATGATTTTGAGTACCAGGAGGTGAAAAACTTACTGACCCATTCTTGTTGGTAATGATTGGTTCCAAATAATACCTATAATTATTTGTTATAAATTAAAATCTCAATGTATCCATTCACATATTATTAAAAGTTAGTTAATTACTTTCAGATATGAGTGATGCTAAAACATTCATTTTTCATATATATTTCAAAAGTGAAGCAGAATATATTCTAAATATCATTCCATGGTAGAGATTTTGGAAAGTATAATAATAAAAATATAAAGATTGCAGCAAGAATATATAAAGACATTACAGAATTCATAAACAGTAATGAATAGTTATTTCTTTTAATCATTACCTTTTCTTCTCATATTTAGAAACCATAAATTCTTTAATCTGCTGTTCATCTTTGGTATCCTGCGCATGATTTGAATCAAATAAACCTAACCAAATACGTCGGCAATACTGAAATAGACAAAGAAAAGAGAAAAATGTTTATCAAAATTATATATACAGCATAAGAGATCAGAATACACAGTGTATGTTGAGTGTAATTCATATGTGGTTAAATCATTCCCTCAATTTATTTAGTACTACACTTTATGACTTTTATAAGCAAGCCAACAGTTTCTTACTTTTTAATTTATAACAATTAAAAGAAAGAATATGAACTATATATAAGGTGTGAGTTATCACATGTAGGAATGTGCATCATGAAATCAACAACATATAATTACAATGTCTATTACAAACATGGAATAAAAATACTAACTATGAACAAAGCTTAATTGAAAACACTAATGGTTCATCATTTATCTGGATCTATATATTCTAAGCTTTAATAATTTCTTAAAATGATTAACAAAAAATATAAATTATTAACCTACATATTGGGTGAGAAATAAATAACCAACAATGAATAATTGCAACAACTAACAAGATTCATGGAAAAGTGATGTTTTAACTTTTAAAATGGCAAAAACTTTGTATTTGGTACTAATGTGATAAATATATTTTTTATCCAATACAAGGACTGTCCTTCATCGGCCAAGTGACAATTTTAATGTGCCTGTAAGATGACATTTGCATTATTAATTTCAAATACTGGCAAGATTGTAATGACCATACCATCAGTGCTTAGTTGACCCCTCCCGTAATCTTTCCGGGGAACCAACAACAAGGGTTTTTTTTCCTTCATAAACTCGGGAGGAGAAAGAAAAGAAACAAAGAAAGTGAAACATAGAGTAGTGACTAAAATAAAAAAATATAACATGAGAAACAAGTGAACAAAAAGGGGGGGAAAGGGAATAAGAGTGACAAACGAACTGGTAAACTAAGTTTTGGTACAAACAGGATACTGTAAATCCTATAAAATAAATGTTTATTTACAAGGAATCTCTATCCTGAAAACAGTGTAGCCAGTTAAATTGCCATGATTCTTCAAGGTATGGAGTTGAAAGGTGATGTAAAGAATCTGACAAAGTCTGTCGATTAACATTGTCCAATTATGAATGATTTAATCGATCTGGATTAAGATGCAAGAAAGCTCAAATTCTCACTCTGCCATCAGCATGATACTTGACTGCAAACCCACTTTCCTATATAAACTGGAAAGATTTGCTTTTGTTTAGTCCAGACTGAAAAAGTGTTCATTCAATAATGTCTACATCTTTCATTAGCCACAAAATGCAGAGTACAGTAGACACCACATTCAGACATCACTTAAGAAGATCCGTAATTAAGATGTGCAGCAATTTAATGTACTGTTACCCTTTCGCTGTCTTTTACCAGTCTTCAATATGCCTGAGCATTGGCTACTTGCGCATTGAAGAACAGTTTTCTGGCTGACAGTCGAATCTTTAAACACTTTAACAGCAGCTGCTTTTTAACATATTTCTGATATGCCAATAATCATCTCACATTGAAAGGGTCTTAAATTATGCTAATTACCTATATCTTCATAAACTAATCAATCTGGCCCTCTAGTGACTTCAGTGTGTCATCATTGCTAATTTGCAAAGAAAAAAAGATGGGCGTCACAGCAATCTGACCACTCAGTTAATTATCCACTAATCTCATCAGTTTAAGCTTAAAAATTTAGTTGCTTACCCACCATTCTATAACACAAATTTAATCACCTATTGGAATTTTTGTAATTCATACTACAAGAGCAAGTAAAACAAATACGTTAAAAAACCAAAATGCAACAGTTTTGAATGATTATTTCTTAATCACAACTTTAAATTCATATGTGATTGACAATAATCTCACCTCATTCCCCCTAGATTTCACCATGTCCACTTCCTCAGGACTGAAGCTAGCCATTGAAATAGATTTTACTCTATGAGGTGGTGTTAACCCACGCCTGAAATTAAAAATCATTCTGTATAAAGGTTTACACAATGATGATGATAATATTAACTTAACGATTGTTTCTGGTATATCACTCAAGTTGGGAAGAATTAAATTAGTGACAATAATGATATTGTACACAAAGTGTACATTGAATTTTAATAATTTAAATTTGATAATTAATAATAAAATATTCTTTTTATTTAACCACAGAACAATGTTTTGCATAACTGCAAGAATGAAGTAAACCAACATTCAGTCCACTATTGTTTTATTTAAGCACATAATGTGCTCACAACATTAATTTAAAAAGTTTTCAGCTTGATTGAGTCATTATGTCATAGTTTTCTGACTTAAATATTTACAATAAATAAAAACTGCTTTGTTAATAAATAGTTATATATTTAATGCTGACTTTTCCCCCATTTTTATTTATTGATTTAGTCATATTCATTTGTAACATAATTCCAGCAAGTTCTTCTTTTGATTCCTTATTTTATTTACTTGGACATTTTAAATATTGTTAACAAAAGGCTATAAAATAAATAAATTGTGAATATAATATGTTGATATAATGGAAGAGATGTTAGGGCTTCACCATGTATGTGTGATGTTGGGACGTAAGCTGGTAAAGGGATAAGCCTTCTTCTAACTTTATACATTATAAATGAATAGGGATAACTTGTTGCAATTGTTATGGATAAATATGACTAACTCAAGTCAAAAGCTTGTGTGTGTATAATTGATTATGTGATTTGCTTGACTAAAACAACAGTGGAATGAATGTTTGCTCATTTAATTTCTAAAATAAAATACTCATCATAGTATATACATAATTTCAAACCTAAACCTTTATGAATTTTCATATTGTTACTATGACATGAAATTAAAAGTTTTGTGTCACCATGCAGAACAGGAAGTTCTTCAGATTTTCAGAGATGTCAATCCTGTTTATCAGGAGAGAGACATTTAATGAAGAAGAAAGATATGACATCTGAAAATAATATGAACTTCCTCCTGTTCTGTATGGTGAGCGCAAACCGCCTTTCTCTCCCTTTAACAATTACTTTCATCAATTTGACAATGTCAGATATAAGACAAAATTTGCTGCAAGGCTAACTTAGCTCATAAACAATGGACCCACCAGGGCACCAACTTTCGCTCTCAAAGAGGCAAAGTGGTGATGGGGGCTGGGGAGATGCATGCAATCATCCCCATGTTAACATGCATCCATTATCAAAGGGGTCTACATTGGTGTTGTGGCTTTGGGCATGGGAAATTGTGTTTTGGAGAGTTTAACTGTACTGCAGTGGTTGGCAATCTGTTAAGAGAGGGGTCTCTTTGTCTGGCCAATGTAGAAGACTGGGCAGTGAGTACAGTTTATTTGGTAGACAGTATGGGAGGACAAACAGCTTATGTTTTCTTTAATTGTGTAGGTTGTGTTATTGGTAGGATTTTGGAAGGTTGTGGTAGGTGGAAGTATAGGGCAGACATCAAATCTGTTCCTACTGCAAGATCTGCAGCCAATTGTGGATTGGTGGTGTGGGGTTTATACGGTTGGACCAGAATGTTGTGGAGGTAAGGTGGGTGCCTAAAGATAACCCTTAGGTAAGTGGGTAAAATGGTAGGTAGGATGTTTATAATCTCACGGTTGGATTGTAGGCCAGGTGGAGAAAAGAGTCAAATGTATGTAGTCCTTGGTCATAGGCGGTGTTTAGGAGAAGACTACGTTCTGTTTGATGGTTAGGCTATTTGGGCACTAGAAAGGGGAGGTGTTATTTGTTTCTGGAGGAAGGTCTATGCGGAAGTTTCTTTCATGGAATGCATTGAAAAACTGGTAAGGATGTGCAGGAACAGGTATACACAGCTAGTCAACTGGAAAATTGAATGTTGTAAAAATAATTCACTCAATTGTCTACAATAAAGTCATCTTATTTTTCAAGAAAAGCAGGCGATAATACAACTGGTAAATAATACTTTTACTGGTAAAATGTGAACAAATCTTTGCTATAGCCTTGTGTGAGATATTGTAATTAAAGACCTACACAATAGTAAGAGATGGGAAGGATACATAAGTAAATAGAGCCATGAAGTGGAGCAATTTTAAACAGACATTTAACACATTGCTGCAAAATTAACTATTAAAATACTGTTTGAGTAATGGCTCCTGGTTCTATAGCACCCTCACTGGTGAATAAGTTTCAAGATAAAGTACTCTTCAACAATTTCAAATTCAAACATTTGAAAATTGAGCCAGTTTATTTCAAAATTATTGTTAATGGTATACAATATTAAATCAAATATATAATCCACAACATAGATCATCAAATCACGAACAGAAATGTATGACTATCGTCAAAAGTATGGTATGAAAATAGAATGAGTATACGTATTTAAATTAACGAGACTCGAAACGCCTTGCATTTCATTTATAATAAAGCGTTTGTTTTAAAATTTAATAGAGGCTTTGACAAGTAGGCCTACAGAAAACCATGATTTTAACACGTTGGGAAACAATTACAAGTGTAATTCTTGGCATAAGATTGCAATTCAGTTTCCATATTTTCGATTTGTATACAGTTTGTGTTGAATCACTAAAATGATTCATGAGATATTTGAAGAAAAATATGTATGGAACATACGTAAATAAAGAGTTATTACTCACAATAGTCCAGAACATGATGTGCAGACGAAAGAACCGATTGTCATATTCACGTACGTTGGTCCTCTCTGATGACAGTCAAAACATTCTTTATTCGAAGGTAATGCAACTAATTCTCGCAATATTTTTAAATGTTTCTCATCTTGCTTCTTTCTTGCGGAAGCCATGTTGCATTACTGCTTGTTATTCACGATCTTTGTTGCACACTAGCGCTATCTTCCATAATACAACTGCGTTATGCACTACTAGAAATTTGCCGAGGACCAAAGGTCACGGAACTATGCCCTGTTAGTCATATGAGACGGAAACGAATCTTGTGCAAAGTGGTTATATCAATAAAACTTCGCAAGGACGGAGACGCATTCTCCTATCGGTGCTTGGACCTTGATCTTGATTTAAGTTTTGCGTATGTTGTTGCGCAATAGTTTCTTAGAATCTAAGCGCTTGTTTGTTTAATTTTTTTCTAGAAATAGATAAGTGTTTCCATAAAAACCAGTTAAGCAAAATGAACATACAAAATCGAAGTTGCAACAAAAACTGGGATTAATACAAATGTATATAAATTCGGTCCATAGTACAATTGTTTCCGAAGTTAAATTATTGATAAATAATATGTATGGAACATACGTAAATAAAGTTATTACCGATAATTCCTTCACATTGAATTATTTTATTAGCTTTACAAATTTAACAGAATTATCAACTTTTAATAAAATAGTTTTGTTTTAAAAAGTAATAAGTTCATTTAAATGAATTTACACACAGCATGTTTTATGATATGCAAATTAGTCGATGACACATTTTCTCTGGTTGTTTCTTTAATTGATTCCATTAATTAGAGCTTGCTAAATGAAGTTCGTATGTAGCTGTCGTTAAAACGTGCAGAGAAAACTTCTTAATATCGTGTCTAAGCTTGTATAGACGCAGAAAACTGTTCCCCACATAAAAAAATTCTATCCATATAGTTTTCTTGAGCCAATTATTTTCCCCTCCTCCTAAGTCACCTATCGGGAAATTCGCCAAACTCTCAGAACAATCCCAGATGTCCTAGATGTAATTAAAAGCTTAACGGTATGAAGTAGAAAAAACTATTAGTCTTCTTTACTCGGTAAGATAATTCACCCCAACTCAAAAAAGGCCTGCGCCCTTATTCCGTTTCATTTTTTTAATTCATCCATTCTGACCAAATATACGAAGGACTCGGGGTCATTTTAATGATGGTCTGCTATATTGAATATATTAAATGGTCCCATCTCCTTAAAGTCGTGGAGTGAAATTTGAAACATTAAATTTCTGAAGCAAATTAATATTAATTTAAATAGGTATTATATTTAATCACTGCATTCATTTTATTCAGTTCTGTTATCGAGAAACCTCCATTCAAATGATCGAAGTCTTCAACCACAAATCTGTCGATTTTGGTAATGTCTGTATCTACAATCTGCTGAAGTGAATTGTGTTTCGACATCTTCGACCTCCTTTCCCGGAACTTAACTTTTCCCCCCTTTACAAGTCGTGGTGAAAAGGCAATAGATGCGCCCTCGGTGGGCTTTGCCTCCTTCGCCACGCTTCACAGTGGACCAACTCGCTTCAAAATATCAATAGGAAAATTAACATAAAACAATATACATACATTTGTATGTATAAGTATTAATATTGTTTCAATTTTATGGTTAACAGAACTTTTGTAATTCTGGTCATTACAAAAATTTTAACGCTTTTAAAAACTTTTTAACTACTGGTATATATTTAAACGTTTGTTTTTTTATATACGCAAAGAATTTTACAAATACACAGGGAAAAAAACGTGTGCCAAAAATGAATACATAATAAATCTTCCTATTTATACGAGGAACATATTATGTCAACCACGGGAAAAAGTTTTTTGTACCACACTACTTTGGCTAATTTAATGTCACATTTAGTAATCGTGTCCATTTTTTGAGTGCAATGTATTGCACCATCAAGTTTCCATGCATGCTTGCCAGCTCAATGGCTGTTTTCCCCTATTTGTCCATCACTCCTTGATGAAATGTTGACAGTGTGAATACAGCACGTTAATATTTTCTCCTGCGCGCTATTATAGGTCCATACATTTTGCTTTCCCGCGTTCTACTTGAAACGCGGAGTAAAAATTACGGAAAACTTTTTACTGCAACACACAAACCGGTGTTCTTCTGGTCAAGTATATTGCAAGTTAAAGACTAGTATTCCAGTTGTCTGTGTATAGTAGATGTCCTCGTAATTCATAAACACTCAACACATTAATAATCAACGAAATTTTGATAAAACAAATGAGAGTGATGTATATTGACGACGGCCACTTATCTTACAAAAATCTCGTTCCATTGGCAGCCATAGTTAAACGCTTTAATGATAATTTGACATCGAATAATTGAGTGCTTTAGTTAAATCCACAAAAACTGTACATAAGGACAGAAACTAAGTTTCTTAAACAAAATATGCAAAAGTAAAATTTCCAAATGTGAATATCTTCTACACAATTATAAAACGTTTGTCTAATTCTTAATCTTAATTTATTCACTACTTTGTTGCAGACAAACGTTATAATAAATAAATAAACAATGATGTGTGATGAGCAAAGCCGTGTTATTGTTTCTGATAGAAAGTTCTGCCGATTAAATTTATATCTGAGCAATACACTATTTGGCTTATGTATGTTTTAATCGTTTCTCAGTCTTAGGTTTGTCTGTAATAAGATCGTAATTTATCATTAATTTTAATAGACATTATTTTCCACGTTATACACTATTACGTTATTGAAATTGTCATATAATCTGCTGTGGTATCCTTTATTGTACAATCACCATTTAAATACTAATTTTTGGTACTGATACTGTTAAAAATTATAATGAAAAGGTTTAGTCTTAGGACACTAAATTACATATGTATACGTTTAAAATCTTTCCCATAAATATGATATACATTGTAATCTACGAACATTGTTATTCAAATGCTATACATTTTTGAATTGTCCGCAATCTATGTTTTTTCAAAACAAGTATTAAATCGGGTTCTCAACAAGTCGAAATATGAAAATACAGTATTATATGCCACATTTATTTCATGATATAGTGCACTTCAAACGGAAAGAAGTTTGTAATAGTGGTAACAGTGTTTAGTCAGAGAGGGATTCGATGTAGTTTGACAAATTCCGATTACATCTACCTCTAATTTAGGAGAAAAGAAGCGTTTAAATGAAAATGAATTTTCCAAGTTGCGAGTGTGCATTAAATCACTCTGTTTGCATTTCAAATACTATTATCTCTACGATTAATTCGATATTTTTGAAGGTGTAATTTTCTGTACTAGATCCTAGCTCTGCTCGAGACTGTTAACAAATCATTAGATTAAACTTTCGTGTTGATTTTAATAAATTCCAATTTCTGATTGACGAGTGTTTGAACATCTGCGCCCTATAGTTATATTTAAAATGTGCATAAAGAGGCACGCAAGAAAAAAGAATTGCGATGCACTCACAAGGTTTAAAATATATTTATGCAGTGTTTATGAGTAATATAGAAACGTAGGTGGTTGTAATATCTTGTGGGTAATATGCCACCAAATATGTGAAATAAATATTTCTTTTTGCGTTTTGTTAAAAATGTATCTTGAAATTTATATCGACGGATGCATGCAAATCTAAAAATAATATTAAAGTGCTGTTGAATGACAAACATGGATGTTGATTCGCCAGTAAGCTTAAAACGATCTAGTAGCGCACCAATGATTAATGAATTAAATACTACAATGTCAACTGCATCAACTTCAAACTCTACCAGGTAAATTGTTTATATTTATAAACCACATTTACACCATACTAAATTTAATATTTTTAATTCATTGAAGTTTGTGCATAGTGAGCATACATTTGACAAATTTTTATTTGCCTAAGAAGTATAATGTTAATGAAACTATTATATATTCTGATATGTAGTTAATTTAAATGAATGTTCCTAATTATAGATTCTTCCATGCTATTGAACATTTTATTGTTGTGTAACAATAGCGCTCTTCGTTTTATCATTTGAACACTAACAAATGCATGGTATCTACACAATTGATCTAATGTGTGTGTAGTATCTACAGATAAGTAAATATTATGATACAGGTTTAGGTGTGCAATTATAGTACCCATCAAGTCATTTTTATACTGTCATTTAGAAGTCAACTGTCTTGGTATGTTTTTATGGGAGGTCTATGTTTCTTGAAAATAAAGATTGTATAAATGATTATAATGTATTAGGGTTATGACTGTTGTGACGTTCAGCTGGCGAGTAGATGTGTGAACTGAATTCCACCCAAATCTTTTTTATAATAAAGCAATAATTAAAAAAATCTGCAGATAATGTTCATAATTTTTTTGACCGATTATAACAAACTTTCACCAACTTATTGCCAAATTAATGTTTAATTTGAAGGAAATATATGATGTTAAGACATTATTATGAAGCATGTGATTTTAAATGGAAGCAATAACTGTGAATTTTCTGTGATAAACATGAATAATGAATCTGATTTCACTGTTCACTACATTTTCTTATGTTTCAGGGATTCTACCCCCTTCAGCAATTTGTTTGCTGGAAATTTGACACGTACTCGGAGGTTTAGTGCTAGTTTTAGTCCAGGACATAACACTACTGTAAGCAAAATTTAAAAATTTTCTAATAGTTTCTTTGCATTATGTATTAGTAGAAATGTTAGTGAGTTACTATTAGATAGACATTTATGATCAGAAAGGAATAATCTAAGATTAGTGTACCATATTCTTAGTTGTTTTTTTTTGTGGACAAAACAATAAAATCCTTAAAAATAGTTCAAAATTAAATTTACTAAAATTATTTTGAAACTGGACAAGTTTGGATATACCACTGACCTCAATAACCTCTTTATAAATTTTTGTAATGAGACTTTTTCACATAATGAAAGGAAAAATCCTGTGCTGAATAAATAAATACAAATAATGAAAGAATATGTTCAATGTATATAGTATTAAATAAACTTTTATTTTGTAGATGACTGAGCATTTATGTGGCCTATGGCATATATTGCGTATCTCAACTTGTCCTTAGCCAATATTTTAAGTGACAGTTCCATTCATGTCATTATTTGTTTACATGATTACATTTGATTCGTACAATGAAATATAAATATTTTCACAGCTTTCCAGTGAGTATTGTCATTTCTTATTTTCTGAATTATTTTGCATTTATATATTCTTCAAAATACTGCATTTAAATTTTGAAAATTATGTTTATTTAACAAGGTGAGTAAACTACATTTGAATTGCCAAAAACTGGTTTTATGCCATTCCTTGCCAACTGTTGATTTTCGGTAAGTCAACTGCTCTTTATAACTTTTTCCTGTCCATACGAATTCATTAATTGACACTGTAACATTATATTAACTTGGAATATGTAAGTCATTGGCTAGCCGATCAGTGGAAATGTCTTCCTAACTTTCTGATGAAGGGGGCACTGCCTCCGAAAATTTAGAGAATTCCAAATCTTACAAGTTGCTTGCCATCTTGAACCTCAGGTAAGTCACCTGCTTTCTGTCTCTCTTTCTATTTTTTTTATTAATTATTTTAATTAACACGATTGTCATTTCCTGACATTTATGTATAATTATATAATTAATAAGGACAGAAAAGGGAGATAGAAATTTGGTGGCTAACCTGAAGTGGAAAGTTGGCAGGCAACATGCTGAGTGTAGTTTTGAATTTTCAGAGGCACTAGCACCCTTATCAGAAGATTAGAATTTGTATTCAGAGTTGACGGCTGCCCGTCATTTGGAATGGTAATCCTAATAGGCTATATAAGCCCATGTATGCCCTTCCAAATATAAAAGAATGTTGCGAATACCTCACACTAGGTTTGTTTTATTCCATTTCAACTTCATCCACCCTAATTGAATATATACACACACATATTTACATACAAACAATGAAGAATGAGTATTAAAGATAAAAGGGTGTTCGAATATGTACCACAGAGTGCTATAATAATCAGATATACCAAAATTCACATGTAAATCTTTTTCAAAAAGTTAATTACTTTTATATTTTTAGAATCAACCTGCAGTTTCTCTTCCTCGTCTTACTCCCCGAGTGAACCAGTTACGACAGGAAGAATGCATGGATCGTGAAGCAGCACATGAGCGAGAGATTCACTCTGCAATGCAGATGTCTCAGTCGTGGGAAGATCTAACACTTGTTCCTGGTTCACCAACTCCCTCTTCTAAGGTAACTAAGAAAACTAATTTAACTACATTATTTAATAATTATCAGGTACAGTTTACTTTCTACAGTATGATGACCTACCACACTACTACTCAATTGTGACGGCTTGCAGCAGCAAGAATTATTATGCCTATGTTGCCTAAAATTATCCTTAAATACTATTTGTCACATTGTTTACTTTGGTTCAATCAATACTATCATCTTTTCCTGATCAATATGAATGAACACTGTAAATGGACCAACAGTTGAGAAAACCGCATTACAATGGCAAGCTCCGCCAACCTCAAGTCAGCTGTTAAGCTCTGTCTCCTTCTCCACTCTCTCTCTTCCCCTGGGAACTGTACTGGACTCCAATTGGTCAGCTTTTCCATTTCTTCCTGTGCATTGTGGCTGTTGGTCACAAATTATGGAATTTTTAGGATGCGGTAATGGATCCAAGGCTTTACTGAGCTGGAACTTGCTGTCCTGGTTCAGTAAAGTATCTGAAGTCCTAATTTCGGTAGCTTCAGTAGTTATGCTGGTTAACCAATTTCTGATACTCATTAAAGTACCGTATATTATCTAGTTGGAAGTAAATTGATCCTGTGTATGCACATATAAGCAGTGAAATTATTTTTATCATCTAGATGGAAGTAAATTGATCTTATGCATGTATATATGGGTATTGAAATTATTTTTTGCCTTGAATAATTACGTAATTTTTATTTTTAGCCAGAGCATAATGAGATAAATAGGCGTTTAGTTCAGAAGTACATAGATCAACCATTAAATCTTACTTTGCCTGGTGGTCCACCTATATGTTCATCTCCCTCTCCAACTCGTTCTTGCCTTGGGCGACAATGCTTTTCACCAAGTATTCAGATGATAGTGTCTGGGAAGAGTTGTGGATTATCTCCCAGTCCAACGAGGAAAAACTTTGCAACGAGGTATGTAACAAAATTGACTAATAAATAGATAATTAAGCCAATTAGATAAATAAGAGGCTAATTAACAGACAAAATGGAGTGATAAAGTAAATACCATACAACGTTCCTGCAATCCTTGTTGCTTTTTTCAGATGATTCAAAATCACAAGGGCCATAATAAAGATACACCATACAAACTTGTTGAGAAACTTAAAATTGTATCAATTTTGAAAAACCTGAAACCAACATGTGTGGTATTTATATTATTGCATAATTTTGTCTCAGAGTTTTTAAAAATTGATTCTTCAGTTAATTATTTCATTTCTTACATAATTGCTTATTATTTTTGACAGTTATCTATGAATTGACCATATTACACTATCTATTATTAAGTGCTTCATGAGTATTAACATGATGTAAATTAAGGAATGTTTAATTAATTTTAAAAATAATAATTAATAATATGAGAAGACTTTTTATAATATTCATCATAGGGAAGTAAGAGAAATAGTTATGATGTAATATTTAATAGTTAATCCTAAAAAGTGTACTATTTTCTTTATTAGTAACTGCATATATTGTTTCATTAGGAGAAGTCTAAGTCCGAATACTGTAAGAGCAAGTACTCTTGGACCTGTTAAAAGAAAATGTGACTTAGAAGAAGATAAGATTGATCAATATCTGTCTCCTCCTGCAAAGAGACCCAGCTGTTACAGCATTGACAGAGGCGGCCTTTTGATGACTCACTCAAATAGGTAATATTGCTGAAAGATTATTTTTGTCATAAAGAAATATGTAAATTTTTGATACGAACAATGTAACCCTTTATGGTCAGGTCATTTGCTGCAGAGTAATAGTTTTTATTAATATCTTACATAATTATGCATGCTAAAATTTTGTGATGGGTGATGTAGCACATAACTTAAAAATCTTACAAGCAACCTCATTTCTTTATTTCCAGACCAATTGTTTTTTTGAAGGCCTGAGTTCCCTTCTTGATATAAAAATTATTGTTATTATAGACAATCTTGTGTAACTAAATTCCATTGCAATATATACATTTATGTTCAGGTTGGATGCAACTGCAAGCCCTCTGCCAGGATCTCTTAGCTCTGTAGGGACACCAGAATCATTATCTAGTGCAGATTCTCCAGGTGGTTTCAGTTTCCGACCTGTGGACAGTCCTTCTCCTGGTCGCCCTGTAATGTCTGTGGCAGATGAACCTATGCCTGAAGAAAGGCAGTCTGATATAAATAAACAAGATCATGTCATGGCTCAAGGACCAAGCTAATTTAATGCTATGGCGCCAACCATGGATTTCTAGTCCTCCAAGTTTGTGTATTATAGAACATGTAGCTTGTAACATATTTGTTCAAATTATTTCATATTATGAGACTTGTTTATTAGATACAATATTGAACGGTAGTGCTCCTTGTTATAGCCTTAACAGTTTCAATCTTCCACTACTCTTCATGCTGTCAGTTTCAATATTATAGTTAACAAATTTACAAATGTTTGTTTACCAGATGAGCAAAAAGTTAAAGTTTTCTTAGTGCATTTGTATACCATTTAGATTTTATCTGTTTTATGGCAATGTTTTGAAGATTGGGAACTTTTGAAAGCAGTATATTGTCAAGTTGTGAACTATTGGAGTAAATATTAGTGTTCAAAATAGTTTCAGTTTTTTCAAATTATACTTTTCACTTACAAGGTGAAATTAACTTTAGTGTGAATACAATTAGATTTTTCCAAAACACATTGTAATACAGTTTTATGTTAATTTCTTCTGTGGATTGAATTATGTTGAACCAAATTAAGAAGATTGTATATAAATGTATACATATGATGAAATATTATACAGTATTTATTGTTAAATGAATGGATGAATTTTTATGTTTTGTTAGTTGACCATTTCATGCAATTGTGATTAAGAAAAAAATTAGAACACAAAACTAAAAGATCTGAGAATAGTTTGTTCTCTTGTTACCTCATATGCAACTGGAAATTAGATCTTGCATTCCATATCATTTACTGCTTGTATACCAAGTTGCAAATAGATATTAGTTCTTCAGAATTGGAATTGTGTAAAATACTTATTGAATGAGTTCTAATTGCATTACAATTTTGAAGTTTTACAAGTGATTATACAAATATTCTTTTAACATCATACTTATCAGGAATTTTTTTGTAGATAGCCGATACTTGTTTTTCAAATCATTTATCTCAACTTGTATAATTTTTTACAGATTCTTTTCTGAAGTTAAAAGAATTTGTATGTTGTGGTGTATTATCCAAACATTTATTAATAATATACTATACATGATAAATTTGGTTTTCCATATAATATTACATCATTTCAAATGAAAATATTAATTACATATATTTCTAATCTGATTTATAGTAACAAGCAACTTCAGTTTGTAGCGATAAATTCAGCAGTTGTAGTAATGTGAAAATTATGCTAAGAATTTATCAAGAAGGCTGTATGTAGTGATACTGTAATATATCTTTATCTGAAATATGATCCACTCAGTACAAAAATGTAACAAATATTGAAATAATTGAAAATTGTGTTGGGGTTCTACAGTTTATTAAATTGTTACTATAACAATATTGGAGTCAGTGAAATGTTTCGATTATTCATTTAAAGTAGGACAGTAACCACATGTTAATGTCAACAGCTTATAATTCTTAGTTGTTTTTTTTTTTCAAAATAAGAAAATCTTAGTGAAGTAAGAATTTGAAATTCTGTCATTAAATTTTTTTTTTAAAGAATGTACTAACAGGATTATACATACTTAGTACTTGACTATATAAAACATGTTATATTTGTGCCATATTTGGTTATCAATATAGCAAGTATTGTGTACTACTTTTTATGTATAAACATACCTTATGTTTATTTAACCATGTATTGGCTGTATTTATTTTTACCTTGAATGAAAATAAAAGATTGCTTTTGACTGTAAGTCAAATTGTATTATATAGTGGCCTTTCTTTTAGAGTGATGCTTGTATCTACTCCTTGCATTAGTTTATATGGGCCTTGACCCACTTCATGATTCAACACGACTTACAATATTAAAAAAAAAATTTAGTTTATATATTCCATATACAGTAACTAGTTTCACTCAAATCATTTCTAGACCTACCTTGCTGTGTCTGGTTTTTAAATAGAATTTTCTCAGTGTTCCATTGGCTTAACAAGGTTTAATGTTTAGACATTCTACATCGGTTTTCAGAATATGTCCTTTGACCAAGTTCAGGAAAGACATTTGTAATGGCTATTTGATTAACATGTTCAAAGAAGTTCAACAACTTGCAGTGGTGACTTCACCTGGTTTTCTATCATGTCTTTAGCATTTCAACAAATGTGAACTATCGGGAATCTTTAGGTTATAAAATTACCAAACATGGGTTGAATGGCCATTATGGAAGGCAGTTCCCAGGTCATACTACTTTCAAGACAAATAGCTTCTTGACATTGATGGTCAAGTCACTTGCCTGAGGGAAGAGGGTAGGGCTGGTGTGGACATTCATGTGTTAATGAACTGAACTTAAATATTACTGTATTTATCAACTATACTGTAAATAAAATTGTTCCCAAGAAATTAAGTAGTGCTGCATCATATGACTAAGCAGGAGACACTACGGTGTAATGACATGTAACACACACTAAAAATATGTATAGGAAAGATAAGGTAGGAGCAAACATTACTCAACATAATAGTAGATGAATGTCTTTCAAATATAAGGAGTAAATAAGATATGAAATTATGACAAACCACATCAATAAAAATCATTTTAATGGTAATATGAACACACAAGATCACTTTCAATATGTACAATAGAATAGTTTGATATTTGTTCATTCGGGAGGTTTTAAAAATTTTAGTTTTTTATTTGTTATCAATGATGGATTATCTTCAACTTTTCTTTTATCTTTCTTTGTACTAAATTTACGATTAATAGAAGTCATGATTGAGCTATAAACATCAGCCATTTCCTGGTCAGAAACATCTTTTTCATTCTTCAAGTCAATCCTCCTCTGAATTTCATCCTCTTCAGCCTTCATTATTTCTTCAATTTCTGGATTCATTCCATGATATGATAAACGCCCCTCTATCAAGTCTTCACAAGGTACATAACTTGGTTCAATTATAAACATACTCCTGAAATGTAAGTTGTGTGTGATTGTTTTCATTTAAAAGAACAAACATTACTTCACTTTATTAAGTTAGTTAAATGATCACTAACTGTAAATCCTTGTAAATCAATGCTCACTATACTAGTGCTACTCAGTAATACATCACAGTTAGGCTCTGTAAAACTTTAAAAGTACCGACGGGCATTTTTCAGACACTGATAAGGTAAACTTAAAGCATAAAGTTTCTTACACCAATGGGTGGTACATTACGAAATTACATATGGAAAAGCATTGGCAAACTTATATTTAAATCAAACAAGACCAAAGACAGTAGTAGGCCAACATGAGCATGCAAACTGCCCTGTGGGAAAGGAGAATACAACCACTAAATATTTCAATGAGTACTATAGACAATAAAACTTAATTTCCTGGTGAGAAGCTGCTGAAATTGTTCTCAGATTTCCAACTGAGTGGAGTTTGCTAATCATGTAGACAACTAGCACCATTTGCATCTTCTAGTAAAGAAGATGTTGACAGTGCCAGTAATTAACAAAATATCACAATATAATTATTCGCTACTTTAAGGCAATAATTTCTCTCCCTATTTATAGTATCCATATTATATTATTGTTACCCAGTTGCAACCAGCAGCCATTGTAAATTTTTGACATAAAATTGGTGAGTCATAATGTAGAGTACAAAATTAGAATATACTAACACGAAAAATTAAGTACAAATTTTAGTAATTTAAATTGCATAACTCACTGTTTGTGCCTCATTGCAGGGGTTATGACATTTGAAAACATAGCTTGACCATCTTCAGCTTCTTGCTCCTTTTCCACCCGCTCTTTAGTTTTCTTCATGAACTAGGGAAAAAGACAGTAATTTGTCACACATAGGCCTGTTATTAATATTTTAACAAGTACCTTTATGTCAAAAACATGGTGTTAAGCAAATCTTTAATATTGACTGTGGGTATATTACAATTTGCATTGCTTGCAAAACGGTCAAAGTGATACTGAGCTAATATTGCAGTTTACAAGAATTGTATGCAAAATAGTTTGACCCTAGTTATTTCCATTGGTCGTCACCCCAAATTTTGTTCTATAAATCACATGAACATAAATCTAGGTACCCCAAAAATATATTATAGATTAATTAACGGAGGCAAAACATATACTTCATTACCTTCATTTCTAATACTGCCTTTGATAAACGAGATCTGGAATCCTCCCTTTTGGCCATGTCTAAACAATGTTTAGCTAAGTATTGTTTATATTTTAAGTTCAAAGCATAGAACTTCAAAAATTGCATGAAGATAAATTCCTCCAAAGATATTCCACTCGGGCATATTGTACTCTATTTCGAATTAATGAATCTCTGCCGCACAGGAACCTCGCATATTTGACTAAGAATAAACTACCCATTATTCACGTTAAGGACAAAAAATGGTTGGCATTATGGAATACTTGAACACATTTATTTTTAAGATGTCATTGCATTAAATATGAGATACCGATTTATATCGAAGAAATGACAAACGTTTAGAAAGAATGCTTCCTTTAATACAAGGCTACTGGAAAATGTTGTTGCTGTGGTAATCAGTCCTGAGACTAATGTGATGCAACCCTCCAATGCTAACCTATCTTGCGCAAGCCTTTATATTTCTACTTAGCTACCACATCCTCCCTAATCTTAGTATCGTTTTCCACTCTTGGCCTTCCTATTCTGTTCTTACCCCATACACTTCCCCCTCTAATGCTAATTTAAAACGTGCCCTATTAATTTATTCCTTCTATTGGTCAAAGTCCTCCATATTGTTCTTAGTTCCATTATTCTTCGTAGAACTGCCTGGTTAGTTACTCTATCTACCCATCTGATTTTCAGGATTCTCCTATAGCACAATATTTCGAAAGCTTTAATTCTTTTCATGTCTGCAGTTTCTATCGTCCACGTTTCGCGCTCATATAACGCCACGATCCTTCGAACATTTTTTAGTAATTATTTCTTAATATTCACACTTGTATTGCCTGTGCTATCCTACTCTTTATGTCCAATATACTTCCACCATCCCCATTTATTACACTTCTCAAGTCGCAGAATTCCTTAACTTCTGCCCAAATACCCCTTCCCAATCCAACACCATTTATTATTCCACTGTTTACCATACTACACTATTACCTTGGTTTTGCCTCAATTAATACTCATATTGAACTCTTTCACGCAATTTATTTGGTTGTCACTTTAAAGTTTACGAAATTGAAGCAGGAATTACTTCCATAAAAATATTAGTAATTTAAAGTCTTTAAAATTATGAAACAACTCTCCCAAAATTAATTCTTGTGCGTAACACTACAGTCTATCAAGTCATCCATAAGCCATTAGGGATTTTATTCATGACTGCTAAAACATCAGTAAAATTGGAAAATTTTAATATAAGAATTTGCAAGTTTTTAAGCATTGGTTTGACTAATTTTCGCATAATTCCTACCTAATTTAAACCTTAAGTTAGTGGACAACTTCTGAAAGTATTTTCAGACAGTAAAAACTTTTATATCATTATATTTAAGGTCACTCTTAAAGTAACACAGACTATTTTTATTTACATATGTACATCTTAACCATTTATGTAGTTCATAGATATATCCTTCCTGCTTGTGTTCAAATTTATTTCAAGCAGTGAGCGATCTGCAACAGCATGTTGACACTTGACATTCGTCAAAAGCACCATGCTATTTTATAATACCTGTGATTGAGAACAAGACAGTTAGAAACATCCACAAGAGGTTGAATAAGGTATATGGATATGCTGCTGTCAAACACAGTACAGTTAGTCTGTGGGCAAGTAAATTACGTGCTGAAGGAGATCCCATATGCCACTAACTCCTGACAATAATGTGCAGAGAGTTAACAACATGGTCTCAGCTGACAAATGCATCACAATGAGAAAATTGTCACTCCCAAGTTGAAATAGAAGAAGCAAGTGTTCACAGAATACTGAAAGTATTGGGGTTGAAAAAGGTTTGTACCAGGTAGGTTACAAGACTGTTGATAGAGGTTCACAAAGAAACACAAAAAATAGTGTGCAGCAAACTTACACACTGTTAAAATGTTAAGATGTAGAATAAAGAATTAATTTAAATAAAAATAGTATGCTGTCTTATATTATAAAGTTTTGCTTAACTGGTTGTCTTT
Organism: Eucriotettix oculatus; assembly: GCA_034510155.1. Taxonomy (NCBI): domain Eukaryota; kingdom Metazoa; phylum Arthropoda; class Insecta; order Orthoptera; family Tetrigidae; genus Eucriotettix; species Eucriotettix oculatus. The sequence goes on from CM067379.1 coordinate 29,832,634, forward strand.
TAACAGTGTTGTATTTATGATTTATTACCACATAATGGATATTTTTGTCAAATTTCTTCTTATTTATAGTTAAAAAGATATATAATCTATATGAAAACTTTAAATCAAAATTTCACAGTTTTAATGATGCTTGTTTTCTTTATAAAGGTACAAAAATAGGTAACAATCAACTATGAAAACTTTGTTGCGTTTGTAATTCACAAAATATAGACTCAAATTATTAAATTATAGCAAATTCACTTTCACTTACTCATATCAAAGTGCATGGGACTGACCAAATATTATAATAGTTATGACAGATAATATTAGTGCTAAATATAAATATTTTCCTTTAATTGGAACTTTACATAATTTTGAGCTCATTTTAAGTGTTGATGTGTAAATCAATATGGAATTCAAGTCATCGTCTGAAGCTTCTCTGTATATAAAAGGCCGTGCTCTCACTTCATGTCCAATTGTTTGAGTTGTGATACATTCATCAGTCAACTGTGCCGCCTGAAAGTTAAATTATGAGTTACACTTATTCAATATCATTAGTACCTCCAACTAATTTAAATTTGATTTAGTTCTGTGTGTGGCTGAATCTATAATTAATTTGGTAAATGATATAGGAGGAGAAACAGATAATGTTTTCTTAGAGAGATTCAGGACAATTGAAGTGGATTGAAGGATGGGGCAAACATGGCACCTGTTACTACCATAAAGTTTGCAGTCTCATGTGGCTGGGGGATAGAGGGGTGGGCATTTCAGGGAGTATTTTGGGAAGGATGTTCTTTATTTCAGGGTTGGATAGAAGTCTAGTGTAGGTTAGGCAGAGAAGGAGTTAAGTTTTGTAGTCAAAGAGAGAAGTTGAGGCTGTATGTCAACTACATTTTGTATTTGTTTCTGGAGGAGATCTATGGGTATTTTCTATCACCAGAGTGAGGATATGGTTTTTGCAAGGGGAAAGACTGTTTTAAGTAGAGGAAATGTGATGAACTCCCTTATTAGTTAAGCTAAAAAGGTGGAAGTTTTTGGGATGTTCAAGATGATAACTGGTAAAGTGAAAGCACTGTGAGATGTTGATGGGCTTAATGTGGTGATTAAGCATGAATTGAGGTGTATATCAACATCAAGGGAAGTTCCAAGTTAACTTAACAGGGAATTTGGCATTAAGGTTTTGTAAAAATGGACCATTAAGTTTACTTGGAACCATTCACCCACCTTCCTTGATGATGATATACAACTCAATTCTGGCTTAATCACCATATTAGTCTATATGAAACCAATAAAGAATTAATTAATGCATCAGCGATAATATACTTAACAAATTACTATTATAAAAGTAGAATGTAATTTTACTCAACAAAGTAAGAATTAAATTATGTTGCAGTTTCACAAAAATACACAATGGTAGTATAAATTAATATTTTTGTGTATACCTGGAAAAATGGTACAATTGCAATTACTATCCATAAGGCAATATTGAGTATACTCAATCCAGAGACATGAAGAGTATCCTTGTCAATTCTATCAAAATGAAGAAACCATATCAAACCAGATGCTGCCCATGTAATGTTTACAATAGTAAAAAAGGCTACTATTGGTGCTAAGTCTTCATTAAAGTACCATAGAAGCTTGCGAAACTCCCTAATATCCTGTTAAGAATACCAATTAAATATGTAATTCAATGAGAAATGAAAAAGTATTAACAAAAAGTTAAAGCTACAAATTAACTCATACTCATACAGTAAAATCTAAATATCATTACCATCAATTTCTACATAGTTACACATAAATAAACTACATTTCAGTGATTATGTTGAATAAGAGATTCAGAACTTAATGTTCAAACTAAATGTTGTAACCCTATACCTTCATCCATTCAGTGGGAGCAATACTATGCTGAAATAAGTGTTCCTTCAGTAACTGGAGGTAAGACTTCAAAAGTTGGCCCTGTAAGCAATAGCTCGCTATAAGAGAAGCCTGAACTATATCATGCCATAAAGTTGTCAGAACCAGCACAATTTTCAGAAACATTTTAAAACGGACTGAGCTGGAAAAAAGAAATAAATTTGCTTGGTACTCTACAAAAATTTTAGATTCTTTAAAAAATTTTAATTATATCAAAAGGTAAACCAATTTTGGTGCACATTTCTTACATAAAAGTTATTCTTTAATAAATTGCTGATATTATATAATATTTTGCAGGAAATATTGGATAGGTCACAAGATAAGTTCTGACTTCATTTTAATGCATACATATCTCATACTGATCCTCTGGTCAATAGAGTCAATACAATAATTCATTATGGGAAACAAAGTACCAATTAGTATTGATCTCTTTACAGATTTTTTTGTCTATCCAAGAGATACACTACTGTGAGTGTATATGTGAATAAATTATTAAATAGAATTACCTGTTCTCAAACCAGTAAAAGTTAATAGTGCCTTGATTAATTAATGCAACTGTTGTAGCAAATGAAAGAATCATCCATAGTGCACTAAGTATAATGTAGATCCACATTAGTCTTATCAGACTGCTTCGACTAATTTGGCCATCAGAAGGACCAGCGGATAAGAGGAATACCTGTTATAACAAATATTATTTTAATATACATTAACTGTTTCCTGAAGTAAATATTTAACTTGAATTGTTGCTACACTAAAAATGTGTATACAAAACATTGCAAAACTATTGATCTGTTTCAAAAGAGAAAGTAAAAATAATATAATATTCTGTTCACTTAAAGTATTTTTGAGGAAAGATGTCATTCAAATGAGTACTTCATTATATACTCATACATGCATACACCCTATGTGAAAAAAATGCACCGCCATGACAGTGTGAAAGGAAAGGGTAGCCCAAGGGCCAAAATTATCATTTGCCTGAACAGGACGAAGGCATCTTGCCAACTAGCCCTGCAAAGTAAAGATGACAGTTGGGGTGGTTAAGGAGTAATTGGGGTTTGGTGGGAATTAGTCAATAGGATTGAGTCCCACACAACCCCAAGTGAGGGAATATGCACAAATACATTTTCCCACTCTATATTTAAAAAAACAAAACATACATAGTATACTGTAGGCAAGGAGCCACTATACTTAAGGCTGTCATATGAATTTTTAAAACAGCATAATACATCTTAATATAATCTTGCATGAAATCAATTACTTTTAATATCTTGAAAGTTAACTAAGAAATTTTCAAGTTTAAAGACAAATTATATTATTTATTGCTATTTACCAAAAGAACCAATTATGTACAAATATATTAGCTGAATGGGTCTGTACATGTACATGAATTCTTTGTACGAGTTATGTGATTGTATAGAAACCTCATACTTTTGCATTCCAGTTATCCAACCATAAAAATTTGGATCTAGTAAAAATTTAGTAGCAAATACATTTCAGAAAGGAAAGGAACCACATAAATTTATAATAAACTTTTACATTGTAAAGGTTATGCTTGACTAGCATCATATTTATATTTATAGGTGCAGCGTGTAAAAGATTTGATGCATAAGTTAGTCATTGCCATTAAAACTGATGTAATTAAATATCATTATGACAATATTAAAAAATATTTACTTACCCTTTCCATTAAATTGTGTAACTGTTCATTGTCTTTAAACCGGAAGAGGTAAATGGCATAAAGATAAGCAATAAAGTGCAAAAGGCTTGGTGCAATGTAGCTGTAAACTGAACTTCCATAACAAATATTGTAATAATTAATAGAACTATTTTTGGATTGAAAAAAATAGTCAAAACCACGATCACGCCTAAAATAATAAATTGAAGCTATTGATTAAATTAAAAATTTGTACATAAAACAGTAATTATAAAAGATTAAGTTTATCATCATGGGTGATGGAACTATTGAGATAGTCAAGATTGTGTGTCCAAAAAGCTAATTGAAGATTTGACAATTGCCAGTTTTACAAATAATAAAGTCAATAATATAAAAACCAAAAAGTCCTTAGCTAATATTGAATATAATTAATGAAATAAAATACAAAGAATGGCCAAAAGTAATAAATGAAGATTTTTAGATCATTTCGTCCCAACTTTTGACACCTTTTCAGTTTATTAATTAAAATCTTATTAAAATTATTCTATTTCTGACTTTTTATCATTATTTGTACTTTATTTATAATATTAAGTCAGGTTGATTTAATTATTTTATATTGATTAAATACCTGAAGCAAGAAAGGGCTTGCAGAATATAACCTGATAGCAGAAGAAGCATTGCCTGAACTAAATGGATATGTCCCAGGACAACAGATTCAAAAACTAATTGCCTTAAACCTAAAAAAGCCAACAGGCGGGAGTAGGGACGAAGAAACTTGTTCTGACAATAATGTAATAAAGAAGCAGTAGAGCGGCTTTGAAAGTCAGCATCTTCAACATTTTCTTCTACCTAAAATATTTCAATAATAATAAATAAATATAATTTTAAAATAATGTTCATTAAAAATTAATCATTATATCAACTTTTAAGGAAATTTTCATAATATTTATATTTAAAAAATTAAAATAAATAATGAATTTATTCTATGCTGTAGAGCTAATTTTTATGAGATTATCAGAAATAATAGATTAAATATTGTAAAATTGTTTACAAACACTGCTACACAATAATACTGACAAATATAAAATTGTTTAAAATTTTTGAATGTAAGATATACTGAATTTAAGAAAATTCTGCTACTTGGGAAGCATAATAACTAGGGATGGTAGAAGTATAGTAGACATAAAGAGTAGGATAACACAGGGAAGGATGGTTTACGCGAAAAAGAGGAATTTACTTATGAGTAATATAAGTGTGAATATTAGGAAATCGTTGCTAAAAATGTTCATATGGAGCATGGCGTTATATGGGTGTGAAACATGGACAATAGGAGTTGGGAAAAAGAAAAGAATAGAAGCCATTGAAATGTGGTGCTATAGGCAAATGCTGAAAGACGGATGGGTGGATAGAGTAACTAACGAGGAAGTTCTAAACAGAATAGGGGAAAAGCGAACAATATGGAGGACATTGACCAAGAAAAAATTAGCATTAGAGGGAAGTCTCAAAACATGGCCTATTAATTTATCCCTTCTCTTGCTCAATGTTCTTCATATTGTTTGCTCTTCCCCTATTCTGTTTACAACTTCCTAATAAGTTACCCTATCCATCAATCTGATTTTCAGCATTCTTCCATAGAAATTTCTAAAGCATCTATTCTTTTTCTTTCTGCAACCCCTATCATCCATGTTTTTCACCCAAATAATAGGACATTCCGTACAAACATTTTTAGTAAAAAAAGCAGTAATTTATCCCCATACAAACATCCTATTAAAAGTTTTTTGCGGGCTGATATTAGATAGCTATTATTACAGCATCTGAATTATTAATTTGGCATGTGTCAAATGTGAATATTTCAGTCTATTTCCCCTGATACATGAAGCAGGAGTTTGTTTCTAAGACATAACACATTTTAAAACAATACTGAAAAACTAATTTGACAAATATGTGCTTGATTAAAGACTTTTGGGCTCATAATTCTCCAAGTAAAGTAGATTGATTAGGCACATTTTTTACTATAGATAAAATGTAAATATAATGAAAACATGCTTTTCTTCAAACTTTTATGCAGAAACATTTTGTATTTTTTTGCTACTGTTTTTGTCTAATTCTTTCTGCAATTAGTTAGTATACGTTCAGCACAGACGTTTTTTATTTTCACAACTTTTGTTTTGATAGGAGGGATTAATATATTTTTTCCTTGGTCTTCGTAACATCCGCAGGAATTCAATATATAGCGTCTTAAGTCTAAATTTGGTAATATGTGTTGTTAGTGTAATAATCTTACGTCGGCATCATTCCCTTCAGGACCAGAACATCTTGACGTTTGAATTCCGCAAGGAAAGGGGGATATTGACATTGCCATTTGCACCGCCGATATTTTCGCATAATTTTTCTACGAAATACTAAAACTCTAATTTAGCTTAAGTGCCAAAAAAGAAAGAAATTAAAACTTTGATACTTCGTTCTACCTTTCCAAATTTAGGGTCGTGCTTAAATACGAATACGTACACACAAGTACGTCATCAGTGCCACCTATATAATATTTATTCACTAACCGCAAAAATATTTGTATAGAAATTAGTAAAAATTGTCGGATTTTTTAATTGATATTTTACTTAAAATACAGTATTTAAGTAATGACCTATTGCAATAAAGTTGGCATTTCCCACAACTTCAATGCCAATTTAACATGAATAGCCTGGCGTAAATTGGAAAACGGTGCCCACAGAACCCTATCTGAAAATACATTAATATTTCATGTGACGGTCTTGATAGGAATATTAGTGAACAAAGGTTTTCTACGTTTATAAGGATAAGTAATTCTTAAGATTCCAACCCGGTCAACGTAAGCCTGAGCCGCGACGTTTCAATGGTTCACTCTCCCATCATTTTCAATTTGAAAAACGTCTTGACTAAAACTTATAATGCCCAAGAACTACAAATGTTTAATATATACCATATAAGATTTAAATGAACATAACATGTGCAAGTTTTTCTTTAAAAATAAAATCCTCGGGTTCCTACCCGGACAATGTTTCTATACTTATTTCCAAATTAGCTGCGAAAACTTTCGCTCTCTAAAGTTAATTTGATTGTTACCATCAAAGCAACTGCTATAGATTAGTGCCGTTTTATTTCCTCTAAATTAGCCGCTGGAAGCGCAGAAAAATAATGAATGATGCGAAGAGTTTTTCGTCTTAAGTTTTATAAAATTGCTTTGCGCTGAAATAATAGCCTACCTTACATTTCGTAGATCATTTGAAAAACCGAGACCGACAATTGGGATAACGTTTGTTATTGTTCTAATCGTCTGAAAAAAGTGTCAGCTGACATTTATGGAACATATAGAATAATAAATTCTAATGCACATTATATTAATCAATTTAATTGGCATTTATAATCACATTGTTTCATTCGTTATTTTTTAGGTACAGTATGTGAACAAATTAAAAAACTTAGTGGATTTGTTTGAGCGTTTGCTGCACTGGTTGCAGAATACATCTCTGGCATATTCCATCGTCAAGTATATAAATTTTCAGGCAACCGGCCGGCTTATGGCGGACTGTTCCCATATGATTAGTGCTGTATTCTAGTAAAAATTATTAACGGTCTGATAACTTGCAATTTGTTAATATTTTAGTTTTTAACATTAATCATGGAAAACGATATACTCGATGCTTTAGAAGATCTAGGGTAAGGAAGCGACTTGTTGCTGTATATTTACGTTACTACACGGACTTAATGAGCTGTTCACTTTTCTTAGATACTCGGGTGCAGTACAAGATGAAGTTTCGTTAGAGAAAGCATTGGAAGGTGGGCCCAAGTCGGTTGAATACACAGCTCTTGTTGAATGGGCTTCAAAAGAACTTCAATCGTTTTGCCAATTAGAAGAACATGTAAATGTAATTTCATCTGCTGAAGATTCTAGTTCGTTTCTCTTGGAACTGAGCAGTTTCTTGAAAGAATTAGGTACGTTTTTAAGCCTGCAAAAAGATGGTTAATGGCTGTAATTTTTGTCATGTTGATTTTTATGAACTTAACTCTCAGGATAAGCACTTGACGCAAGTAATATTTTAAACACTTCTCTTGTGTCAGTGTTTAATATGTTGACAGAATCTGTAATAAACCTTTTTTAATGGTTTGGTTTAGGTGTCTCGAACTGATAAACAAAGCTAGATTTTTGTGTTTCTGCAAAATATTTAAATAAATAATGACCCAAAAGTCAGTTATGAATGATTTAACAACAAAGTAATGCAGTCCTCGTAAAAAAATTACTAGAAACAAAATTATTCAAAGAGTGAAGGTTTTCCCAAAATTTGATTCAAATACAATTCTCGGGTTTACCTGATGATGATGGCAAAGATTGCTGTCGAAATGTATAAACAAACTTTGACCTGGGTTGAAACCTGAGAATTGTATTTGAATTAATTTTTTTTTGTTAATGACTTTTGGGCCATTATTTATTATGTTATTCAATTTAATTACAGTAATGTAAATTATTTCCAACTGTTTGCGGTCTAAATTTTTGTTTGAAACTGCAGAATAAGTGTAGTTCATTCCCAAATTCATGGGATGATCTATTTTAAGTTAATAAATTATTATTGATCTGTGTGTTTGGTTTTTATTATTGAGGTTGAATGTTGTCTGTTAACCTTAGTAATTATGAATAAATACTAAAAATTTACACTCACTGTAGTTCAAGTAATGGAATGTCAAACCTTTGTTTTTCATTCTCAGTAAATATTTTTTCCCATCACATTATATTTTATAGTAAGTAAATTACATTGAAACCAATAAATTTACTCCATTAAGTCGAATAATTGTTTAATATTTACAGTTTAAGTATAACATTTAAAACTCTTGAATATTTCAGGTTGTGTTTATACTCAGCTAACAGAAGGTCATATGACGGATCGGTTAGCAACTCGCAAAAATCGCATTCTCTTGCTAGATTATTTATTGACAGAGTTAGAAGCTGCTCGTATGATTGTTGCCAATAAACCTGATCAAGCTAAAATGCTTCAGGTGCAATTGGTAAGTGTGTAGTTCACAAATACAAATAATATAAGAATCAATATTGTTGCTCATTACACATTAAATAAAACTATTGTAGGTTTTGAGTGGAGAGAGTGCTTTGTGCTAACAGAAGCACTGACTACTTAATGTTTTTGCTATGCTTAAAAACCTAATGTAATAAATTTTCTGAATTTATAAATTCTAGTGTTTCATATCTGTTTAAGTACTATATATAATTGTACATAATAATAAAGTTACTTTACTATGATGTTTATGAAGAATATAATATTATTCAAAAAGTAAAATAAAGCTGTTTATGCCTTGGTTTTGGTGATATTTGTAAGTTTAAGCTATAACATGAACCATTGAAGTATTGATTGCACTAAACTGGGCTATTAACATATAACACCTTCAAATCTTATATCTGTGCATGTACAAGTACCTTATACATGTAAGACATTGCAATTAATAAGGAAAGGAAAGAGAGATAGAAAGTAGTTGACTTACCTGAGGTTCATAAATGGTAGACACCTTGTAACGTTTGGAGTTTATATATATATATATATATATATAAATATGAGATAGGAAATGACATTGTCATGTTTAAAACAATTAATGGGGAAAGGACAGAGAGATAGAAAGAAGATGACTTACCTGAGGTTCATAGATGGTAGACACCTTGTGAGGTTTAGAGAACTTGAATTTTCGGAGGCACCGCCCACTTCATCAGAAGGTTAGGAAGACATTTCCAGTGATCGGCTAGCCGACGATATATATATATATATATATATATCCATAAAGCAAGGTGACAAATACAAAATATAAATATTAAATTTATTTATTTTCAGAAAGAAAGTTCTACAGCTGGTGATTTAAAAACATTGTTGATTGCTCTAAAGTTTCCTAAGCCACCTGCAAATATTACACCAAGAATTCTTTTTGAGAAAGTTGAGACTAAGGCAAGTATGACCAAAACGAGTTGTTAAATATATTCAAATTAGTGTATAAGATCTTTATATATGCTAAGTCAGAGAGTGTCTTATTTCTTTTTTATTCTAGGCATACTATTCTTAATCCAAACTGCTGTATCCTCAAATTTACAATATAAATAATATAAAGTCTTCCTACTACTGGATTACAGCACCCAAATGAATACTTATGTGCGCCACATAAAAACATTAATGCGCTCACCTTCTGGTTTTAAATTTTTATTCCTCAGTAAAATTTTATTAAATTACTTGAAATCACATGCTATAATATATTATAGATGAGCAGCTTAAACAACTAAATATGTAAAAGTTTTCAAACCGTAGTAAATGTTGTACTGAGTAGAAAAAAACAATTAAATATCTTTTTGTTTGGCAGGAAATGGTTTAATTTTTTTAAAAAAATTAGGTCAAATTTGTCAAAAACTTTATCAATAATTGAGATGACTAATTAGGGCTTTGTTTTCTTATGTTTATACAGCTGAAGGAAGTTCTTGCCAAAGCATCCCCTGATTTGATTGGAAAACCTCTGTTTTTTGGAGTATTGTCAGATAAACAGTGGCATCATCTTGAAACTGTTCAATTTGAATTACAAGATGAGTATAAACTGAGACGAGAAATGTTGATTAAACGTTTGGATGTTACTATACAATCTTTCAGAGTAAGCTTTCATTATAAAAATGCATTTCTTTAGTAGGAGTAATTACATAACTTCAAAAAGTAATCAAAATACTGCCTAATGACATTACTATTTGTAATCTGAAAAGTTTTTATTAATTGAATATGTTATGATTAACTGTAATGTTGCCTCCATCCTTAAGGTACTCTTTCAAAATTTTCTTGTGGTTACCATTCAATCAGTACATTATGTTAGGGTAGTTAGCTCTTTTACCTGTTATTATTGGACAAATAAAAATAATTCATTATTGAATTAATACAAAGATGGAGCAATTAAGAGCAACATTTATTTTAGTTGGTTAAAATTTTTATTGTTCTTTATCATTAATATATTACTATGAATATAATTTTGTTGTGTGCCATCAAATTCAGGCAACACCTACTTACAGAAATACTTTTTTGTTGTATAAATGAGTAAATCATACAAAGACAAAAAACATTTGTACAATTTATAAATTCAGTGTTCGTGAAAATAATTTTGATTCTTCTTTGTTTTATCTGAATACTTTATTTATATTTTTCAGTGGTCAGAAAGGATGAAAGGTAAAGAAGATCAAATTGCAGACCTTTTTCTGCCTCGGAGGAAAGTAATGTCCATTACTCCCAATATTCAGTTATCTGATTTATTGGCTGCACGTGAAGACCTTGCTGTCATAGAAAAAACAAGCAATGCATCTGTGAGGAAAAATACTCAGTCTTCAATAAACAAAATTATCATTGGCCGGGTAATAGATTTCATTATAATACTGTACATATTCAAATGTGGCAATTACTGTAATTGTTTATGCTTAAGGTAAACTGTGAAAAAATTGTTTTTTTCATCTCCAAAATTTGTATTCAAGGTTCCTGACAGAGGTGGACGGCCTAGTGAACAGCAGCCACCACCACCTGAGATGCCCAGTTGGCAACAAACACGTTCAGGTAGATTTATTTTTGTATTTGAAATTAATTTCAAATGTACTTCTTGTTGACTATAGACAAATATGTTGAATTAAATGGAAGTTTTAACTAGTTTGTAAATAATATTTCTTATTGACCAAAGTTATGTTTTTATTGTAATAAGCCTTTCTTATGAATATGGAAATAATTTCCAAAAAGCTTTGAAATGACTGTTATAATTGAGAGTTTAATATATTATCAATTCTAAATTCTTACATCATCAGGTAAATGCTGTTTTGCTATCAGTAAGAGTTATGATGGGTTTAATAGTATAAGAGCAGTTTTCAAGACAAAGTGTAACAATTTCAAAATAGAATTATCTTTCGAAAAGTATAAGGAACCAATGAATTATCAGCAAAAATTAAACCATAATTACTGTTATGAAAATGAATTTGAGCTCTTATTCTGTTTAGACATTTTGAGATATAATAGTTTTTTCCTTATTAGTTTTTACTTTTTATATGCCCAATGTTAGTCACTTAATTTAATGTCATATGAAATGTAATAATTTCATTATTTATAAGTCATACAAAATAATGGAAATCATTTATGTTCAATAATGTCATTGATTTCATAGGAGGGCCTGGAGGAGGTGCTGGTGGAGGCAGAGGTGGTGGAAGAGGTGGAGACAGAGGTGGTGGAAGAGGTGGAGGTGGAGACAGAGGAGGAAGAGTTCAAGGTGGTTGGAACCAAGGAAATCAAAGTGGGGGTTACCAGGACAGAGGTGGAGGTTTCCAAGGTGGTAATGTAGGGGGTTATCAAGGTGGCAGTGGAGGGGCTTACCAAGGAGGAGGTGGATATCAAGGAGGTAGTGGTGGCTACCAAGGAGGCAACTATCAAGGTGGCAGAGGAAGAGGAGGCCGTGGAGGATGGAATCGCGGTGGCGGCGGACGTCAGGATTCTTATCGATAATAAGACAAATTGGGATTATAAATTTTATATTTTTATGCCAAAGTAACCTGAAGCCTAATTTTAATATATATATATATATATATATATATTCATTCTGTTTTTGTGAATCTGAATAGATGAGGATCTTTTGTTCTGATTCCTGTGTCTCCCCAATGTATATACGTTTCATAGGAATATATATATATATTCTGTTTTTGTGAATCTGAATAGATGATCTTTTATTCTGATTCCTGTGTGTCCCCAATGTATATACGTTTGAAGCAAAGTATAATTTACTTTCATTACTAATGATGTGCTGGATGAAAGCTTTCAAGGTCTGAAACTTAATATTAAGTTATAATTTATTTTTATGAATTTTTCATAATTTTGTTACATTCTGCATTTCATTATATATATTAAAGATATGAGAAATGTTCCACAATATTTGTTGTTATTCTCTAGTCCCAAGCATATTAAATTAACTACAAAGCTCCACCCCCCTTCCCCCCTTTAAGTTTTTAGTTAAACTTTGGCAATGAAACGATTACAACTATACTAGCAGAAAGTGAGTGTTACATTATTACAAGGGGTTCCCACAATAGCGAATGGTGTATACAAAGATGAGAAAGTTCCAGAAACCGAATACTCTGCGCATTAATTTTATCTTATATTGAAGTAGTTGCATTATTGATGTGCTGGCTAGCAAAGATTCTTACAGCTTTAATTTACTGTCTCGTTCAGCTTTGCTCAATTGATTCAACTTTGCTAATGAAATCTGGTAAAAACTTTGTTAAATTTTTTAAATCAAACAAAATCAATCTACAGGAAATAAATATTCTGAATAAAGCAAAGCATATGAGCCTATCTGTGTTTATAAGTTGGTGTATTTGGGAATATTCTTGATACTGAAGAAAAATCAATAATTGGTGAAATAAAATATATTTTCAAGAAATTGTGGAGACAATACAATTGTAGATACACTTTGCACTGGAAATTAAATGATTTTTTAACATGTAGAAAGCAATGTAATAAAAGTTCAGAATATTATCACGATTTTATATATGATTAAAAGTCGTGGCCAAGTTTGAAACATACACAAATAATATTGAATAACGAAGACTTGAAAAAATGTTAAGACAAATTGAAATGGAATAGAACAGATATAAAATGTAAAATCCGAAAAATTAATTTACATTTTTATTTCCTGTTAATCGTGAAACATTGGTACAAATTTATAATAAAGTTGTATGTTAAAACATTAATTTCCAATTACGGGAATTCTTGGGAAGTGCCGGATATTATGTCTACAAATCATAATTTATTAAAACTACAAATATAAATTTAATGCATTCAGAATTTTGGCCGTCATACATTAATATGATGTATTAATAAAAGGGCCCAATTTAATTTACTACAGTGAATGTTGATTTGTCTCTCTGAAACGATGATTGGTAAGTAGTATCTTTCATAACAAAGAATATAAATGTCAACAAAGAATATGGCGCTCTCCGCAGGTATGTCACGTGTGAATATTTTAATCTTTGAATATATGACAGCTCTAGATCATAGCTTGAAGACTACTTTGTTTAAAAGATATAGTTTTTTAAACATTAAGTTTACTTTAATTACTTCAAATTTCAAGGAGAAAAACGTTTATTTTCTTTATAGCTAACATTCATTTCTTGCAACGAATTACGTTTTGTTCAATTATTTCAATGTGTATTCTCCTTTACTGATATAATTTGCATACTATACATTAATTTTTTAATATAGGATTACATTTATTCAATTCAATTACTTTGTTCATACTTCGTAAATTTATCTTCTCATGCAAGATTTCGTTCTCGTACAATCTATTTACATTCTAATGCATACCTTTAGTATATAGCTTAAAAGTTACTTATATGCCCCACGTATCCGCCCCTAACTCGTGATTGGTGCACAACTAGATACGTCACAGTCTGTGTTCACATGTATACAAAGAAGGAAAAATCCTGTTGTATTGGATTGGGGGATCATATTCCCCCTTTGGCGGGTAACAGGCTACATGAGGGTGATCCTGAACCAGGCAACTCGCCTTTAATAGCATAGGAAGGGACGAAAAGGGGGGATGTGGAAGGTAGCCAAGGGTTGACTAGGGCCCCTGGGCTATAGTGTAAGAATCCTACCCTGTGTTTCACCTAAAAGTGATGCAGGGAAGACCCTGGAAAACCAGCATCAGTTAGGTCGGGCTAGTGGGTACTACTGCTGCGCCCTTCTGATGACGGGAGACTGGATTGTTGTGAGAACGCAACAATCGCGCCTCTGTGCCTTGATCAGTATTGAGAGGCAGTTAGCTGACTGATCCAATGGGATCAGCAAACAACCCTTATTGTATGCCGAAGGTCTTTGACCTCTGTACATACACCTCTCAAACTACCCAAGGCTGTCTCAGCCTGCAGGAGTCTTAAATTATTGGATATGGACCGGGAGAGGGGGGGGGGAGGTAAAGAGGAAAACTTTGAAGGAGGAAACCAGCCCTGATGGACTTACCAGAATTGCACCTGGCTCTCACTCAATTCCCATCAGGATATCCTCCTGATCCTGATGAAGATATATTCCCCTTTAGCCTTACTTATTATATATATATAAGTATCCCCCCCCCCAAAAAAAAAATCGCATGGCAAACAATAAACTCTGTTGTGTACCAAATTTATCTGCAATTGTGAATTTTACATTAAGGAACTTTTATTTAAAACATTTATTTATTTTGCAGCCTTATCATTGAAATTGAGAGATGGAAATATTCCTTTATCCAAAAGGCTGTTTCTGGCAAAAAATGCGTTTGAGAGCCAAGAGCTTGACATTCAACAAAAAGAAAATATTATATTTCAATGGCTACTTGACTTAGCAAAATTATGTGAAACTGAAATTATGGTATGGGGAGTAATAAAAGAGTGCCTGGAAAGTAATCGTTTGCTACAAATAAGTAGCAATGATATTGGATCATCTGTCAAGTCTTTAATGATTAAGGTATGTATGTTTTTGTTGAATGTCATGGGAGAAAATTTTCCTTGTTCATCTGTTGTCTAAACATGTGACAATGCATCTATCAAAAATTCAATAAACTTAAGTTAAATACTTTAATCAAGTAGCTTGCTTGATTTCCCAGTACTTTATTGTTGTACATCAAAGTTAAAAAACGAATAGGATAGGTAATGACGTCTCACATAATTTTATATATCCATAATTATAAGTTGCCGACTAATATGTTTTGTGAGTGATAGACAACTTTCATTAGGTTTAATTTTTATTCTATCAATTTCCACATGCTTTAGCCATAAAAGTAACAATATGTTGTTCCAATTTTTATTTTATTAACATGCATTTTTTTACTAAAATATATTTCTGACTTAGTTAACTAGTTTATTTATTTGTAATGCAATGAAGTTGGACAAATATAAATTATTACTATAACACAATCTCAAGTTTTGAATACTTCGTTTTCTAGAAATACATCATTAACAAGACCTGGCTTCATTTTAAATTGGACAATTAATTTGATAAAAGAAAATCTTTCTGGACGTTTATTGTGATCAGCCTTTTTTGTTGATTAGAGCTCAGCCAGAAGTAGCGTCAAATCTTGCTGATAAATTGACAAATAGAAATTATTCTGCTCAACATTGATATTTTCTATATAGTAAAATACTGTTTTTGTCTTTGTATGTTCTTTATTAGGTAAAAGGAAATTAATGTTACTACTTTCTTAATATATCAACAAAGTTCAATTGACGGTTTATTTACTTTTCAGGTTATTGGGGAGACATTGCAATCTGTGAATGACTGTTCAGAAGAAATGGGTCAACTAGTTTTGTTTTGTGCTACTAAAGTATTAGGAAATACTATTTTCCAACAGTATTTGTCACGAATGATAGAAGAATTATTTTACTTATTGCAAACATTTTTTAATGCAATTGCAAGCAGTGATGGCATTGAAATTATGTACCGACAAGAGATGTTTATGATTGTAACTTCCCAATTAAATATTTTCAATAAAATGAATTTGATAAGGGGAAGATTAAACCCACGTTTGATAAAAGAAATTTTCCCCAGTTTACATCTGGCACTTAATGCTTTGGAATTAGGAAATTCAAATCATAATATGTATTTACAAATAGAAAAAGAATTTATCAAAACTATTCAGCACACCATCCTCTCTAAACAAGCTCTTAAAGACTGGTCGACTTTCATTAATTCACTCTTTGAAAGTGATGAAGTTACAACAAATGATACAATTATTTCTATTGTATCAATTTTTATTGACTATAGGAAATCTGTTACAGGTGATGTTTCTGTGAAGTTATATAATACAATTTTTAAATCTATTATTGGCTGTGCTGCTAAAGATCACCAGCAAACTTTTAAAACATTCTCCTTATTTTGTTTTCTAATTGGTTTCCAACCATTCGTTCATACTGGGGAAAATAAATATGTTCAAATTTTTACCTATAAGCATTTAAAGAAGCTGTCCAGTATTATTGACATTAAAAAACCTCGACCACCAAATATAGTGTCACTTGAAATTCTGAAACATTTAATTGATTCACTTGCCACTTTCCCCATAACTCTAGACACTATGTGTGGTAGTATATCTTTTGAAATGTGGCTTCAAGCTCTTACTATGTTGCTTGTTAAGGATATGCCATATGATGGAATGTTCACAGTTGTTTCCTCCTTGATGGAGATGTATCCCCTTAGTTTTGAAGCAAACTTGGGTATTATTTTAAAAACAATTATTTTTGATGCTAAGTATTGTGTTACTAAAAGTTATGTTATATTTTTTAAAACACTTATCCAAATATTTTCTAAACTACACCGTCTTCAAAAGTTAATTTCAAAGTTTTTACTAACAATAAAAGGGGTATTTACGGACACTGAGACACTTGCTCTGCCTTCAATAGATGACGTTTTACCTGAAGAATTCTTGTCTGATTTTGGAAAGAGTTTATTGCTGTTACCAAGTTCACAGATATGTGAACTTCTTAAAACTTTTATATACCATTTTAAGCAAGATTGTCTCCAAAGAATAAATGATGGTGATACAGGTATGTTTTTTGTTCATTGCCTAATCTACTTGGTTACTCATTTTATTTGATTGACATAATTTTTTATAGGTGATGGTTTTATTTTCTACATACAATTGTTCTCTGTAATTTTGAGCAAATTTTTGTGCAACATACGTATTGCTGAACACACTGTACCAGAGTTTGTGCTTCAAAAATTTTGTGTTTACTTGGATGAACTAAAAGTGTTATTGGGATCATTAGGCCAGGCCATTCTGCAATTGCAGCATGTAAGTATGTTTACTCTAAATATTTTTCAGATAATGACATTGTCGGACTAATTAAAATAGTTAATAAGGAAAAAGAGAGAAATTTAGTGGCTCACCTGAAGTGTGTAGTTGGCAGGTACAATGCTGAGTGTAGAGTTTGAATTTTCAGAAGCAGCCCCTCCCCTTCCTCATTATAATATTAGGAAAAGCATTCTGAGTGATGGCATGCCATTGGCCGTGCAGTCATATTTGCTGTGCGGATAGGTAGGTCAAGGTAGAGACCAAGAATTTATGGAATCTGGGGAGATCCACACATACAACCATATATTAACTCACATATAAATATATTTTCTTATAAATATATTCACATATTAACACATACGTGCAACAACACATTAACACATATATCCACATCTTAATACATACATACTAAAATGGATACATAAGTACATTGCGATTATGGGTGGTCAGTTTGGAAGAGGGAAGCAGGAAGGTTACTATTCTAGTGCATGTTGAATCTAGGGCTTTGTCTTGTCTGGTGAATTAAAAGCGAATTTCCCAACTTTCTCCCACATGTTCTATCCTTACACCCTATATATATACAGGAATTACCAGAGAAACACTGTTTGTTTTTCGAGTTATCATACTTATCTAGTTTTTTTTTCAGGCCATTAATTACAATTCTTTCTTCAGGTTATGAAGGTATCGATAAATTTTGTAGTGGTGTTTACATGTGGTGGAAATTATTCTTCAGAATATTTTCTACTCTTACTATGTATAGATAGTTTACATAGAAATGGTTTCGCATATTGTTTGTTCTTCCTTTCAGAAACCTAAACTGATGGTGGCATTTTTGAAGATGTGTCATAGTTGGGGTCAGCTTTCTGTTTTACTACGTCACTACGGCACAGAAATTACTTCATCTAAAGTGAATAATAAAAAACCATATGAATCGGTTATTAACAATTCTGATTTTTCTAATTTGCATTCATACTTGTCAGCAGAACAGTGGAATTTAATAGCTCAGAGAATAAACAACTTTGGTGAAGTACCTTGCAAAGATATGCTGGTAAGTTTAGTTTAGTGAAATACATATTTATTAAGTAACATATTTTGGACAAGTGGCAAAGCTACACATTGGTTAGAAAAAAAGATAGAAATATATGGGAGAAAGGCAGGAAATTCACTTTTCCAATCATATGTACAGGATAGTATTATGCTCAAAGAAATACATGTGTTAAGCAAAGAAAGGAATGGAAGGAGAAAGAAAGACTGAAACTATTCTATATGGTCTCTTCTCTATCCATCCTACCTTGAAAAAATGTTTGGTTAGTCGTACTCAATGTGGTGGCTGAAACGGTAAGACGCATGTCGTGGATCTAGTGACAGTTACACTTCTGATTTCATGTATCCAGGTTTGAGTCCTGGCTGTATTGAATATTTTCAGTCCTTCTTCTTCCATTCCTTGAAATTTCATCAGAAGATAATGAAGAGCATACACATGTAAACGTGTATGTTTACATGAAACAAACCTTTTTTTATATATTCATGGATCCCATAAATTCTGCCTGCTTTGTATTTGTGGTACATTGAATTTAAAGTTTATTATCTGCATTAAAATCAACATTTTGTAGATGTTTATAATATGAAGTTATAGGAAAATCCTTCTTATTTATTTCATATGGGGTATCAATAAAAGTATTTCAATAAAGATTCTAAGTCAGATAAATTTGCTTCACAGATCAGTTGATATCACTTTTTAAATATAGTATGTTGATTAATGTATAATGTGAAACACAAGATGTAGAATTATGATTAGGAATATTGAAAACTATGTGCTTTAATATTGAATTTTGTCTTCACAGAATAAAATGGTTCTTCAAAAATTACAAGCATCACTACTGTTTAATGAGCTTAATAATATATCTTCACAAACTCAAAAGACTCTTATAAACCATCTGACAAGCAATTTAAGTGATATTAACTTTTTGCAGTTGAATGGAATTTTATCAGAGTTGTCACAACCTGACAGTGATGTAGCTATAAATCATGTGCATGTAATACTTAAAGAATTAATTGCAAATGAAGACAGTTTGAATTGTGCTTTACAGTTATCATCTTTTGAAGAGAACAGGTACACTAAGTCTTAAAAATACTATCCTGGCATAAAATGAACAAATAAAATTAATCTTTCTTTTGTTGCAGGGTTATTACAACTGCTGTTACATGGTGTATATTTGAGAATATTAGAAAGCTTTTTAACAAAACTAAACGCAAATTGGATAATTCAATTGATACCTCATTTTCACAAATTCGTTTGGCCAGGGAAATTCTCTCTCTTATTACACCCAATTTGTTTACACATGATAATGAAGAAGATAGCACAGTTTTACCTTCAATATTAGAAAAAATGACATGTCAGATTAATAATACTTTAATAACAATTGACAAACAATCATGTTTGATGAATAAAGGAATTGCAATTAATTTTGATTTGCTAAAAAAACATTTAGAATTGTTGCTGAAGTTACCATTGATACATTTTTATAAAGAACAAAAATCCGTATTATTCTTGAGTATTTTGGGAATATGTATTAATATTATAGGAATGAAACAAATGGAAGAAGTTGCAGTTGTATGTATGAAACTCATGATTGGTAAGTAAACATGTTTATAGTAGATAGAATTTGGCTCTTAGTAACTATCTATTTTATATGCAAGGAATTGAAATCGGTTTGTTATTCATAATTGAGTAGTATTCATATCATATTAAAATTGAAGTAATATGCCATTACAAAACTCATTAAATCTGCAAACAATAATCACATTGGTAGGTAGTTTATCTATGAAATATTGAATTTATTGTGAAGAAAATCTTGATTCATCTTAGGGTAATTGCTGTCTTGTGTATTAATCTATAAATTATTATTATTTTATTCTGTTTTTGTTTCTCCCTTCCTGTATATCACTTGATCCCAATTCTCCTTCATAGTTCACATTCACCATAGAATAACCAAACAGTATTATGTCTTAAAAATTTTATATTAATGTATTGACATTTTCACATATTGTTTATTGAATCCATTGAAGTAAAAACATTACTTCATAGTTTTCTGACTTAAAGTTTACGATAAATAAAAAGACGACCAATAAACCAGGAGATAATTTTATTATTATATAATTTATATAAATACGATGTTTCATCTCTCTTTTCACTGGGCATACATCATGTAAATACTTCAATACATTTAATAATCATTTTGGCTGAGGGAGTCAAGGGGTGAAGGACATGAATTGCTAAATGTTTTGTTTGATGAAGTCTCTAAAGGGATACAAAATGCTGTATTTATAGTAATTGTATTAAAAATTAATTAAATAGTAATATTATATGCTGACTTATTGCTTGTCTTTTTATTTATTAAAATCATTTACTATTAATTTTGTTTTGTCTTAACAATTTTATTGAACATTGATTTTGAAGGGCAGTTGGATCATTAATTTACTGCAAGATTTTTTTTTTACTATATGACTTTTAAATTAGGTAAAATATTTTTGTAACCTTACTATTTAACTGTCTCCATTCTTAAGTTAACCATCAGCATGATCAATTGTTAAATACTTTGTACGATACATTTCAATTCATTATAATAAATATTTTGATATTGTAGGCTTATTAGAATCTGATAATGCACGTAGGCTTTGTAGTTCATTGAAAGTTGGAATTCTGATTCCATGGATCAACAGTATTAATTTACCAAGCACTTATAATTCAATTCAAAATCAGTTTGTGCAACAAATGACGCAACTTGTTGTGAGTGGCCCATTAGATCAAATAAAAGATGATCTTGTGTTACTGGATTCTGAAGATGTTTTATATGGCACTAAAAATTGGTCAATGGTGTGCTGCCTTCTTCATGCTCTTAACAAGGTATTTTATGAATAATTTTTGTATTTAATATATTTAAATTAAATAGCTAGTCTATTATACCACTATGTTTTCAGTCAACATAATTTTTTAAAAGTTTAATATTCTCCATCAAAATTAATGTAAAATTGTAAAATGTGTTGCATTTTGATAGAAAAATTACTCAAATTTATGATATGTAATGCAACTTATTTTTTTATACATTATACATTCTTTTTAAAATAAAGATGACTTGGGATATGTTTCTGCCTATGCTTAAGAATTTGGTAAAGAGAGAGAAACCGTATTGATTTGTATCTAAATTTGTAGCACATGTAAGCTTCTGTGTTCCAGTTTACATTATCAAAGGCTTGTTCTAAATCTACAAGTAGCATGAATGCAGGCCTGTTTTTTCTTATTTTGTCTTCTAAAATTAGACACAGAGTCAATATTGCTTCTCTTGTTCCTACATTCTTTGTAAAACCAAAGTGATATTCTCCTAACTGCATTCTATTTGACGTTCCATCCTCCTATATACTATTTTAATTAATATTTTGCATGCATGGGATAATAAAATAATTGTCTTGTGCTGTTCGCATTTATCAGCCCCAGTCTTCTTTGGTATGGGTGTAATTATGTTGTAACTAAAATTATCTGCTATTCTTCCTGTTTTGTAGATTTTGCAAACTATTCTGAAAGGGCAATATATTGCTTCTTTGCTTGATGATGTTATCAACTCTGCTGAAATGTTATTAATTCCTGGCATATTACCATTGCTCATATCTTTCAGTGCCGTGTCAAACTCTGACCTTAAAATTTTGTCCTCCAACTCTTCATCATCTACCTCCTCATCTTCTGGTATTAATGACTGATCTAGATTTCCACCATGATACGCTCCTCTAGATATTCCTTCCATCCTTCCACTTTTTTTCTTTATCTATAATTGGCTTCTCATCTGCTCTCCTGATGTTCTTGATATTAATTTTCCTCTCTCCAAATGTTTCTTTGATTTCCCCTTCACCATTAAATCTTCAACCACTTTGCATTTATCTTGGAGCCAAATATCGTTGGATGCTTTGCTACCTCCTAGCTCATTCTTCAAGTGTCTGTACTGCTCTTATCATTTTCATCTCTGGGGGTTTTTATATTTATGTCTTTCATCAGTCATTTTTATTATTTCTTGTGTTATTCATGATTTTCTATTTGTTTGATCTATTCTTCCTAGATTTTTGTCATCTGCTCTAGTCATTTCTTCCTTCAAGAGTGCCCATTTTTTTCCTATATTCTTTGTTTCAATTCCTTTCTTGAGTTTCTATCTCTCCTAACAGCGGTCATTTTGACATAAAAATTCACCATATTATAATCTGTTCATTATTACAGATTATCAAAATTAATTTATTATGCAGAATTTATTAAGGCAAATCTATAACACAATAATTATATTTAAAACCTCTGTTTATATTAAGAAAAATTTATTATTATACTTTAAATTTTGAAATTTACTTTTATTATGACTGTCTTCTGAGTATTTGATAAATCCTATGTTAACTACTTTTTAACACTCTAAAACAACTGTTGTATATCATTCTACTATCGTATGTCACTGTTCCATCTTCAACACCTCACAACAATACAAAATGATTGCCGAACACAGATTGTCCCAATTCCCTGTTCTGCGTAACTTCACTACAAGCTGTTTAAACACTTGTGGCCTAACAAAATTAATTTATCATATTAAAACCTCTGATAAGGAGTATAATGAGATGTAATCAATGTCACGCTGTATTTGATATAGGACTTGTGTTGTTGTATATTTGAGTTTTTCTATCTGTTAATATTAATTAATATGAACATTATTTTCCTATGTTTTAGAAAAGAAAACGTCATATTAAAACTGAAGAGCGTGAAATTTGGAAAAAACATCAAAAACGTTTATCACAGAAGTTAATGAAATTTATAAAGTCCAGTATTGTGGAAAATGAAGCAATGGCTCTGAATTTACTCAAAGAATATAACCTAATTGTGATGAGTAGTTTAGCAAGTAACAAAGCTACGAGAATTGTGAAAGCAGCAAAACACCTTCCCAGATTCTTCAATATAGCAGTTAGTAATTAATCAAAATACTTTTAAATTTACATTGTGCAAAATCAGTAAAAATTAGATACAAACTTCCAATTCAATTTCTCACTTATTTGCTATTATAGTTGATTTAACCAATATTTGTTGTAGCATAATATTTACTAGTGTACATAGTCTCTATATTAGTTTCTTTCATTTATAACATAAAATATACTGTAGAAGTAGCATGTCATGCCAAGTAGACCCAATTTAAGTCTCGAAATTTTGTCAAGTATGTATGTTTCAAGAAGTATTTGGTTGGCTTCAGATTTTATTAAGATCATTACATACGTTATCCACAGAAGTCAAGAAATCAAAACCTAAGTTGTCAAGTGAGAAAACATTCTAGTGTAGAAATTGATGATACAATAGATCTAATACATACCTGAAACCAGCAAAAAAATTATTATGGAGGACTGCCACATTTTGTGTTTATGAGGTGTTACAAAATATAATTCCAGCAGAAAATTGCCAATGTCATTGGCGTTTTTTTTATAAAAAGCTTTTTTAGATAATGCTAGTTTATATTTTGAAAGTGTTCATGACATTGGTGAATGACTTACCACTCATTAGAAAACACTGACTGACTGTTCCTCTGATTATTCCTTCTGAAAAAATTGTTTTATGTCACTTGGGCTGAATCTCTTAAATTTCATTCACTAATCTCCAATTTATCCACTGCTTTGACTTTCAAAAATGAAAAAAAAGTCCCATATGCAGCCATGTTAGATAAAATATTGCTCCAATATAACTTGAGTTGATAATAGTTGTGGATACATCTTGAAGTCTAGACCTAGTCTTTTTACACATTCTAGTGACTGTCTAACAGAAGGTGGGTATTTAGTAAGTAATATTAAATTAAGTATTTATCATGAGAAAAACTAAGAACAAAATTATTCTATTTTTACTGTAGCATAAACGTGTGTATATTTTCTGTTGTAATTGAAGACATTTTTTTTAATTTACAGCTCAATTCATTGACCAATTCTGTTGGTAATCCTGAAGTAGCACTCGATTTCTTGTCCAATGTTTTTCAACATCATGCTGCTTTATACAACTTTCTGCCAAATGATTACTTGCTCAATAGTTGGAAAGCTTTAGTTAAAGTGGAAACAACAGAAACTATTGCTAATATTTTAAAGTTAGTTATTCAAAATGCAAAATTGGAAGAATTTGAGAAGATAGGACAAAATCTTGTTATTAATACAGTAAGTTTATAACTGATCAAAAATTCAATACATTTTATATCCATAAATAATATTGTTTGATTTTTAAATGTATTTTGTTTTTTTCTTTTATTTTACTTATGCATAAATAGGTGTAAGATTTTGTTCTGTATACTGTGGCTATTAATGAATCTGTTGTATTTTGTTTTTGGCAGAACTTACCCATTCCAATATTTTCAGAAGTATTAACCAAGTCTTATTTCATAATATGTTTCCAACGAGTGTATGCAAGGAGACAGTTGCAATATCAAACCCTGAGCTGTAGTAAAGAAAAAGAACCATTTAACTTATCCATAAACACATTTATAACTGGCTTTTAAGCTATAAATTCTGAATAGTTAAAGTTTTTATTACATCTGTCTTTGTACTTATTCAGATTGTAATCTTTGTAGTGTATAGCAACGGAGTGCCTGTGGGAGTTTTCTCTTGCAGGCATTTCTTCCCCAGATTTACTGCTGAGCTCACCTGATTCCATCAGGAATGCCTCGTACTCTCTGGTTTTTCAAAGTTCTCACATGCCACAGCACCTTCACTTATTTTAGGAGCTTATGTACCTGGGTCTAAGACCTTGGGCATATGATAAGAGTTGTTTGCTGATCCCATTGGATCAGTCAGCCAACTGCCTCCTAAAATGGGTTGAGACATGGAGAAGGACCCCACAGCGAACTCGTCTCCCGTCATTCGGAAGGGTGTGATAATAGTACCCAATGCCTGGCCTACCTGATGCAGGTTTTCTAGGTTTTTCCCTGCATCTTTTTAGGTGAAACACCAGGTAGGATCGTTAAACTATAGTCTGGAGGCCCTAGTCAACCCTTGGCTACCTTTCTTTACTCTCCATATTCCCCCTTGTCAATTCCCTTCCTATGCTATTAAAGGGGAGTTGCCTGTTTCAGGATCACCCTCAAGTAACCTGTTAACCAATAAAAATTGCAGTGTATATTGAAAATATATCTTCCTTGTTTCATATTTTTTAAAAAATTGTGTGCATCTTTGTTTGTTGAGAGTAAGTTAGCTTAACTTTAAAACATTGTTAAGAACTACATTTTTCACAATTAGTTAAGTGCTTTCTAAAGTTACCTTTTTTTTTCTTTCAGAAAGCTGTTCTTGAAAAACAATGTGATAGAACTACATTAAAACACATGTTAGGTCTATGGCAACCAATTGTTCTGAGTACTATTAGCAGTGTTAAAAATAGAGTACGGGGGACAAAATTGGAAGCACTCGCTACTTTATTATTGCATTATGTTGTTAAACCCAAAAGTGAATTAGATTTTACTGATCTATTCAAGTTTCTGACACTTGCTGTTAATCAACCACAGGTAATAGGACTTTTATAACTTTTTTTTATAAATGGTTTAATTTTGTGTTTTTTATAATTTAGATACAGGTTATAATAGTTTCGTAAGTCACCGAGAGATGTACTTTTATAATTTTTTCATGTGAATTCTTTATCTAAGGGAAAATTTGATGAATCAGAACAGTTAGTCATTAATCAATTTAAATTCTTAAATTTAATAATTGTTCTAACAGATATCTTTTGCTTCCAGATTCATGTTCCTCCTGCACTCTTAGATTTATGTTTCACTTCAGTGAACGCTTCTCCATTAATATCGCTCAACACAGTTTCAGATTTTGTAATATTGGCTGATAGTGCCATTGAATTGTTAAGTTCATTATTACTACGAAGAACATCTTTGACCTTGGATAGAATCCCAATTTTATTGCAGTGTTTTAGAGTTCTTGTTGAGGCATCAGTGAAATTGGGAAATGTTGAGAAAGAAATGTCAGCAGAAGATAAACTAAAATTATCTAATTCAGTTCACAGTTTGGAAAAGTAAGGATGGACTTTATTCATAGACATACATTAAAAAGTTTTTTATTGTTAGAACTGTGTTACATATAATTTAAGAATAATCTCTACATTCTCGTTACTCTAGGATCCTGGGTGATCATACTCCATTCTAATAATACATTCCTTTTAAAAATTGTTATGGTATTCATTTCATTATTAACCATATAATTAGCAGGTCTTGACTTATGTTCACTTCATTTCACTTTTCTGAGCTGTACTCACTAATAACCTTTTCTTCGTTCCACCCCATAAATCTGAAGAGCTTAGTTAGTCAACAAATTAGGCAAGTATAGAAGATGTGGGTGTCCACTTGTCTGAATTTCTGTTTCTCACTTCTGCATCCAGCATTGTTCCATGATGTAGAATCAGTTCTCAGTCTTCTACAACATTTTGATGGCTTTGCCAGAAGCTGATGGCAAAGCCAATTATTGAAATGTCTTTTTATGCGAGTTCCACTCGGTTAGAAGCCCGAGAACTGTTTATACAAACAGTTCACTGAGAAAAACTTCAATCTTTACAGTTCCGTGATATTTATCACATAATTATCCTAGTAAAAATTGTTGCAAGGGCTAATGTAGCATATAAAAAACTTGCTAGCTCAACTCAACATACAGCTTTCATCTTAAGAGAATATGATGCATAATTACCTATCTGAAAACGCATGACCTGCTGTAAAACAACCAATATAACCTTAGTCATGTATATCATAGTCTCATGCACAGGCATACAAAATCAAAAAATGGCTGGCTTTCTTTCAACATGAAAAACTAATTTATTCTTTAGTAGATTTGATATACAATTAGGTGAAGTTAACTATTATAGTTATTGTGGTTATAAAATCATGTCAGACATTTGACATAGTGCTTGTGTTTAAGTTTTGTGAGCCATGAAGAAAGCAAATTTTTATATACAAATACATGCGAACGTAATGACCTTGATTCTCTTAATCTAACAATGTAAAGCAATTAAAAGTAGTTTTAAATGTGTAATCTTTTTTGTATGTTCAAAATTTTAATATTTATATATAATTTCAGGTTAACTAAAACTATGGTTAAATTTAAAAAGGATTTTTCACGTATCAGCCCATATATTGTTGGAGATATCTTACAAAAGTTTTTGAAAAATGTTGTACATCCAGCAATAAAGGTATTCAATTGAAATTTAAGTTATAATATAATAAGAAGAAATGCAACATTATTGCAGACAATCTTTAGGATATAAAACAATGTTTTACTATATATTTAAATCTCAGTCTTCTTTTTCTTGATTCATTAAATGTGTCAATAATCCTACCAATAGATTTATCACTATGAATTTTTTTTGTAAAATTAATAGTTCAAATTGTGTCTCTTGTTATATTGACTAAATTAAAAAAAAGGTCTTTGATGACAATAATTAAAGAACAAAAATCTAATTTTAAGCTGTTAATCTGTAAACACTATCCTCTCGCTAAGCATTGTGTTAAATTTTGACCACAGTTTTGATTTTGACAATGCAGCTCTTTTAAACAGAACAGTATCACCATAGAAGATTAATTTCTGAAATGTTTTATATTAAAAATTAACCGTATACTGTTAATATTTAGCATGACACAGAATTTCTAACACAAGTTATGTGATATCTTATTTACGTTTTGGCCTTTTTCTGTATTTATATTTGATTTATATCTTGCATTTGTTTTCAGTACTTATGTTTTCACCATTAGATAAAGACACTAAGTTGGGTCCAAACATATCGTACTTTTTAATGTTCTTTGTAATTGTTTCTCATTGTAAAGATTGTCTGCAACAATCTAAGAACTAATAATTGTATATGTTGTTTACTGCAAACCCATAATAGGTATTTGAATAGCAGATCTCATTTGAAAGAAGATTAGAACTCTTCATGTTTTTAGCTTGTAATATTTTAGTTTTAACTGTCTTTCTTAATTACAAGAGAGATCTGATTTCATCATGAGGCAAATATGGCTAACTGACTTGACTTTTATGTATACCTTCATCAGAAACCTTGAAAGTACAATTGGATTTTTATATTCTACCCTTTATAATAATAATTTAATTTATAAATCATTTTGGATTTACATCTAAATAATAATATGCATAAATTTAATTATTAGTTGATTTTGTGTATCCAGGTTCTAGTCCTGGCTGTATAGAATATTTTCAGTTTTTCTTCTTCCATTCCTTTCTTTGAGGAGCTTATAGATTAAAAATTTATAATATAAAGATGCTTTAATTGAATTTTATTTTTAATTTCCAGTTTCATCTACAGAATACTGTTAACAGTTTCTTGAGTTTGTTTGATCAGCATGCAGTGTCATTTGTGATGCAAATTTTACCTCCAGCTTCTAAGGAAGTTTTTAAGTCAATGTATGAAATGTATAAGAAGTATCACAAGTTTACTGGAAAACTGTGATGTGCAAAATATTTTCCAGATTATTAAATTGTTATTGTTGTAAATATTTTTGAATGGTGCTAATAATCTTGTAAATGAATTTGTATCAATATTTTTATATCCTAATTAAATAAACAAGATATATTAATTTTAGTTTCTAGTTTCATTCATCAATGATACAGCATAGGGAACTGAATGTTTTTGTCAATATTTTTATATCCTAATTAAATAAACAAGATATATTAATTTTAGTTTCTAGTTTCATTCATCAATGAGACAGCATAGGGAACTGAATGTTTTTGTCTCTCATCACCTTCGTCTTGACAATGAAATATTAATCAGTTACATTTCAACTCCTTTGTTATGTAATGAGCTTATCACATTTCATGTGAGCCCACAAGTTATAATTGTATGCTCTGAAATCACTCCTTGAATTAATTCAAAAAAGGTCACTCCACCACAATAACCTCAAGAATTAATATCGGAAACTACAAGGTCTTATGTCGTGTTTTGTGTGGCCAAACTTTAATGTCTTGGTGTCTGTTTACTGTCCTGGCATATGACCAGAACTACTCTTCTCTCCCTTAAGTTACTGGAAGTATTTTTACTCCATTATGTACGGGATGTATTACTGACTCCTTTAAGACACCAGGAATTTTTTTTACTATTTAAAATCACTGGTCTTATTTTTACTTTGTTGAGGAACTGGTAGGTTACTTAACTCTTCAGATACTGGTCATAATTTTTAGTCCCTTGAAGTATCGGAGAGGAATTCTTGACACTATTAAGATATTGTTCATCCATATCTAAGATAAGTGTAAGTTCACCTAACCTATCAGCACAAGTCTAGCAGAAGATGAGGAGGAGTAAATGGTTTGAAAAACGCAATGCTCCAAATGCTGGTTAAGTCAGATTTTTGGGTTTGTCAAATAAATTCATTTTATTGACTAATATAAATATTTACCTGAGCAATGATGCGTGCTCAGCTCACTATTAATAAAAATTAACTAGAATAATTTTGAAAAGCATATCAAAATTTTTTCATAACATACCTTAGATTTGTCATATGACTGTAAAAGTTACATCTGTTAGTTACAGCAATACAAGGTCTGTAACTATTAAAGACTTTACAAGAAACGAGATTCCAGTAAAAATATAATTTTTATTTATCATATTATTGGAAATCACAATTGAAATAAATGAGTATATAATAAATACATTTTGATTTATTTAACTTCTGAAACATGTAGTGCTTATCTATAATATGCATTAATAATACACAATTGAATTTCATTTAGTTGAATATATTTCTCAAAGGACCACAGTTTTTTAATTAAACTGTGTAAATTATCTTCTTATAATTTAAATAACACTGGAAAGCAATATTAAGCTTTCATTCTTATAAATATAAGAATTCTCTTCTTCTTTTTTCACTCATAGACTCGCTATTGGTCAAAATCGTTCCCAATCAGGCCAGATAACTGAAATATTTATAAATGCCCAACAGAATTACTTTATGCTTATTGCCAAAGTGGGTCATGTAATATTAATGCAAGGGTAGATTATGTGATTATCTTCCTGATGGCGTTCACAGAATTGTGATATTCTCATACATGCTTCTTTAAGTTGTTCTATAGGAGCTGTCAATACTAGTCGTATATAGTTTGGATAGTCAAAACACTGGAAAACAAAAATTGTGGTTGAATGATTTATTAATACACTAGAATATTTATAACTACCAAACACAATTAAATGAAAGATATATTTTAATATTTGAAGTTAAATGGATATAGAAAATACTAATTAGTTCACTATTTCATTAATAATACTAAAATTGAAAAAATGTGCATTTTATGTATTATTCATTTTCCTGTAGTAAAAAAGATTTTTACAATAATAATAATTATTATTATTTATAATTTCTGGTTGTATGAATTGCTTCATCAGAAGCCTATGGTCATATTAATAAGTTTGTCTTATTTTCAAATTTACCTGGCCAGGTAAACAAAAGATACTTTCTTCAGTCATCAGATGTTCTACAAAGCTTACATCAGACTCAAATTTAGGAAATAGGTCAGTGAAAATACCAACCTGGAAAGAAGATTCAGGGACAGATGTTACAAAAATATGTAAGCAATCAATAGTATTTTTAGGACATTAATAATAATATGGATGGTTAATTTTCATTGAATTGAACTAAACAGTGATTTCGTATTATTATTCAATTTTTCCAAGTATTTGCAAACACTACCATGGTTAATTTTCTATTGATTTCTTAAGACAATACATTATCTATGTTCATTATACATTTTGTATTTTATTAGGCTGAAACAACATTATTTACCATCATATACATAGCTCCTTGTGGCATGACTGGCCGAAGTCCTTTCACTTTGTAGAGTAGGTCATAAACCAATTCAGCATGCCTCTATCTCAAAAATAAAACAAAATAAAAAATCAAATTAGATCAAACTCATGCCATTAAATAATTGACAACAATTTCTCTAAATTAAATATATGTTGTAAATCCGAAAATTTAAAGAACTCCAAACCTTACAAGGTGCCTACCATCTATGTACCTCAGGTAAGTTTTCTTCTTTCTATCTCTCTTTCCTTTCTTTATTAATTGTTATATATTAGTTTAATCAAAATGAAAAATAAAATTACAAAATTTACCTGTAGAATATCTATAGTATCATCATAAAATGATTGTGGTGTATTGTTGAGAATTGATGGCAGTGCTCCCTGTACTATTGTATTACTGCCAATAGTTCGCTGGCTCAGGCAGAGAAGAGCTCTACGTATCTAAAATTTCAAGAGAGTATATTTTAGATTTATATGTGTATGTAGACTTTTGAAAGAAAAATGTCTCATTATGTGGCATTAATAATTTTTGTAGGTTACCTCATTATCTAGTCTATTATTCCTGTCATGAATAATGATCCAACCCATTCTCCAGCCAGGAACTAAGAACCTGTAACATTTGTTGGTATACTTGTAGCAATTCAATCTTTGTTTACTTTAATCTTAATTTTACTTTATTAACAGGAATTTTATTTATGAACCAGTACATCATATAACACAGTTTTAGATTTTAATATGTTGAGAGTTGTGCCAGTATGAATAACTGTTAGTGTCTAATCGGCTGATTGTCCTAAAGAATTTATACCTGGAAGAGAAAGAAGGGAAGATTCCTGGCATCTATGTCAATATGTATAGGTTTGCATATAGCTATAGGTGAAAATTATTTAACATTGTTGTAGATATTTGGAGAAATGGTGATGTGCAAACACCTCCTAAGCCAGGAGGAGAAACTATAGTGGTACCCCTCACAAAATAATGACTGACGGCAGTTTCATGAGGATTTATCGAGGAATGGGAAAGTGTTTTTAGTGTGGTAGAAACCCTACAATTTTTCACTTACCCACTAATTTTAAAAAGAAAAAATAGTCACACAAATATATGAAATACATTTCATAGGATTTCTATCCAGACAGCATCAGTTGACTTATATTTAATCGAAAGTAGGAACAAGGTAAAATTTTGAGAGCCTGAGCTTCCATCCTCAGGATCGTTTGAATGGTCTTCAGGAAGGGGGCTCAGGTTCTTGAAAATTGTACATGTTACTACTTCACAACTTGATGACACCTACTATCTATGCAGTTCATACATTCTTTGAAGAAGGGAGCTTAGGGAAGTACAAGATTCAAATTTTGTACTTTCTTGCATGTTGACACCATCTATGAAATTAAGGTAAGCCAATGACTGCTTTTTGTCTCTTTCCTACCCAATTCTCTATTTCTCTTTCCTGTCCTTATTGTTTTAATTAGTCTAACAATGTCATTTTATGATGTGTATATAGAGAAACTGTAAGCAGCAGTTGACTTAACTACGTCCCTGGAAGTCTGTGCCTACCGTCAAAATGAGAGTGTAATCAGCAAAGTAATTTTAAAAATTCTGTTGAAGAAATAGAGAGATAGGTGGTTTTTCCTTAATTATAGATAGTCCTGGGATGGTTTATAAAGGACTAGTGTTGAATATGAGACACACAATTCTGGCACCAAAGTTTGAGTTGGGTAATGTGACAAATTCAGCCTCATATTACATATTTAAAATAGTTCATCATCTCAGCTCACTATTCTCAATATTATAATCAAACAACATAAGATGCATGAATATTTTTATAATAATCACAATGGTTTTATACATTTTCCACTAACCGTTTAGTGAGACCACTGCAAGATAAAATAGGCACATCTTCAGATAATGATGCTAGTGAGTGAAACTCCTGGCCATGAAATACCTGAAACCAGTAATACTACTTAAATAAAGTGTCATCAGCTATAACAGGTTGATGTATTAATTATAACCACAATGTTTGTGAAATGTTGGGAACAAGCTGCATTCAAATGTTTCACATATACAATTTGGAAATCACATGAAAAATAAAAACATGTATGTGATAATTATATATTATTCACTAATAAAAAGCAAAGTTTTAGGAAATTTATGACTGCAGTTTAAATAATGTTTTATCTATAATTAGAAACAAATATTCTTGCATTCAATAGCTAAAATGTTAAATTATGGTAAGAATATAAGAATAGGAATGAAAATATGGTGATAATAATATCCTGACTTAGATGACTATTTGATATAACCTAAATTCAGAAGCAGGTTGAGGATTTCATTAGTAGAATTTGAAACATGAACAGTAGAACAGAATTCTTACCAGATGTTCATAGATCTCATCAGCAATAATTGGTACATGATGTCTGGAAGCCACCCTCAGGATTTCTTTCAAATGATCAGCCTTGAACACAGAACCGCATGGGTTGGATGGGTTGCAGATGACAAGTGCTGCAGTATTTGAATCCAGGAGAGACTCGAGGTGTTGAACATCCACTTCCCAATCACACTGAGGCTATTTTTTTTACATAAAAACATTAACAATGACATGCTGTCGTGAGGATGAGAACTGAATTAATTAGTGAGCAATTCTGTGTTAAAGAAATTATTAATTAATTAACGTGTAATATACTTCTGTATATGTGAAACTCCCACATTTCAATCTAAATACGTTTTTTAATATTTACTTCGAATCTGAGATTATATGAATTCATGAGACATTTAAGTATAGGGGCACATTCATTAATCAATAATTTTAACATTGCTCATTTTGAAAATGAGTTAACTCCATGTTCATCTTGAAATATCTTCAAACAAAATAAAAAAAATTGTAATTTTTGTGTGGTGCCTCACTCAATGGTAACTAATATTTCAACATTTTCTATTTCATAAAGAAAAACCTAACATTGAGCATTAATAGTCTGGGTAACAAAACATTATTATAGATAATTTTCAACTCAAAGTTTGGTTAAACAAATGTATTTGAGTGTCCACGGTGGCAGTTTATCATCCCTTTAAACAGTGATATACATTTGGGGTGATTAAATCTTTAAGTGGTCTGAATACTGAACGTTTTGATTTTCAAGTAAAACTAAAGTTTCCTGTGTAAATTTAAATTTGCTCTTTTGGTCTATTTTATGTTTTCTTCTGTGCCCCCCAAAAAATCACATTGACAGTTTATTTTTTACAATTATGTGGAAATTCTGAAATCACCAATATATTTATCCAATGGTTATTTTATTACAATCCTGGTTTGACCTTATATATGTGATAGTTTACATATTTACATTGTAAATGTAACACAGACACACTAAAAGTCAGAAACAGAAAAATTTAATTAGAATATGTTTTGTCTCCAAACTTTACGGACCTTCTCATTTCTTTCATTAAAATAATACAAAAATTGCTTGTTGCTCCTGCAAATACAATTACTTTATTTATATTTACATTGTAGTCTATTAATTCATTGTCAAAATTTTAAAACCAAGGCAACTTGCTGAAATTTCATATTACAGAAGCCATTACATAAATTTTGATGTTTTGGTTACTATTAAAATTTAGATAATTAATACTGTTTTGGAAAATGTTTTTGTATAAATATATTTATTTTGAAATATTATTACACAATTTGGTTTCAAAATTTTTAAATTCAAATTGTATCTTCTGTTACTATACAAATAATTTGTATCACTTCATACTTACCAGCAAATTATATGAACGCACTTCGATGCCTGAAGTATGGGCTAGAGTCTTATACAGAGGGAAACCAGGTCTGGGAATGAGGATGTTTTGCCCAGGGTTTGCCAGAGCTGTGATGCAAAGGTCAAGAGCACTGGAACATCCACTGCACAGAATCACATCCTAAACACACATACATAAAAACATTTCTGAATTGAACATTGCTGGACATTGGTCATTTATACACCAAAAAATAGCAATTCATCAAGGCTATTTAAATGATTTTGTAGGACAGCAGTAGCTATATGAAGGTCATTATCTGCAGATAAAATTGCAGTTTCAACAGCGTAGTTGTGTTATCTGTTTCAGGGATGTCCGCTGTAAATATAAGGTATAAAAGCGGTCCCAGGACACTACCCTGTGGTACTCCAGAAGTAATGGAAATTTCATTGTTACACTTAGTTTGAAAAGAGCGATTTTAAGATTAGGTAATAATCAGTGGGAATGGAAAGATAAGTTTGTAAAGTAAGCCAACGTGCCAAATATAGTCAATTGCTTGTGAGAAAGCTGCAACATATACTTTTTTCTTCTAATACCTTTACTATTTCATTCACAATTCTGTGACACTGATGTATCGTAGAGTGGCGTGTAAATTTCTTGTTGAACTTATGATGACGAGAATCGTTTGATAGGATGTGTCATCGGGTAAGGTGCATCCAGAAACGTGTATAAATAACTAAAATGCAGAAATTTATTTTACTTCTAGAGCTCAACGTCAAGGTTATTCACTTGTAAACATAAATGCCTGGTGCAAGTTTGTTGTTGTTTACCAATAAACTCCGTCGCTGCGTCATTGTTGTTGTTAGTCGTGAAGAATTCTTTTCAGTTATGAGAAAAATATTATTGAACGATTAAAGTTGGATTTAGACCAACAAGAGACCAGTTTCGTAAGTTATGCAAGGAATCAGGTGATCGCGAGGGCCAAGGACGAGATTAAAGGCCAACAGGTTTGATATTTGTCGGGCCGATCATTTCCTTCGACGCAGTCGGCGACGTAGAACTTTCCGTTCAAATCAAACCCACAGATCTTTAGATTTCTACTTTGTCCGTCATGCTTTAAAAAGCTGTTGCAGACGTAATTCTGAACCCAAAATATGTAACAAAGAGAAAACCATTAATAGAAACGTTAATTTACGCTCTCTTCAAACTGCTCTGGAGAAAGTTTAAAGGCTATAGTTGGAGTAAATTGTTGATGTTGGAACATGTCATATCAGTAGTTTTCACTTGCCTTAGGATCCACCGTGACTTTGTCGGAGGAAGAGTAGCATGCCACTGCCTGGCGAGCCTCCAGATGACCTGCAGACACAGACCTTTGGCTTATATGATGCGATCTTGAGACCTCGAATACAACAATGAAGCTTGAGTGGACTCACCGATTGTGGGAGCGTATCCATGGAAATATCCCGTGTCGATGCTCTCGTGCAAGGCTCCAATAACTTCTGGTGGGGGCTTCAGGTTGCCAAACACAGTAGGATCCCCTGAAAGCAGCAAGAAGACCCGTGATATGATATGAAGAACTGATTGAAATTTATGTGACGTTGAGTGAAAATAAAGTAAATAAATCAGCCAATGAATTAAGACTAAATTTATATAACACACATTTAATTTTATATATTGTATATATATATTATTGAATTATTGTTTTAAATTTTTAAGTAGCGTTAATGCCTATGCATATAAATATATATTTTTGAATTGTTATTTTAAATTTTTATGTAACTATGATGTTTGGGCTAAATGTGCGTATACAAGCATGGCTAGGTTCAGGAAAACAATTCTAGGAAGAAGCTTCCAAAAGACAGCCAGGTTCCCGAAAACTGCATTCAGCCCTGCAGACCCAAGCAGCATTTTGCATCAACCAACAAGAATTTTTTTTAACAATTTGGCCGGGGATTTCTGAGGCTAGTTTCCACCAATTAGGGGAGCTGTAATGCAAAAAAGGGGGGGGAGAGAAGCTAGACAAAACGTTTTGCACAAAGTAAGAAAGACATTGGATTAGTGTGGGTGATGAAAGAGAGACTAGGAAGAAGAAAACCACTTGGGAGAAAAAAACCGAGTGCTGCTTCAAGTCATTGGGCAAGCCATCGGAAATTTCTTTCCTGGAAGTGTTGCAACGATAAGTTTTAATTTTTGTCTTGTTGATCAAAATTCTTTTTTTTATTAGAGTTTCCAAGTAGCATGTTGAGTAGCCGGCAATATATATTTTAACGTTAGATAATTTCTTTCGTAAATATTTTTTTTACTTTAATATTTAATAAATGTAATGTAAAATTTTAATTTAATGAATACGCGGTGTGGCATATTTAATTTAATACAATTAAATCAGAGAATTACATCACGGAAAGGTACAATAGGGGAGCACTACGTTTCGACCAATGTTTCATTAGATACTATATTAAATGGCGAAGTTTGTTGGAGGCGATCAGCCTCGGGCGGAAAATATTCAAGACAAATAATAATAATAATAATAGCTTGTAATCTGAACTGAAAATTGGAATCCTATACGATACACAATAACAAATTTATGCTTGCCAAAAAAAATTTCAGAATTTCTCTAAATTTTGGAATTTTTTAAAAGATTTAATCGCCTAACTAAGAGGTTGGTGAATTTGGCCTACTGAACCCTGTGTGACTTAAACACACTCAACATTACTAACTACAGTACGTTATTAATGAAATACAATAAATGACCAAAAGTCAGAAATACAGGAATTCAAAATTATACTTTTCGTCACCAACTTTCGGGACCTCTTCAGTTTTTTTTTATCAAAGCAAAAATTTTGTGTTACTACTGCAACATCCAGGGCTGAAAAAAATTTTTAACGAGTGCTTCAAAAAGCCGTACCTTCTAATATTATTATATATGTAGCGGTCTTTAGCCGATGTTGTTTAAATATGACGCTCAGCAGAGAGACTCTTACCGTCTGTTGCCATGACGATGATTCTGTTACTTTCTACCCAGTATGAGTTTGAGTCTCTGTTAAAAATTTATTAAAATATCAAGTTTTATTAACTACCTTCAATATATTTTTTGTAACATATATATTGATTATTATACAACGTTCTACAATTGTAGAAATTGTTAGAATAGTTACACATATATATAGTGTCATTAAAGCGGACATTTTCACGTCTGATGACTGGAGATATCAAAATAGACCGCTACTAAGAGGAATGCTTTTCAAAGCTGCCTTTCAAAGGACGTTTACCTCTTACTTTCAAATACACTTCTTAATGCACTTTGGTGATAATAGTGATTGTAAACAATGTACTCGAATATATTCGACGACATATTAATGAAGTATTTGTAAATCTTTATTTTGTTTCTGTCATAGAATATTTTTCTTTCAATACCCTTCGCATTTATTTAAACGTTTCAAGGACTGAAGTCAAAGAAATACTCTCAGAAATTTCTGATAAAATCTTCAACGCGCTTTACTTGCGTAAATATGAAAAGTAAATTTAATATAGATCTGGTTGAAAATATCTGTAGGACTGGTTTGCGTTTTGAGCGATTTTTCTTTTTTTTATGAAAAAAATTATAAATATAATTTTATGAACTGAGAAATTAATCTGTTTACTTTTTTAATGCATAATCTTAAGTCTAATCTTTAGCAGTATGTTTTTTCACGTGTATTAATCACCAGCTGTTGACAAGACTTTCATCCTTTGAGTTATGCAACTCAACATACTCTACCTCATTCGGATTGCATATCTAACAGTTTATTCTGTCATTATTCAATCATCGAAAAATAAAAGATACACATATACAATTTAACAAATGTTATGTAGTATTAGTATTAAATCATATTCCATTGATCCCATAGTGAAGCATAACTTCAGGAATGTGGAACAAGTCAGAGATTGTACATAAATAGGTATGATTGCATAATAATTATTAACTCTGTTACTAATAACATTCATATAATTATCTTTAAATACAATAAAATATGCAAAAGTAATGGAGAGAAGTCAGGATCTAAAATTTGTATCCAATATATAATATTGATAAATATTGCTAATATCGTATGTGTCTCAACAATGTACTATATCTATGGTAAGTTATATACTAAGTCACATTCAACTCCATGAATTATTCAACATAGTAGAAGGAGTGGCTAAGTAAAAAGGCAGTTAATACATGTTTGCATTTATTTTTAACTGTTTAATGGAGGGTGGAAGTTTATTAAATATGCTAATAACATAATAATGATCACCCTTTTGCATTATAGTATACAAATTATTTTATTTCTGGTATTAAAGTTATGCACATCTGGGTTTTTTTGTGAATAAGTTATTGTTAATAATCACAAATAAATACAAAAAAGGTAGAAAATTAATTTAATTTAGAGTTCTCTGAAGTTTTAGTCTTAACTCATAAACGACTAATTTTCTTCACTATTACTCTACAATTTTTCACGTATTTCCCAAACATCTTTCTCTGGAAAGTTTAACCTGTGAAATGGAATGTTTCAAAAACTCCTCCTGCAGGTAATTTTTAGTGTATCTTTTCAATTTTTGCAAAATGTTTCTCTTCTGATCTTTCCTTTATGTTGTTAACGTGGTTTTGTTTATGAATGAGTAAATAAAGTGTACTTACAAGAAGAAATATTTATACAAGGCGTAATTTAAATTTCTTTAGAGTTAGGAGAAACATAAAACGTACTGCTAATGACCCACTCATCAAACGATTCAAATCATACAAAAAACTACCAGGGCCCCTAAAAAACTTGATAATATGTATTTTCTTTTCAATTGATCTAATTTAGCAGACTATTAAGTGTAAATATTTCCATTTATTTAAAAACAAAGACAAAGATTATTCCAATCTGCGCTCGTTAAAATGTACTCTTATTAGAAATATAGCTATTTTATAATACTTACAATATCTTTTTTGTATTAAATGACTGATTTTAATTTTTGAGGTAGTTATGAAAATATATAACATTTATACGTTTTTTTCGTATAGTTTTAATTAGTTTTTTTAAAAAAAATTATAGATGAGTATGGCGTATGCTGAAAGCACCTCTAAATTTCAATAAAATATATTATCAAAATTAAAACATAGTATTAATCCATATTGTCTTTTATGGTTCAATAATTTCATTCTCTGAGTTATCATAATATCATAAAATTGATTAATTATGTCATTGAGCAACGTAATCAATTGTAACTTTGAGAATGAATCAAATGGATTAAGATTAAATTAAACAGCCTATATATTGATGGAAATAAGAAACTAAAATTAATGAAAATATAATTTTGGTTTTATTATATTTGTGAGTGATTTAAAATAAAGGCTTTTTCATCATCACCAGCGTGTTTCTTGCCAAAAAATCTCTAAAAATTGTATGTTGGTATAGGCAACGTTAATAAAGGGGAAAGCTGACGAGATTGCGAATGAAATTGCATCAGCCTGCGCTTGAGAGAAGATTCTGTAATTCCCAAGCCGTCAGTAGTGCACGAACTCTCCACCTGATCACTGCTGATTGAGAATTCGCCCTCTGGATCAAGAAGGTAACTGGTAAGCTGCTTATCCAACATTAACATGACAAATTATAAGAATAATGGCTGCGCAATAAAAATATTGAAACGACTCGTGGAGGTCGTTAAATGTGGAAACTGCGACATGACAAATTCAAAAGTAATAATAGCTCGGGAATATTTAAAGCTAAACGAGGCTTTCCTTTAAACATTGGTATTGAAGGTATCTGAAAATCTCCAAAAGCATGCTGATGAAACAGTCCAGAGTTATTTATGCAGCCATTAAAAATATTATTTTACTCTCATATAAAATTATGTTTGAGCTCAGGGCGGCCATTATCCATCAACCATCAGAAATGACCTGCTTCTATTCAGACTCGAGTAACTAAATGAAAAGACGGTCAATGAGCCAGCAAATAATTTAATTACAATTTAATTAATACCATACAACGTTTCGTCCAACTTTGTGGACTTCTTCAGGTAAATTATTAAATGGATGAACTATTTATACGAGAGAAATTTTGTGTCACGGATAATATCCCGCAACGGTTACGGCTGAAGAAATGCTGTTTGAAGGATAAATATCATTTAACATCAGTAAAAGTGATACCACGGCTATGGTGGATGCTGTTGCTCCATTTTTGCCCCTTAATTAACCCTTTATAGAATATTCCTCAATATTTTAACCACCTACCATAAATTTAAAAAAATATTATCTTCGTATTGAAAATTGACCCTAAGGAACGGAATAGGGGATCTTAAAGGGATAGAGGTTTTTAAGATCTCACTTTCCCTTATCTGAGGTCACTAGACTTAATTTATTGAAATGGTGGTTTCATAATGGATCAGCATACATTCGGGCCGTGTCAGTGCCACTCTTTTGTGTCCGCAACTAAAAACCTACCCATGATATTTTTAGGAATTCC
Organism: Eucriotettix oculatus; assembly: GCA_034510155.1. Taxonomy (NCBI): domain Eukaryota; kingdom Metazoa; phylum Arthropoda; class Insecta; order Orthoptera; family Tetrigidae; genus Eucriotettix; species Eucriotettix oculatus. The sequence continues at coordinate 29,874,053 of CM067379.1, forward strand.
TAAACCTTGGTAATAGAATTTTGTGTTTTTATGCCTGATATGAGAAAGTGGTCTTTTAAAGGACCACATCTACAACAGTCATTCTTAAATGGATATGAATCACCTACTTTTTCCTCTCATTTCCAAGACAATAAAAAATAAAGTACTTCTAACTATAATAAGCTGTAAGCTACGCAATAAATTATGTTTTTCCAATTTTTTGACAAAGAATAGGGTTAATGGCGTGGTGAGGTTAGCAGAGTGTGACGTAAGCAAGAGTCTCGCCTTCTGGTCAAATCATAACAAGGCGATTCACAACGCTGAAGCTATAGTGATTTCTCACTAAGACTACAAATTTGTCAACAGAGTAGACGTTACGAGGCTCTTGCTTACGTCAAACTTTGCTAGTCCTTGCTGTGACTTCGATACATAGATTTATCAGATATACCTTGACATACTGTCACTGAATGACTCTCGCAAGAATATCCTGGCCTAAAACCGTGCTGCCCACTATGTAACTGTCCTACTCTCCTGATTTGTAAATATTGGAAAATCTGTTTTCTTCCCCAATACAGATGCAAAATATTTTGCAAATTTATTTGCTTTTTCATTCTCGCTTAAAATAATTGCATTTTCCTTAGCCTTTAGGGGAGGACACAAACCTGTAACCCTCTTCCGTCTACGAACAAATTTGAAAAACTGACCCCAACTATTCAACTGTTTTCCCAGCATAACTTTTGTATAGTTTTCTTGTTCTTCACTTTCAGCCCTTGTTAAGTTATTACTGAGCTGCCCAAACTTGATTCTATTGGTTTCGCTTTCTTTCCGTTTTCTATATAATTTCCGAACCTTCCTCTTCAGTTTCTTTATTTCAGAACTGTAGTACTAAGGATCAGCGTTTTGCTTTATCTATTTAAATGGAACATACTTTCTTACAGCTTCATTTATTAATGATCTGAAAGTGTCGCCAGTGACTGTCATGCGCCATGCGGACTCCTTAGGAACTAGCGAGGCGCCATATCAATTGAATATCTCATCAGAGCAAAGACATATATAAACAACATAGACTGGACAAGGCGCCGCCATATTTGAAGCAAATTGAAGGCTCAGGCGCCATTTTTTGAATGGAAAGGTGGGCGTGTCCTGTCGTCTGCTGGCATTGAAATGAGGTGGACTTACGAATACGTGCAGGAAGCGTATCTCGTAAATCAATATTTAAAAACTATATATACATATGTATTAAAGTTACAAATGAGCGGAAACCAGCTAGAAAGTGTTTCATTACATATAATATATATAACACATCACTTAAAAATTGTAAATTATTTCTGTTGTCACACAAGGAAAGTGCCGAAATTAAAGTTAACACGGATAGGCTCATTAACATCATCTCAATGCTAAATACAACATGTAAACATTGACAGTTAATGAACAGGAAACTTTATAATAGTTAATTTATAATTTTTGTTTTAAATCAGTCATTTCTGATATTAATGCCGAATTATTAGATGAGATATGAAGCATCTCGCTCATCAGTCTATAATAAAGATTACTCCCAATATCTAAAATTTTAATTTTTTTACAATTATACAATTGTACGTTGTACAAGTAACATCTAAATGCATCTAGACTGACATTAAATATAGTTGAAAGTTGATAGGGATCAAGGTTAAACGACATAAAACACATTCATTAATTACAGTACAGAGAACTATTTTCATAAAAAGAGAGCTGGCTTGCATTCTAGAGCACCACGAAGATCAGAAATTTGGTAAATATCGAAGTTACAAACACGTGCTGTCAAAAGTGAAAATATGATGATATTTACTTAAAATACGATATTCCAGTTGTTTTTGAACTACGATTAGTACAATTGTACGCTGAACACACATTTGGCATGATTTCGGATGAAAAACAATATATTTTAATCACAAAAATACACGATTATTCAACCTCAGTCATTTAACACAGTACATACGGTCAAAGTTCTTGACCGTAGACATTTTGATTGTGCCTGTTGTTAGTTGCTGCCACCCAGGGCGCTGTAACGTCCTCGTAGCCTCTCTATGATGTTTATATATCTCTTTGGTGGCAAAGTTGGGTGACATAATTTTGTCCAATATATACATTATATTTGATGTAAAATATTATTCACTTATGCATTAAAATTGCTTTGGATTTGTTCACTCATATGTTGATAATCCAACACTCGGAAACCTAAATTTAATGACAACCACTGTCTTAGTTCTTAAATACTAATCCAACGTTACGATGTTTCAGAATTTAATTTAGAAAGAGACTAAAAACTTTTTTCTGAAAAATTGAGGGACCTGAAACAGTACATCGAGTGATGTCTGATACACAAGGAAATTAATTCACCGAAGGGACATGGACTTGTAAACAGAAACGAGCACGTTATGTAAGTAACTAGCTTGTAAGCTGTTGTGTAATTTATGAACCTTGCTGAGTTACAACTTTTTCCCTATAATTTGTCAAATTCGAACACTGACCAACATGAAGTAAATTTAAGTATATGAAAATGAGTTCATTTATTTCAGCTACGTTGTGAATGGTTCCAATGGGTATTAATATAATGAACCATATTATACCCTTAATTAAAACTCAAAACTTAACATTTCAATTTATAAACTATATAATTTAATGTTTATCAGTACTTTATGTACGAGTTACAGATACTACCAATGGCGACTAGTAAGTTTTCTTTTAAGTTTGTGCTCTTTCGCCCCAAGCAACAATTTTGACGATGATAAACATGTAAAATAGTAATAGTGCTACGTCATGGAGGGTATTACCACCATTCTGCCGGAAAATGTACCGACCCGCAATATGCTACAATTTGTAATTCCGTCTATGTGACATGTAGTAAGTTTCTCATTTTTAAAAGAGAAATTTTTTTTGATAAATTTGACACAAATTTCTAACACGAAAGTATTTTTCCTTCATACATATTTAAATTAATTAACAATTTCGTTATCCAATTTTACGAACTCATTAATAACTAATATTTATTAATTTCGTTAATTTTTCCAAAAGGAGCTTTCGCCCTAACTGTGTCAAATTCGTCTATATTCAGTAATTAGACTTTTTAAAAATTGTACTAAACATTACAACACAAAATCTCATATTCTTGGTCAATAAAATATTTTGAATATATTTCTAATATGTACTTTGCTTGGAAAAATAATTCGGAATTTTGTTTTGAAAATGCCATGTATAATTTTAAAAAAATAACTTCTTTCTGTATATAGGTGAATATGGCGAGAAGATCCGGTTGAAAAAAATAACGACATTAATAATGATTACTTACTAATAAATTTGATTTGAAATTAAAGGGGATCCTATATGTAGCTTGAAATTGGAATGAAATTAATTTTACGAACACACCATGAATGTTGGTAGTATTGTATGAAGGGCCGTGCTGTAGTTTTCTCTCACCCTGTGTTGAAAATCTTTGAAATGGCATCCCCTATAATCGTTTTTTATTCGTCCAAATAACCGGTTGCAGAGATTTTTTTTTAAAAAAATACTACGAACAATGTGTAAATATTAGTTTTATTTTGCAAAAAATATAAACTACTTTTAAAATTAGAGTTTTAATTAATGCACTGTTCAAATTTATTTTTATTTTGCTGTTTACGCCGTTTATACGTGAAGGTCTTTTTTACATGTCATCTTTGGCTCTGAAAATGTATTTAACCAAACCTTTGAGTTGAAAATTATTTATAATCCTGACAATCGATGCTCAATATTAGGGAATAGAAAATGTTGAAATATATATTTATCACTGGGAGAAGCATCAAAGGAAAATTCGATCTTGTTTATTTTTTGTTCCGTTATTCCAAGGATGAACGCAGAGTCATTTCAAAATGAGCAACGTTAAAATGGTTGATGAATGAATTGGGCCTCAATACTTAGCCGTGTCGTTTAAAAAAAATATTTTTAGTCAGAAGTGTGAGATTTTTGCATAGATATGAGTGGATATGTCCAAGTTAGAAACCAATTTCAGGTTAATAAACGAATTATTTATCTCACACAGCGTTTAATTATGCGACATGCAAAAAATTATGCATTGGATATAATTATTGATAATGTTGTAACTGACGTTGAAAATTTTCAATAAATGGTGACCAAGAAGTTAGTTAAGAATTAATTAATTGCAAAGAAGAGGCACCTGACAAAAAATAGTAATACACTACGTTTCTTCCACAGGTGTGCGATATATTATATTTGTAATTAATTCCTAACTAAGTTCTATTGTGAAATGGTTACAGTTAATGAATATATGATTTATTTTGGATAGTTATTTAGCGGTGAGTAATGATTGAATATAGAGTGTCACTAATTTTCACTGTTGCTATAATGTTCTGGTTTCAGTGAGAAAATAGTACCATCCCAAAGGACAAGGTGTCCTTGAGCTGAGAACTTGGCAAGAGAGACCAGCGACTTCTGGACGTCCACGTGGAGTTAAAACGTGCTATACAAAGTTTGATATAGAAATTCAAGACGTTCTTTTGCTTTTAGATTAATTCCATAATTAATCGCAGAAAGAAATTATAAGCCGAGAAGGCTAGATAGTTTAATTTAAATGGAAAATAAATGCGAGAGGAATCGGTAGTTTACACCTCTGTCTTTTGCATATCAATATCAAATTATTGTGTCATACAGAGCAAAAGTTTTGCACAGAACTTGATCAGATTGGTTGGATGGCGTAAATAACTCTGTTGCCAACTTTTCCGTGTTGCTATGCATCTGAACCAGATAAAGCTTCTAGGAACCCTTGGTAATATCGTTCGGTCTTCCTCAGAATCTCGTAATTAATCAATGACAATCATTAAATATTTTTTAATTGTAACTGAAGACCAATGTAGCCGCTTTCTTTACCGCAAGGAATTGTAATTATAAAAACTGGCAATAAATGGGTAAAAAACTTTTTTTTAAAAAAAAATACGAAATAATTTGACGTAAAATTTCCGATACACTTATTTCTTAGGTATTATGGTAAACAGTCTTCAAATTTGATTGTTAACCTTCCTGAAAGAATCAGTATTCCTTTTATGACTGATCATAATGACAACCTTCTGAATTTCAAGCGGATATATGTATCAGACAACATAAATTATTTAACAAAAGTCTCTAAATGAGATGTCGGCTATTAAACGAGGAATATTTGAGATTTGAAATTGTCTTGAATCATTCCAGCTTCATCTAGTCTGTTACGTTTGCAACTATGAAGATGTGGAGGCACCACAAAACCACTATCATTCTTCACTCATGATGTGAGTTGATCACGGAAGGAATCAACGTAACAGTAAACGAGTTTATATATCGGCTATATTTACAGATTATAAATGTCTTCCATTGACCAGAATTATCCAAAAACCGCCAATGAAAAAAAGGCTTGGGTTGGAGAGATAAAGACTTCACGATGAAATTGGGAAACTATACACATGAAAAACATTTACATGCAACTGCAAACAACTTTGAAAGACGGAAACATTTTTCAAATTGCACATGGAATGAAAGTAGAAATAAAGTATTATGACCAGAAGAATTAAGAAAATAAAATAGATGACTGATTTAATAAGAAACGTGCACATAGCGCATATCCATATCTCTGATTATGACAACTTTTAAGTTGTGGTTGAACTTGGATTTGAATATCGTCACAAATATGGCGAAGAAGAGCAGACACGAGTAATTTGAAGGAGCACAGGTTGGCAAATTACAGAGATGCAAGTCTGAAAAGACTCCAAAGATGCAGTTCCAGTAATAAAAGAGTGTCTGGCTTGAGTCGCGTCTTCTACTAGTAATTTATAGGCAGCGTGTTCTTGGTCTATCTTCGAGGTTTACTTTTTTCGTTTTGGGACCTAATAAGACACAAACGTTGACATTTGGCTGAGAATTAAAAAAAAATTCGAATCTTTCTCTCACGAGACATATAAATTTAAACAACCGCACTGATATTTCAAGAGTATGGAAGTAAATACAAACAAAAAATTTTTTCTCACAGATCTTAAATTATTTAAGAATGAAACTACTTGTTATAAAATTACAATTTTAACTTCTTTAAAACATGAAGTTTATTTTAAAGGTGTATACAAAAATACTTATTTACCAACTGTGAGTGTAATTGTGAGTTAATCAATAAAGTCCTGTTCAACTACCATGCATAATGTTTAACACACATACACACAAGTTAAATAATATCCACTGGGTAATAGAATAGACCGAAGTTTGACTTACGAATGATGAGGTATGAAGGTTACTGTGTGGTACCCTAAAATGGAACATTACAGATCTGCGTGAGACAAGACTAAAGTAACAGGGCATCATACAGGTAAAAGTTGAACATTACATTGCGTCAATAAGGGACTCGTGGCGGAGGAAGATTGGTGTAACATTAATAAATAATCACTGAATAAATTATAGGGATCAGTGTAGGTACGTGAAGGGTTCTTACGACTGTTAGGAAATAAAAGGGACTTGCGAATACCCACGGTCCAAACAACGATCCGACAGACGAGTAACCCCATCATTTCATCAATCGTGGAAGCTCTAGTTGTCCATTCACAAAATAGAAGGCTAAAGCGGAAGACTCCATGATCGACTAAAGAAGGGGGGGAAAATGTAGCCACAGAAAACGAGAACTAGTTTCGGGCAGTTGATGAACAGTACCGGATGGCACATTTCATGTCAATTAAACCTTTTTGTTTACTATATTTTTTGTGAACAAAACTGTACAGCCCTTGGACAAAGAGTTAGATAAATTAATAAAAAGAAATCATTCATACAACAACGGCCAGAAATTTGGCTGAAAGAAAAGAAACAAACCACAAAAACGAACAAATTATTATTGAGAGTTGGAAGCAAAAAGTAACAGATAAGGAAAAAAATGAACGTGAGTTTTGGTGGACTTGACGTGGTTTAAAAAAATGAAATAAGGAGACACTGAAGCTCGTCGATCCCACAAAACGAAGAATTTGGATTGGGCGGAGATACACAGCTGCAGAAAGGAAATTACCAACATCGCGAAGGGACGAGGTAATAAAATTTATAACACAGGCGGGCTGATCAAAAAAGGCTTACATTTTGATTGTAATACATTGTTTAAGTGCATGCGCTGATCAGACAAACTACGTGTACGAATGTCAGGATTTTATGTTAGATGGTCAAGTATTTTGGCACATACCCTGAGGCCAGTCGATGAGCAACCTTACTAATCGACTGTACTGTATAGTCACGGCGATAAAATCCGATCATTCCCTTGATTTGCCACCATCCTCTTTCAAATGACGGAACTCTTCCTCTAGAGGCCGCCGTATTTCCACCATCAGTGAGAAGACAACGTGACTACTTCAGCATCACGCCCTAAATCCTCAAGATGTCAACGGTCCTCGAGATCATTCACTACTCCTAATTTATCACAAGAGAAATAATATTTCTTAATGTCCTACCCGTTTTTTAAGATTATCATATGAGAATTTTATAATAAAAATCTACGAAATGTAGCGATTTGGTCTGTGAAGTGACTCTAAGATGAATGGTGGGGAGAGGCCAATGTTATACAACCTTATGAGATTCAATCACAAGGAATAATTATGAAACTGATCTACGAAAATCGTTCATTGTTCATAAAAGATCCACGCTCGAGTTTCTATTAACGAACAAGACTTGAGTGTGGTAAGTTGGGAGTAAGATTTTCCGTGTAGCTCTGATGGTAAACCAGTTTCCACGAGGACGTGTGACGTCACCGGTCTTGGGCGCTGTTTGGGTGACGGGTTTCAACTCGAAATCCAGTTTTGCAAAGAGATTGGGAGGGAGGGAATAAATGACAGAATAAACAGATCAAAGGATTGGCGACTTATAATAGGAGTATCAAGGGAAACAAAAGCCTCACGGGAGAGTCAACCGACGAAAATAACGAAGAGTCATGCCAAATCAACAAGAAAATGGCTGAGTTTTTTCGAAAACTCGGAACATTTAAATTTCCCTTGTCCTGCCCATAAAGACACAAGTAACGCAATGTTACCTGTGAATCTCATAATCAGTATGAGGAATAAATATGAACGTAAGCACACAAAAAGAAGATCTTCCAACAAGCGTTCCAAGCCTCGAGACAGAAACGGAACAATTGTCAGCCATTTTAATCTGTATTTCAGCGCAGACTGTAATTTAGTTTTCATTGATTCGCTTTCCTTTCAAGCACGGTCACCTAGAAGGCTGTGGACCAGCTTGAGACTTTTTGGATTGATTGGCAAAGAGACGGGTTGATCATATCTCGTCATTCGTGATGGAAGCAGCTCAGCATAACCACATGATTGATTTAAAAAATGAAAATTCAGTAAGGGTAGAAGGCTGTAGGAACCTGAATGCTTCTCATGACAAGGTCAGCGACCACATCCATGGAGTAAAATTATTTTTTGAGACTCATTGTGTTCGTTATTGTGAGACTTATTCATAATGAAAAAAATAAATTATCTTGGGATAAAGGTTTCGGGGACTGAAATTTGAAATTCCTGTAAATGAAAAACTACTGAGATGAAATTTTAACTGAGTGTTAACAATACACATATGTAGCAATGTACGAAATTTTGTTCCTGTGAAGTTGTTTTTTGTTGAGATATTTTGGAAATTATTTTCAAAATTTGGTAATTTTGAAAATGTTACTTGCGTTACATACTTGCCTATATTAATTTTTTTCATTGATATGTAGGGCTGACCATTTTTATCACTTGTCAGTATTATTTTTAAAATTGAATAAAAGTGTGAGGAGAAAATAATTTTTAACTAAGAGCTTCATACGTTACTTAAAAATTTGCACTTTTCATCACTTTGAAAATTTTTTTTCACCTCGACTTTTTGAACAATTCGAAAACTGATACTTATATTTGAAGGTATTAGCATCTACATTATGAACAAAAAAGAATCAAGACAGTATCTTAAAATTTGTGACGCATGGAAGGTTTTTGGTAGCAGAAATCATGAAGCCGAGAAAAACACATTTATCTGAAGAAAGTAATAGTTTATTAATTTAGAATCTCCTGAGTCTTTAAAAATGATGAAATGGAATTAAAAGTTTTGCTATATGACCTGTAAGGCTTACAGGCATATTAATATGAAGAAAAACAATCAATTTTTTCCCCAGATTTTGGCCGAAAATGTAAGTCCCCGTGTCCCTTAAGAATACCTCCGAGGTTAATTTCTTGTAGTACTTTTACGGCGGTACTTATAACCGCAAGTTTTACGATAGGCCGTGGACATTGCTGATTAAGTATAGCATGGCGAAGAAAAAGGATTATACAATCCGCGTAGCCAACTTCATCTTATAATTATTTTTCATGCTTTACAGATCCATCCAGGGAAAGGAACCAACGACACTGGATGTCCAAAAGTCTCGGAAAATCTGGAGTCTTACAGTTGACAACGTTTGCTTTTTTTTTTTTAAAAAAAAGGAACTCATCTAACACCAAAGCATAGAACGCAAACGTGAAATAACCCTTTATGTTTACAAATATTTAGATCGCCTATCGACCCCGGTGAAGAATCAATCGTATCATTTAGAAAGGTAATGCAATTCAAGATGAAAATTTAAGAATTCAAAAATTATAAATTTATATTTAGATGTATTTATGAATTCTTAGAGCCATCTACTAGGAAAATAGAACAATGTAGAAAATTATACCCGAAATAACATTCAAAAACAAATTGTCTGACAATAAGTATGATAAATGAAAAATACAGTCAATTTGTCAGTAAAAATGTAATTAATATTAATCAATATTAATTTGGAATAAAATAAAAAATGAGGTATAATTTTAAATTAAATAAAGACGGACGAAACGTCGTAATTATATTAAATAAATATTAATTTTTTATTGCTGGCAAAATTGGTCACATATTTGTATTTATTTAAAACTCAGTAAAATTTATAAGAATATACATATATACACATAAATGAGAATTTCAAATGTAAATAAAAACGTATGTCAGCAAATATAGTTTAAAACTGCGAAATTTTAATACTAAGACAACAACAATGTATATGAGGATCCCTGATTCGTAAAAATTATAAGTTAACTGCAAAAGAAATCCAAATATTTTAATGTAGCAAAATTACCAAATTTCAAGTACCCATACAATCGTTCTAATTTCTAAATCGTCTCGTTGTTCTCGTGAAGACTGAAAATTTTAAGGATAAAACGAGGGAAACAACTTTTTGAGGCCTGAAGGAACGGATCAAGGACCTTTTATTTAATGGTGGATAATAATAATTCAAGATGGCAGCGATTAATCGGCGTGTCTGAGAATTTTTTTGCAATACCTTACGATAAATATTGGTAATATTTTCTATTTACTCTAAATTGGTAGTCTTCGTGCGTAGGCGGTTATGGACCTCAGAAGTTACTAAAACAGGATTCCTCGGGCTACCTTATTCGACAGGTGTACCAACAACATCGCCCCGTATCGTACACAAAATGTTTAATATTCCGTTTCCAGTGGTCGAGTGACCGATGGTTCCAGTGACATCAGCAACGACTTGACCATCTCCGCCTTTCCGCTGTTTCCGTCTAGAACGTGGCCGGTCATTACACTTCCACCTCGATCACGTTGCGGCCCATACTAAAAATTCCTCATAAGAAACCCACAAGACAGAGGACGCTGACCCTATTTTCTCATACAGAAATAATTACGCTCGTAAATGGGTAGCAGCTTGCAGTCCAAATTTTCTCGTATAGAAACATCATTTTCGATCCTCGTTTATACTTTCTACTGACAAGAAAGAAAATTGACCCGAGGGAATGGAAATCAGAAAAATAATCCTTGTCATCTACTAAACCCTAGAGAGAAATATAACTCTGCCATTGAAAACTGCAATTAATTTTTCAATTTATCTTCAGCCCGGTGAAACTGTCTAACAAATTTGCCAAATATTCCTCAACACGCTGGCGGACATCTCTTTCATTTATTTTTAAGTCACAAAACTTTAGAGAAACGTCTCCAGGAGTGTTCCAACTTTCAATAGTTCTATTAACAAATAAAATAATTAATACGACAGTAAAAAAATAGGCCTACGTTCATGGAATTTGTAGATTTAGAAAAAAGCCTCAAAATGTAAACTGGAACACACTATTAAGGATTTTGTAGAGGGCAAGAATAAAATATCGAGAAAGAAGGCTTATCCATCATCTCTACAGAAGGCAGTCAGCAGAAATTAGAGTTGAAGATGAAGAAAAATAAAGCAGAAATCAAGAGAGTAGTATGTCGCCCATGCTGTTTAACTTATATATATAGAACACGCGATGAAGAAAGTTAAAGCGGAATATGGAAAGAGAATCATACTGCAAGAGAAATAAATAAAAACCGTACGCTATGCCGATGATATTGTAGTATTAAGGGAGTCAGAGGAAGACTTGGAAACAATAAATGGCATGAACGTGATCCTGGAAAAAAGTGTTCAAAATGAGCATTAATACAGGGAAAACCAAAGTAATGGAATGTAATATGGGAAACAGTGGAATAACAAAGGGTATAACAGTGGGAAGGAATATTTTGAAGGAAGTTGAGGTATTCTGTAACTTGGGCAGCATGAGAACTAGAGGAGGATAGCACAGGTAAGGAAGGCTTTTGCAAAAAAGAGGAATTTACTTACGGGTTATATAAGTGTGAATATTACATACGTCCGTATGGAGTTTGGCGTTATATGTGTGCGAAACGTGGACAGTAGGTGTTGCAGAAATGAAAAGAATAGAAGCCTTTGAAATGTGCTCTAGGAGAATGATGAAAATAAGATAGGTAGGTAGAATCAGTAATGACGAAGTTCTAAACAGAATAGGGGAAGAGAGAACAATGTGGAAGACGTTGACTAAGAGAAGGAATAGATTAAAAGGCTACGTTTTAAGACTTGAGGGTCTTGTAAAATTAGCATTACAGGTGTCTGGGTTAAGAACAGAAGAGGGAGGGGTAAGAGTGGAATACACTAAGCAGATTAGGTGGATGTGGTAGTTATGCGGAAATGCAAATTCTTGCGCAAGATAGGTTAGCATGGAGGATTGCACCAGACCAGTCCTTGGACTGAATACCACAACAGAAAACTAACAACTGAGAATTATTCATATAAATTCTTCATACCAATTATTTGTCGTTCGTCATTTGTCTTGACGAATGCCAAGCAGTTGGTAGGAAGATTTACCAAGTGTTTAATTGTAAAAGGCAGATGAAATAAGGAATCGCCGAAAGCTGCTGACTGAATAAATAAACGAATAATGAACAACTAAATTAACTTTATTTAAGAGTATACTTTTTCCAAACTAAGTTGTTTAATTGACACCACAAACCCTTGCCGTTTAGAACGAGTTTTCCTGCAGACGCCATTTCTCCCCTTCTCAAAGTCTTCAAAATGACAAATGGTTTCGCCTGTTTTCTTAGAGATATTAATGATCCGTTGACTTCAGGGTTTATTTTTGTTACGAATTTTGCCGCTATATTTATGTAACCTCGCAGAACTCTTAATTTTCCCGGAAGGACAGGGATCTCAAGAATAACAATTAAATTCTGAAATTTGGTCAAACAAGAGTAGTTAATTGTCAACATAGATGGCGGATAGAGAGAGACCTGGCGTCATTTACAACGAAGTAATCTACAAAAGTTGGCGACGTTCGTGGTTAGAGATTACATTTTAACTTGGAAACATACTGAGTATACAACTAAGTTATTCACTTTGAAAGAATAATTCCACAATGGTCTGTAGTTGCTGATATGCAATACTAATTTCGCACTTGGTATTATGGAGGCGGCGGTTTGGAGACCTGACCATGGTGAATGACCTTTAAAATGGGAGTTTTCTAGAAAGTGGCGCCGTACAGTGGACCAACTCGCTTCAACACGTGGCCATAATACGGTAAAACATCGAAGTCGATGGTAACGAGTTACTTGTCGGAATTGCCGCACTGAAATGATTCATTCCATATTTTAAATTTATATTTACTTGTTGATTAGTTTTTTAATTAATTAAGCAATCGTTTAATCGACTGTTAATTCATTAATTACTGTGCATTATTTAGCAGGTGCAGTCAGCACTTTAGGCATTGACGCACGGTAGAGAAATGGCCGTTCACTATATATACATTTTAACTATAGCCTAGTAGGAAGGAATTAGGACAACCATTTTTACAAGTGAAGCAACGCACAGGAAATTTTGTAGCCAACGGTAATTCGGTTGTACGCTAAGAAGGTTAAGTGCTTGCTATACCTGTTGAATAACGTACGATAATTAATAAATTAAACAATTGCTTTTGAAAATTCCGACGTGTAATTCTTTATCAACGACCTGTAAATACCCGATATCGGAAGTTTCTCTCGAAACGGCTCTTCTTTCCCCACATTGGATCCGCCATGTTAAATTCTGTTTTTCCGACATCGGACTAGTATTCAGCTAGCTCAAAAATCTGTAAGTAAGATTTTATTTTAATTTTTTCTTTTATGTCCATATTTCGAAGCGAGTTGGTCCACTGTGCGTAAAATCAGACAATTTTTGTTTCACGTTCATGCGACAACTGCCCCTCCATCTTCATATCGTACATTTATAGTATATAATAAGCGTTGAAATAAGACATTCAAATATAGAGATGAAGTTTTAATGAGGAACGTTTTTCTAAGCTGAGAAATAATAAAGGTTTAAAGACGTTTGTGGGACAGAAACCCATATATATGGATGTAAACTTGGTATTTCATCGGAACTGCGGAAAGAAATGATGCTTAACGACAGAGTATGTTAGTTCGAAGCAAGCACGAACGAGGCAGTCCTCCGGGGGAGTATAGAGAAAGAGTCTCACCGATGGAGAGCGCGATGACGCTCTTGTCGGGGTTGGGCGCGAGGTTGAGGCCGTCGACGACGCTGCGGATGGGGTTGTGCGTGCGCCTGGCGGCCAGCGATGCCCGGATCTGCCAGTCCATTGCAGCTATTGCGACTATTGCGGCTCCACGCCCGCCTTATAACCCCGCTGCGACGCGCTCATTGGTCCGCTGGAACACACCTCCCGATGGCCTTGCGCCTTCCTGGACCACGGTCTCTACTGCGTCGCTCCCATCCTCAACCTCACTGCGTCATCAATCACCGCAATACGTCGCTTCCGCCACGTGTCCTCCCTCCACTTTGAAATCCATTACACAATATCCATGCTAACATATCTTGCGCAAGCCTTTTCATCGCCGTATTGCATCCTTACCTTACACACTTCCCTCTAATGCTAATGTTACAAAACCCTCGAGTCTTAATTATTAATCTCTTGGTCAACGTCCTCCATATTCTGCTTACAACTTCCTCGTTACTGATTATATTCACCTATCTGATTTTCAGCACCCTCTTACAGCACCACACTTCAAAGGCCTTTCTGCAACTCCTACCGTCCATGTTTCGCACCCATATAACGCCCCACTCCATACGAATATTTTTAGTAATGATTTCCTAATATTCACACTTACGATATTATCCCTAAGTAAATTCCACTTTTTAGCAAAAGCCTTCGTTGCCTGTGCTATGCTACTCTTTATGTCTTCTATACTTCTACCATCCGTAGTTATTATGCTGCTCAAGTAGCAGAATTTAATTAACTTATTTCAAAATATCCTTCCCCAATATTTGTTATTACGCTGTTTCCCATACTACACTCAATTTCCTTGGTTTTCCCTCTATTAAGCCTCAAATTGAACTCCAGGACCACGTTCATGCCATTTATTATTCTGACTCGGAAAGCGTAGGGTTCGTATTTCTTCTCCTTGCAGTATGATTCCTTGTCCATATACCGTTTTAACTTTCTTCATCGGCTGGAGGAAAATGAGGAGCCGGGTTATTTGTTAAATAAAAATTACCAAAAATTAGTTAAGAATAAAAAACATTTAATCGAGCCAAGGCGCGGTGTTTAACATCAAAATTTACACCTCCTTTCACTACGGCACATCGCCGTGAACTCAATAAAACTCGTCGTCACCGCCGCAAAATACTCAAAATCAACACAAACTATAAAACCGTGTCGGCATCTCACCACTTATTTCTGTGGTACTTTCGAGGCTCTCTAATAGTACAAGCGATCACGAACCCGCAAACACTTCACTCGTTGGCGACTCTCCAAACTAAGTTCTTCACCATATTGCGAAATATAGGTCACCTGACCTCAAAGGACAAACTGTCTCGCCACCTGCGAGCTCAGAAGCCCTCAACTCTCGCAGTAGGTTCACCCGAAACAAGAAAGTCACGTGCTTCCGAGTTGCACGCGGCACTACAGCACGAGAAACGGGCCGTAACGTTCATGTTACAATAAATAACATAAGTGGTCTCTCGCATCCAAGATTTCGCCTCCTTTTATCTTGCCAATCTTCATCTCATACATCTGTCCTGTATGGCTCCTTCATTCCATGCCAGTTTAAGTCTTCCTTTTTTCTTACATTTTGGGCGTTTGCAGTGGAATATTCTTAATGTCCACCGTCTCTCTAGCATTCGTCTCAAATGTTCATACGAATTCAACCTCTTGCCTTCTATCGTATCTATGGCATTTACTGATGTAACCCTCATAGTCTGCTCTTGTCACACCACAGCTCCATCTCCATCGCTCTTAACTTTACTTCAGTTTCCTTTGTTATTTCCCAAACCTCAGAACCATATAGTGCAATACTCTTCACTATCGTTTTGTAGTTTCTTCTTTTCACCTTTCTTGAGATATTTTTATTCCATATAATTGACTGTTACTGTCTTGTTGCAACTCTGCCCTTCGCTATTCTCCGCTTAATTTGCTCCTCGCTTCCTCCTTTACCAGAAATATTTGTTCCTAAGTATTTATATGTAGCGCATCACTTTTACTACACTTCCGTCTTTCATTTCTAAATCTCTTCCTGTTCCGCCGACTATTATGCACTAGGATTTATCAAAATTTATTTGTAAGCCTCAATTCACACATTTCTCATTCAATTTTCTTAGTATGTATTATGCGTCATCTTCACGTTCGGCGAATATAACCTGATCATCAGCAAAGTTTAAAGGGTGTCACCATGATGTGCCATTGCTTTCTCCCAAGTTTTGAGTGCGTCATTCAGATATATTTCAAAAAGCGTAGGTGTTATACAGCACCCTTGTCTCAATCCTTTAATTTGACCCTGTTTAAATTTTTTATGACGTTAATAAAAGTTCTCCTTATTCGCTGATTTTCCATCACCGACCATAATTTTGATAGAGGAATGCAGCCACGTGCTTTCCAGTAAATCTAAGAACATAAGACGGGTTGCAGACCTCTTGTCCGTGACCTGTCTCACCCAAAACCGCTTTCATCTTTCAGATTCATACATCTCATGTTCTACTCTTAGAGCTTAGGACAGTGATTCCCCGGTAGTCGGGACATTCTGTTCCAGCACGTTTTTCAAGATATTGCTACTAATACCTTCATTGACATTCTCAGGTATTTGTTGTCCAAAAAGACATAAGCTAAAACAATCGGATCACCCTCATTTAGCCCGTTAACCCCCACAAAAGAAGAGAACTTAAAAAAAATGTTGCACGTACGGCTTCTAATTGTTCGATAGGACCATGAGCTTTTCCGTTTTTACATTACTCGGCTACTTTCTGAACTTCTTCACGTGTTAAATGTTCAATTTCGTGGTTGTCAGGACGTGTTGTTCATATCAGACGTTGTTCTCCATTATTATTTTTTATCTCCTCCCCGAATCTTCCTACTACTCTTCCACTTTCCTGTTTACCCACTCTTCTATTAAAATCTCCTAATAAGTAAAGCTTGTTAGTTTTTTTCCAATTCGATCTATAAGTCTGTGATTTTAAATATATAAATAAAATTTTACTATAACTATGTTCATCATAGGGTACAGAATTTAATAAAAACCATAAATATAAAACAATGGTAATTAACAATTTATTTTTCTTACAGATCAATATTAATAAGATGTATCACGTACTTATTAAATTATAAAATTTTTCAACTACAATGTAGGACATAAATAACCATTTGGAGGAGTACCAATACAAGAGTAATAAGCTCACATACAGGCTGTATGCTGCTTTTACGTACAGATAAAATACATTCAATGATTGTAAAAATCTGTACTAACATTACACTGAGTAACATGTACATTACTAAACAGCACAAAGAAAGATGAACAAAAGAGGATGTAATTGCTCAACCTTCAGTTGTAAGGTTAATATACAAAGCTGACAAGACTTCATTCCAAGAATAATTACATTATAAAGATAATTACTGAAGTCTGCATTGTATGGTTGCTTACCAGATCGTAGTGATCACATATATTAAAGTCATGTAACAAATGCAATTGATAGAAGTATGTATGTTTGTAAATTGACCATAAAAAAGGCAGATATTAACAAAGTGTCAAAGCTAAGAAACAGAATTTCATTATATATAAGAGACAGAAAAAACTGGGAAAATGCAAATATTCCACATTATACAGTGGAACGAGAAACTGGACAGATTCGGACAGATACAACTTTCCCACAAGATCCCCCTTCCCCCATAAAAGAAAAAAGTTATCGAAGGACCCTCAATTGACCTACATTTGTCCCGTAGACTAATCCTTGCCCTGGGGCCGGTGCCCAACGTATACAGTTGAGGCTAGAATAACTATGTTCACGGCTTTGTTCAATGTCACGCATATGGCACAATCTTCCCCTTCCTCCAACCATTTTACCTGGTTCCCCACCTTCCAATTTAAAGATTTGGGCAACTGTAAGACGGTCATTTGGCAGAACGATACGACGAGAAGCCAAGCCGACAAGTAAATGACGACATGCTGGCGACAGGCTTACAGAAACAGCATTTTGCTCAAAGCTTGTAGTATAGAGGCATTGACCCAAGGATTCCCATTGCAAACTATAAACACCTGAAACATAAAAAACCAAAAATCTTAACATAAAACATGATAAAATTATTTGGAACAACTATGAGCTGCAACTTAAAATATTATAGTTTATTATTTAAAATACACAATAAGAATACTGTACTGAACATAGCAAAAGTTACAGTTTTAGTGGTTAAAATAGTATACATACTACCAGCTCCCAAGGAAAGTCCATTATTGTCTTTTAGTATTATTTATATGAACTTATGTATTTTTTGAAGAATTATAAATTTGGGTTCCAGTAGGTCAAACAAACATTTGGTCTACAAACAGAGTCAATTATAATTAGAGAAGTAACATCTAGCAAAATATACCTAGCATAGTAGTAACACATATACGAGCAGCAGGAAGGAGTGTAACTAGTAGTTTACCATCTTTTGAAACATCAACACTAGCGTCATTGTGAATCTTGCATTCTGATACAATTAAATTTTTCTCAGCTGAAACAATAAAGTACATAGTGAGTAAAAACAGTTTTGTACACAATTTATTGTGAAAAACAGAAAATTAAGTTTCTAAATATATATGCCATTAAAAGATAAATATAATATTGGTTAGGAAAGTTATTTTTTTTATTAAATTATGAATCATTACTACATTTACAGAATATCTACATGCCCATAAGACAAACATTAGACTTCTCAAATTTAATTCTTAGTATATCTTGATAATAAAAATGTCAGTATGAAATACAAAATAATTATTATTTAAGGATAGAAAAAAAAACCTAAATATGGTAGCTACAGAATCAGAATTTTGACAAGCATGTCAATAAGTATATCAAACAAAACCAGAATCAATTAAATAATTATAAAATAAATTAACAATGTATAATATAAGAAATACGGCCAAATTTGTCAGCAAAAAATTTAATTTGATTTTCAGTAGTTACTGTCACTGGCTGCAGTCCATGACAAAAAAATTATCCACATTGTGTAATAGTTTTATCCATTTAAACATTTACCTGTTGAAATCCACAAAGATGTTCGAAATACCGTATTTTTATGAACAAAATATTAATTAAAATTTTGCTGACAAATTTGGCTTGTTTTTCATTTATTTACTGAATCAATTAAATTTCAAATGTGTATTAATTTTGAAATATAAACGGTTTTTTGTTAATGATATATCACTATTAACATTCTCTCAATATATCTAGAAAATCAAGATACAAAAGTATAGTTCTTTGTGAAATACTTTGATAAGCCAGTCATGAAAGAAACTTATTCTTCAATCAATTATATTTGTTTTATATACTGAAAAGGGCAGAGTTAGTAATTTACATTAAAACTCAATCACAATGTAAAAATAACATACTAACCATTGCTAATGTCAGGAATTTTATAGCTAGAGAAATCCCAAACTTGTATTCTGTGATTAGGTGACAATGGTGCATCTGTTATAATTACTGCATCACCACCTACAATGTTAAAAATAATAATTTAAATTAATATAATTTAATTGATGTATTACGAATTTATATGAATAAACCAAGTAAGAAGAATACCCCGAATTAAACTGTCAGCATGCATGGCCAAAATTTCTTCATGGTCATACAGAGGTGCTCTTGGTGTGAGGAGTTGAGACCTCCAGCCTGGTTGATGTGTACGGTTCACTGAAACGGTAAAACCTCTAGGAAAATAAGCTGAAGTAGGAAAAGGAGGTGGAGACTGTGGCCTCGGGGGTTCAGAAAAGTAAACGTCACCCAGCCTCAAGACCCATCCAGAAGGAGGTTGAAACTGATGAGGTCCGATCACATTCCATACATCTGGGGGAGGAGAGTGAGCTCGGGGTGGTGGGGGAACTTGCATATTCAATGCTGACTCAGGCACAGTCACATCATTAACTTGTACAGTAGGAACAGTAAAAGTATCAGAAGAAGGTGGATTTGATGGTTGTGCTTCCGGTGCACGATAAACTACACGTCCATGATAGCTCCAGGTTTCTCTTGGAGGTGAGGGTGAACGTACAGGTGAAGGAACTGCAACTCTTACGGAAGGTCCATGGCCACTCACCATGACAACTCTTGGTTCTCCTCCTAAAAAATATTCTACTTAAAAACATGTACATTTGAATAGCTTAAAATTTAGCAAGAAACAGTTGTTCTACTTAAAAGCACACAAACTGAATATGTTAATTTTTAAAAGCAGCAAAACAGTTACACACTGTTCATTATATACTATTTTAAGAAACATTCTTAATTCACAACTGTTTTGAATGTATTTTGCAAATATAATTTGTACCAGTAGATAAAACTGATGCAATGATTGTGAACAACAAACTGTTACACCCAAGAAAACAAGAATGGAGTTAAATGATATACATAAATAAAATGACTGTACATTTGGAAGGTTTCTATGGTCTCTCAAAAGACTCCTAGGAGCAGGGTGGATAATTTAAAATATACCTTTTGGTCATCAATTGTGTTGACTAAATTTTTTTGGCATCAAATATACATTGGAGATACTCTATTTGATAGTGTCACTGTCAAAGCTGTCATTGCCCAATTTCAACCCCTAATGTCAATGAAGTGGTATAAGACATATTGCAAAATCAACTCACATTGATGCCCCTTGTGGGTTTATGGAAGATACTGAATTCATTTCTGATGTTCACAATATGTTGTAGGTTATAGCTCACTTCATATGTGTAGAGGAGGAAGGGATACATAATAACCGAGAATGATTTTAAAGACAGGGACTCCCTAAGGGTCTCAGGAGTATATTTGCTTCTCTTAATGTAATGGAGAATCACTTACTTTAAGTTACTATGCTGTAGATTTGTAGTACTTTATGAGTCATCATGCTTGTTACAACGAAATTCACATTCTGTTTGTTTAGATAGGACAGGGGGCTGCCTTACTCAGGTATTATCAACCTAATAAGCTACATTTTTACTTCTTGTTTGCTAATTCTAAGACCGAAAGCTATGAAAAATACTGTAAGGAAGTTATGATAAATTTTAACTGGAATCTTACCACCTTCATTTGTTGAATAGTCTGAAGGTGGGTCTGGAACTGTAAACCTTCTTGGGGTAGTCATCCTTCCAAGAGAACGATTGGCAGCAACTCTCCCTAGGCGCAGCCTTGAAGTACTTCTTGGAGTAGTGTGTGCTACAGGCAAAGGTCTTGAATACCAACCAACTAATCTTGAACGAGGCCAGCCACGACCTCTTGTTGGTGTAGCTTCTGTACTTGAAGGGCAACCAATAGGGTTTCCCTCTTGCCTGTGTCGCACACCCCGTCGATTTGAGAGAGACAGTCGATACGAGTTTGAAGCCCATGGTCTGCGATCTCTGCTACTGTGAGTTTGTTGGTTATCGCTAACATCTAGTGCTACAGGGCTACGTAGCCGATTAACCCACTGACTCTCCAGTTCCCTCCTATAAAATTATAAAATGATGAACCACTTTCAAATATATAAACACACATGCACAAGTAAAATAAATATAATTAATGCGATTGATATAGACAGGAATGAGAAAAAGATATCCAAAAAAAATCTTGTTTAATAATACGATGTTTCATAAATTGATGGGAGAGAACATTTTTGGATAATATAATAGGAAAGTGTGCTGTATGATGATATGTGGAAAAAAGAATACTAACTTATAACCTGATGAGATCCTAATGTAATGGCAAACATTTAAGATTAACTATGAAGTATGAGTAATCTCTTTCTTGAATACTTTATTCTGACTTATTTGGCCATTGATATTTATAATATAATTGCATTTATTTATCTGTTTTATTTAATTGAATTACCTTGTAGAAAATAGTTGAGCCAATAGAAGATCTGTTAATTCCAGTGCAAGTTGTAGAAGAGTATATAAGTCTGAAAACAAGTACTAATCATTTTATTCACAAAAAAATATTACCTAAATTACTTAATTAATTTAGTGGAAATCATTGTAATTCTCTATATACACTTATGTTTTTTAAGCTTATTAACAAATAATTATCAATACAATTTACACAATTAGGTTGCACAGTCCTAATGAAGTTAAAATTAAAGGTTCATATATAAAATGCACTTACTGTATACCCTTTCATCCAATGCTCCGCTTGATGTTCTTTCAGACATATCATTTTCTTCAAAAAACTGTGTCAGACTATCCACCATTAGAGTTAACACTTGCCTGCAATTAAAAATAATCTCACTTTACAGCATTTTATGCAGCCAGGCAAAGCTGTGGGAACATCTTCCGTGCTCACCTGGCTCTGTACCGCGGGTTCCCCCTACCGACCAGCTCCGACTGATTGACACTATTGTAGTTTAAGTTTGATGACAGCTCTTGGAGCCGCTCCACTTCATAAAGCTCATTTTGCAGGGCAGTGCTAACAGAAAATTTGTACTACTGCCAAATCATTTACAAATATGAATTTATACACCCCATTATTGAAGCAATACTTAACTACAACAGTACTTGAATAAATAAAGTCTTATGAAGTAAATTGTAGGACATCTAAATTTATGGCGTTACAAAATTTATACCAAAATAAATCTGTACCTACATCAGTAATTTATTTTATAAGCTACAAGTCAATTAAAAATAGCTTACGTAAGTCGATCTGCTGATGTCCTCCTTTCCCATGGCCAAGGAGCTCGTCTTTCACTTTCAGGATTGCTGTCTATAGGTGCAAAAATTTACTGGCTATAAATTTTTTGTAATTATAAAAAAAAATCATGTGGCAAAGGTGTTCTGTTTGTATTTTACCTCATAGATAATGTTTATAAATAACCTACATTTGCTCTCATGGAAACAGAACTACATATAGTATAATGATGTTACACTTAAGATTAAGGTGTACTTGCTGAACAAAGGAAATTTTATATTATCACAATAATTTATGAGAACAGGAAAGAGAGAGCGAGAGAGAAAGTATATGGCTTACATGAAATTGAGGTTCTGCGTCAGACTCAGTTCAAATTTACGGAGTAATGGCACTGGCTCTCATTTTCAGGTCATCCATTAAGTCGATAATCTCCTTTCTAACCATATCAATTACCATATTTATGTGCGTATGATACACATTTCACTATAAACAGTGTGTGCTTATTCCAAGAATAGCTCAATGGCATGCTTTTCCTTGTTTGTTGTGGCTAGGATTAATTCAAACCCTACTAGAGGTCATTGTCCCTGGAATTTGGTTTGGTATTCTTATACTATTAAATGTGTCATTAGAGATAGACAAGATCGTAAAGATTGAAACTTATTTCAGAAGCTGAAGTAGAAGAGAATTGTGCTGATAGTAAATATGATGTTTCTGAATCTTGTAAATGAGATTGCAAATTTTAAAACTGTCTATGGAAGAGAGAGATTTTTTAAGAAAAATTGCAAGATATCCAGATCTGGGCGAAGAGGTACAAGACATATACTTAACATAAGAAAGAATTTAGATATGGTGTGTCTAGATAATATGCCAGTTGAAAACAAAAGAAATTGCAATCAAATTGGGAATCAATGGAAAATATTTCAAAATTAGCAGATAATGGCTATATTTAAACATATATATAAACATAAAACTACAATATAACATAATCCTACCATGATAAATGATTATACTTTTCTTTATATTTCAAACTTCAAAAATTATGAAAACTGAAATTATATTCTGAAATATCTAAAGTGAACTAACATTGTAAGAATTGGGTTGTAGAGACATTTTCTAGCAAGTGAAAAAGATAAACTTTTAATATGTTTTATACAACACAAACATTACTGTTTTGGAAAAGTTATTGTGCCAAATAATTGTAAGTTAGCTAAGTAAACGGTGAAATGAAGTTTTTAAGAAGAAATGTTACTACACAAATTCTCAGGAAAGAAAATATGAGCTGTAAAGCATTAAAGATTTGGTTCACAAGGCAGAGATGTCAAGAGTATTTTTTGCTGGTATTATCCTCTTACTCTCAATCTGAAACTAATTATAAATGGCCTATGGAAAAATGGTGATAGTACTCTTGTAAATCTCTATGAATGGTATCCAGATTTATTGGAAATTCTCAAGGTGCTACAATCCACATCTCTCTTTCTTATCCCAACAAATACTTGTCTAACCATGTTATATTATGTTAAAAATGGCAATAGTTACTTATATAAACTTATTACTGACCACTGTCACTGCCTGTTTGATGACTAACCCATGATGACCTCTCCCTAAATCTCCATGCTTCTAATCTACGAGATATTCCACTGGAACTGTGACGATATGATCTTGAATTGGGAATACTTCTTGTAGTGGAACCTCGCTCTCTTTGCTGTTGAACAAGTTCTTGTAAGCGATGGATAATTTGCCAGATCGATTCTTGGTTACAAGTTGAGCACTGGCATGTGCTACTTGCACTGTGCCCTCCCTGTTTATAAAATATATTAACAGATAAAATAAAATAATCTGAGCTTACTTAAAAATAAATGTTAATGATATGTTGAGAATTATCAACATTGTAAGAGACTTGTGACAAAATTTCCAATTAGAATGTATAAACAACCTGAATTTAAATTTTAGATTGCATTTTGTTTAAATATAATGATAAATAATAATGAAAAATATTACCTTTATGATGACAAAACAATTATAGTGAAATTTAGAAATGCTTGACATTTCGACTCATACATTTTAATGTCTTATTTGAAACAACTAAAATCTGAAGAATATCTTCAGAATAAGAGGCTAAGCATTGTATGTTGAAACATTTGGCAATTATAACTTTCACTGTAATTATTTCACAATTTGAAGGTTGTCTGCATGAAGGTGAACTTTTCATAATCATGCCAGAAACATTTATATCTGTTTTTCAAATGATAAATATCATATTGATTAATTTGGATATGAAAATAAAGTCACTTAAACTTCTTTCAAACATTGTCAGAACTTAAAAAAGATGCATTAAAGAATTGCACAAGTTCAAGGATATAACAGATTTTAGTTAGCTCTTGGAGTTGAAACTTGTTAGAACATGATTGTGGTAGGAGTTTCTCCTGTCACATAAATTATTCAGAGTAAAATAAAGATTGTTGAGAAGAATATTTTGCCATTTCATAGATTATAAATTACTTACTATAAGCATTAATGTTGACTGTATAATGCTTGATTGAAACAGAAAATAATACTTATTTTAGGTAACAGTGGGTTAAGGGCTTCAATGCAGACTACAAAACTTAATTACCACATCAGCGCTCCATGCTAATGAATGCAATTATCAATATTGATATACAATTACAAGAAAGTTCATAGTTAGATGAAGAAAAACTTTCATGTGTACAGTTACAAGCATGTCTTACAATCCAAAATAAAAACTCGTCTTTCATAAAGTACTGGAGATAAGTGGTCAAACATTATATAAAAGTAACTTTAGTTTAATTTCAACTAAAATTTCATGCATGTTCTATATATATACCTTCAATAATTATTACAATTAATAATTTACTTAACCCCTAGAATATGAAATAAGTAAATAAATTATTTTTCAATTAAAATGTGTCTATTTGATCTATAATCAATAGTATGGCTTCTTAGTAAAGTCAAAGTTATCAAATGTTTTATTTCTAAATAAACACACAAAAATTCAATATCATAATCAGGGCTAAATTTAGTGTAGTTATTGCACTCACCTGAGCTCCATGTCTTCGTTGGCATGAAGGTTGAGATGATGAACTTGTTCCACCTCTAGAAGCACTAGAGTCCGTCTCTCTTTTAAGATTCTGCTTCCTGATTTTAAATGGTGGTTCAGAAGATGCCTGCAAAAGAGTAAACACATTTGAGTAATTACAAAAAAGTTAAATGTATTTATGAGCCATTACAAATATAATTGACGAATAGACAAAAATGTCAATAGAGACAAATATTACTTGAACTAGGACTTATATTCAGGCTCCATTTTCTTATCTCTTTTCCTCAAAGGTTTGATAGAAATGGTAAATTGTGATACTTCAAATGCATAATGACAATGTTTTTGGAGAATGAAAGAAAAAGTATGTTTATATTACAAGTGCCATGATATCTGTATCGACGTTAATAACAAGTGCTAAATAATACATTTTTTTTATTCAAATGCAATTACATAAAAGCAATATCCTTAGCGATTTCAATTTTCAATAACCTTGTCAAATTTCTGACTGGGCAGTCTTGCACACAGTACGCTACTGCAATACACAATAAATTCTATAATTTTAATAAAGAATGGTTTTCATCTTTATATTTTTTTGGTAATTTTAAGAATGGTGCAATGCAGAACAAAGTACAGTATAATGAACACATTTTTGAATAAAAATGTAAAATGAATTAAAGCTTACATCAGGTCTTGGTTTAGATTGCTCAGTTGCAGTGGAAGTGCTTGGTCCAAAATTTGAATTACTGAAATCATTACCACTAGAAACACTGGTGTCCATATTATTTCCTTCAATATTCAATTTTACCTCTTTACTTGAAGTAGATTTTTCACTTTTACTGGCATTACTACTACATCCAGGCCGATCACGGACGCTATCCCTAGCACTGTCTGAGGATTTTGATTTCTTCTTCTTTCGTTTAACTCTTTTGTTTACTATCGATGTCTGGGAACTTCTATCACAACTCATTTCAATGTTGTCACAGTTACTTCTACCCTGAAAATGTGATTATAATTTAGTAGATTTTAGAAAAAGGAAACAAATCTTACAAATGTAATTATGCTTACACTTGTGTATTAAATGATTTTTACTTTTTGTGAAATTACCAGTTTTAAACGAATAAGTAAATTTAAATTAAACAAGAAAGGAAACCACAGTTTCAATATTGATATAATGGGTAGTAAATATCTCCTAGATTGCTAGGACAGACTATAAATCAATGATTATTTAGTCCATTTTTTGCATATTGGATTCATCATGGATATAAGAGAATAATATTAAGCATAGTATTACAGAAGTATTTCACTCACATGCACAGACTATAATGTGCAAAGAAAATGTGAAAAAGAATAAGCTGCATTACAGATTACTCTCACAACATTATCCAACAAACTATGAAATAGGTGATCTCCCAGGTAACAGGAACTTTCTCCAAGGAAATTTTTTTGACTAAGAAAAATAATGAATATAAATTCCATTTTACACACAATACCAACAGCAGCTTATTGACATCTCAATAGAGAATGACATTAACGTATGAAAAAATAATAGATAGTGTATTTATATTATTTCCACCCCCCCCCCCCCAACAGTAAATATTCTACATTAGTAAATTAAAAACATAAAAACTGCAATTTCTCATTTTTTTTAATTTCATCAGGACATTTCTTCTGTAAATAAAATTTTGAAGTATATAGTTATAAATTAATTTTAGTAGAGGTCCAAAGGAATAATAATAAAAATAGCTGGACTGCCTGAAAGGACAGTTGCAACCAAACAGAATACCAAAATTTCAGTTGCAAGCAGTCTAGTAATTTAATATACTTAAATTACTTGATGAAGTCCAAAACATCACATAATTAAATAAAACTTGTTAATGCAATTATGTTTAATTATTTTGAAAAACATATATTGATATATATTATTAATTTAATAAATACTTGTAGATAGAGCATCTTACTTGCAGTCTGGAACTTATAAGCCTGGGACATGAACGCAGAGATCGAGCAAGTGATTGTAAAAACCATGGACGTCTGAGAAAAAAATAAAAGCATTAACAACAATTAGTAAATAATTTCAGTTATTGTTTGTCACATTGCAATAAAAATTAGAAACAACCATAGATTTAGCATTTGTTGAGAGTATTATAGTTTCATCTACTGAATTTAAATGAGACAAACAATAGAAAATTTGAGGTAACAATGTAAAAAAATAAGGCACTTTTTTAATCAGTGTACACTGTGATTAATAACACTGTAACTGTACAAAGTATAAAAACAAAACTTTTTTTTTCCAGAAGTAATTTGAAAACATTTTTACCTGGACTATGTTATGAAGCATTTGAATGCAATGTTTAGTTAAATTAAGATATTTTATGCAAATGTGAAGCAAAGAAAAAGAAACAAATGGACACCACTATGATAGTTATATATGACATTATTAAATTTCATTCTAGTGGTCCATTTAAATAAAAGTTTTTTTTAAAAAAAGTCAAATGTAGCCCACTGGTTACCTTTGAAAACTATTTTGAAATACATAATATTTAAAAAAGACACGAGGGTCTTATAAAATTAGCATAAGAGGGAAGTGCGTGGCGTAAGAACAGTAGAGGGAGGAAGGATGGAATACGCTAAGCAGATTATGGAGGATGTGGGTTGTGCTAGTTAAAAGGAAATGAAAAGGCTTGCACAAGATAGGTTAACATGGAGGGTTGCATTAGACCAGTCTTAGGACTGAATACCACAACAGAACACACTAGTACAATAAAATTAATGTGACAGGTTTACGGAAAGACCAATCATATGGAAAGCAGCAGTTCCCTAATTAAATTCACAGTATAAATACATTTAGACACTTATCTTAAAATAAAATTTTAAGAATTAATGAAAAATAACCTTATCTGATTAGCTGAAGTGGGCGGTGGAATTTTATTTAATCTATAAACAGAAGCGCAGGATCTTTGGTTCTGACGAAATCTTCTGAAGCCAGATGTAATTGATGCATTATTTTGCGTAGAATCTGAAGCAAATTAAGAAGTTTAATAACACAATAACAGGGCTATTTATAATAGTTTTCCCTTATATTTTGCTGTTATTACTTTTAAGAATAAATAATTATAAACTTTTAAATGTGAACTAAGTCGGAAATGACAAAAGCTAAAATAAAAAGTATATGTTAATTATTTAGTTGAAGTCATGTAGGGCAACAATAACAATTGTGTAGTGTTTTATAATACTTAAGGACACTACTTTTTAACAACTGTCCATTTGAAACTAATTTATATTTAGTGTCTTACACATTGAGAAAATAAGAGCTTAAGTAGGTTATATAAAATCCAACTAATGAAAAATATCGAAGTATTTTAATACCTTAATAAAGAATTTGATACATATAATAAAAACAAAAGAAAGAAAATTGCTGCACTTTGGGATTTTGAGATGAAGTGCTTTTAAAGGTTCTTAGAAAGCATGTGAATATTTCCCAGAGCATTTTACATTATGTTAACTAAATGAAATGCTGGTTTTCATAATTTCCACAATTTACCACCACCTTTCAGATTTTAAACTAAAATATTTTGAGAGGTGAAAAGTTGATTTGAGACAAAATTATATAACATGTTCATTGCTCAGCTTCAAGATTTAAATGTTTTTATAAGAGTCACCTCAAAAGAGGTGTATCACAATGTATTGTTTTATTGCACCTAATGGAGAAGCCATACAAAACAAATGTGTTAAAAATATTTTATTTATTACATGTATGACTTAGCAACTACATGCTTTGGGCAAGGTAACAAATATTTGTTAGGTCTGAATTTATAATTTATGTAATTAAAACAACATAGGCATATAATACCACATATATATGACGAAATTTATAATACCAAAACTGTTACACAAATGAACTAATAGTGAGAATTGTTTAGTTTAAATACAATAGTAGTATCATACCAACCATCATTTGATACGCTTGTCTGTGATGTTGATGCTTGTCCAGTCTGATCATTAAGAGTCCGTGAATGAAAGCCAATGTTTGAACTAGAATTTTTTGCAGATAAATTATCTGAATAATCTTCAGTTACATTTTTCAAATCATTCCCTGTCTTAGAATTAAGTTTTTTATCAGACTTTTTAGCATTAGAAATTTTTGATGATTCCGTTATATTGGAAGAGGTGCCATCTTCTATATTCATATTGTTAAACTTCTTGCTATCAGCAGACTGTTTTGAAGAACTCTCTCTGTTTGTACTACAATTTAATGATGTAAAATTATTGCTATTCAAGTTGATTCCAGTACCCATGTTAGATTGTTCTGACTCAGTCGCAGATACACTGAGATTTGAATGCTTTGTATTGTCTTTGGTTTCAGTTTCAATGGTTTGTATAGATATATCTGTAGATGTTCCTGTAACAGGTTGTTCGGCAATATCTTGTTCTTGAGATGTTGATGGATTACAAGATATTACATCATCAGAAGAAGCTATATCTGCTGGATTTTTTACATTTCCAATACTGTTGGATGTTGATGGTTCAGTAGCAGTTCCTTTCGATTTCCTTTTATTTGCAAAATTATTCAATACTGTTGATGGGCCATTGCGAAATGCACGCTTACGTCCAGATCCTGGCTCACTATCACTTATTCTAGCCAACTGCTCCATCATTTGGCTTACATTTGGAATATGACTACCACTTTCATCATTTCTTGAGGCAGATTCGGTTGTACTGCTCCCAGATTCTCTTACGGCAACATGAAGCGAACGTATTTGACGCTGCAAGTCTTCCCAAACTCTACGTATTTGTTGAAGCTGAAGAATTTCCAAACGAGCTCTGAAAGTATTAAAATACACACATTTTTAATATATGCATTCATAAGAATAAATCAGAGAGGGAAAAAAGTAATATCTAAAATGAATTGATAAGTTGAAAAGCTCCAGACCAATTTCTTACCTGCAAAGTTGTTGCATGTTGTCTATGTGCCTGCTCAACAGCTGAATACCAAAACGAATTCCTAAGTCTGGAAAGGGTCTATTTCTATTTATCGGAGTTCTGCTGCCAACATTCTCAGAACTTAAATTTGAAAACCTTTCAGCTCTTCCTTGTTGAGACCTATCATGGCTATTTGATGTTGTACTACTACTGCGATTTGCTCCTTCTGCCTCACCAGTGCGAGGAGCCCGAGGCCGAAACGCAGAACTCTGAGAAGCAGTAATACGAAGTGGATTTTCAGGTGTAAAAGTTCTAGCCTGTTCCCCAACTCGTGCACAAGTTCGTCTTAAGCAATAAGCTCTAACATCCTAAGAATGGAAGAGCACACATTAAGACATAGTAAAATGAATTTATCAAGAAATAAATTTTAAGATTAGTTAACATCATATGATATATAAATCTTGAAATGATGAAACTGATTTTAAGAGCTTTTTTGGAGAAATAACTTGCAAAAAAAACAGATTCATTATCATATGATATTTGAAATGATGAAAACTGATTTTAAGAACTTTAAAAGAAATAACTTGCATTAAATAACAAATATAATTAATTATTTTACACATTGCTTTGTGTAAAAACAATTAAATTTCTAATTACACAAAACAATCTATAAATCCTGAAAAAGAAAATGTTTTCAATTGAAAACCATATTTTAATTACAAATAAATAGCTTATAAAAATTTACCCGTTATATTTAAAATAAAATTTTAATGTAGAAACTGTCTTGTACAATCTGTAAATCTTTTTCATTTTTATGATCAAGGTAAATATTTCACAATTATTTTGTTTATTTTATAATCAATATCACAGTTGATTTTAACTCAAAACTGATTTTCACAGTAAATAATGTAAAGTATATACTACATTTTATTTGTTACTTGGTATAAAAATGGTTAAAGTTTTTACATCCATTTGAAATTAAGTTTATTTATATGGCATGACCTAAGTTAAATATGGAGGCTAAACACCCAAGATTTCTTGAAACTTGGGCGACTAGAATTCTGGGAAGATTGAAAATAAAGCATGAACTAATTAATTTATTTATATAAGAACAGTGTCAATTTACAATACAAAAAGGATAAAATACAAAAAGGGTAAAATATTTCAATTATAGGTCTTCATTTACCTGTCCAGAGTCTGAAGATCTGGTAGAATGTGATTCTTGATTTAAAAATGACGGCCCTGAAAGACGAAATAAAGGACATATGACATTAATTTGACTCCAATAATATTGAAGTACAATATATGACCATGTTGGTAATAGCTTCAATTAAATAAAACAATAAAGGATTCTTTGACATGGTTATGATTACTTGTAAGGCACACCAGCAAGCAATAATTCTAGGAGTAAAAATTATGTCCAATACAGTATAGCCAAACACTTTTTTAATTTGTTGCTTAATCTTCTGTTACACAATTGATTAGTTTTACAGTCCATTTATTGACAAATTATTCATGTGAGGTTAACAAACCTGATGCAGCTGTTGTAGTGTTTGAGGTTGTGGTAGGGCTGGTGGGAGTGGGAGTGGTTGTTGTAGATGCACTTCTACGTCTTGCTATTCGCAACACTTCATTGTAGACAGACTGTCGACCAGTACGACTACTATTACGGCTGGAGGTACGCCATCCATCACTTATCCTTCGAGAAGCACCAGAAGCATTTGAACTTTCACTTCCTTCAACATTTCTGCCACCAGTTTCAGATTCAAGGTCCATAGGATCAGTTCCCCTATCAGTCTAAACAACAGGTTAAATTTATAGCATATATGATACGCGAGTTGTATGGGTAAAATCTTTTGTGACTTACATAGAATGTAAATAATGTATATAGGTAAATTAACAAGAAATGTTACTTTGCTTACAATAAAAATACAAATTCAGTACATATTTAAAGTAATTATGAAACATAATTTTATTTAAATTTTAAAATAAACATGTATTTTGAGTGGTGTCTATTATCACTCTGTTCTAAACAAACAACATACTTTCGAAATTTTTAGATGAAGAAAAAAAAACACTATTTTCCCATAAGTATAATGTTGTCAGAAATCCCCAATAAAAATGTTTCATGGGTGGAAATAAATTGAATGGAACAGATACATGTTAAGCGATAATTTTTAACAGTAAAAAATACAGAATATAAAATCAATCTAATAATAATTATACTACTCAAATTATTAGGCAATTTATTAAATAGGAATATTTTAAATGATATAAAAATGTTGACACCCACCTTCCTTAAAATTGTACTCCAAAAGCACTAATTCAAAATCTGGCATCAATAATATTGAAAAATGTATGGTCACATGCTATTGACAAAGTACTAGACTAAGAACACATTTTTAAAGTAAAAATGTAGCAGTTAAATTTAACACATGTCTAAAAGGAGTTAAGATCTATAGAACACAAGTAAGGATGATACATTGTTAATATAATTGGTATTTGAAAGAATGAGAGAAAGCAAGTAGTTACAAAAAATTGAAATTCTGCACCACCATGCAAAAAAATTCATTTTTTTTAGGCATTAGCCTTTTTCCAAGAGCAACACAGGCCATTCCAGGTGGATGCACATTGTCACATGGGTTGCAATACATTAGCAATTAAAGCCCTTAGCCAACTGGCTCTTAGAAATGTCTCTTCTGATGAGAAGCAGTTGCCTTTAAAAATGATGATCCAAAGCTTTAATTTCACTTTCTTTCTCTCTCTCTCTCTTTCCCTTCCACATGAATTGTGTAAACTATTTGAATAAGTCATTACTTGTATTTTTGTACTTATATATTATTTAAATTATATTACTTTTAAATTTTTTATTGTATTATATCTTATCGAAATAAATCTTAAATGTAAACCTGATGACAGTCACAAAGATGTTTAATTGGCCAATTTTATAATTAAATTTATACATTGAAATTTTTTTTATAGATATTGTTGTCAAAAGCAAAAATTATGGTATCTATAATTGGTTTATGTAAAAGTTCCAAAAATATAAAGACTTTACATTAATTCCTGGGGGAAAATATATTGAAAACATAATAATATTCATTAGCTAAATTATGGTCTTTTAATGGCTTGTAACAGTTCTAATCAGCAAGTGGAAATTGAACAAAACTATGCATTCAAGATCAAAGAATATCTGAGGATATTATTAACGGAAGAAATAATATCAGGATTTTTTCTAAATTAAAAAACAGTAATCACTTAATGGTCATGATTCATAAGCTTCTTACAGTGGGAATACTGCGTGGTCTCATCAAATCAAAATAGCGTTGCACAAGCTGATCATACTGCTCCACCAGAGATCTATAACATACTGAAATTCTCCTTTCAGTCTCTGAAGTAGGTGGTGGTACAGCAGAAGGAGGTCGCTGCGCCATAGGCTGATGCATTGATGATGCTCCTTGCAGAGTTTGTGAAGTCCCAGGACCCGCTTGCATGGGAGCAGGGCCAACTCTATCCCACTGGCTAACAAGTGGAGGGGCATTTGAGATCCCGGTCACCAACTTCAAACCAAGTGGATCAAAAGCAACATACCTAAATGATACATATAAAAGACACATTAGAAAGAACAATATGTTCTAGAATCAATCTTTCAAAAAAATGTCCAAAACACATTTTCAGATATTAATATTGCATAATAGTTGGTTTAAAAACCTAAGTGTTACACTTTTCCAGCCAAAACTGTAGTTATTGGAATTGACAAGTTAAACAACTGAAAGTTTGTCACTAGTCTGTTTCAAATCAGAAAAAAAAAATTATTTAAGGTGAATTTATAATGTCCTATATTACAAAAATTGCAGTCTCTATTGGAAATTTTGTATGCAATGTTTACCTAATTAATTAATTAATTCAATTGTTGCAATTTTTATAAGAGATAAATAAATCAATGTTGTATGATTTACATAATTCAATTAATTTAAAATGTATATTATTTATAAAAGGAAGAATGATATTTTTATAGAAACAGTATGTCACATAGGAAAGTTGTGTGCAGTTTATGTTGATACATTTCTTGATAACATCTACTGGATAAAATTAACTATCACAATGTCAAAGTATTTTGTTATTATTTGAGTATATGTCAACCAAATTGTAAACAATAGCACTGATTTTAAATAATGGTTGGTAGGAATAATAATTGAAAATTATAACACCTGGGTCAAAAAGCGATCGAGAATACATTATTCGACAAAAACGCCAGGAAAAACCCCATTCTTTGATAATTATAAAAAATAGTACAAAAATTTATAAAACATACTGTATTAATATTACATTAAAATAAATTGTTAAAATTTCCAGTTTCTTAATTAATTTCATTAAAATAAATAGTATTATTTACAATTTTTAAGTATGAAATAAAAAAAGTAGAGGAAGAAATTACTTTATGAAGTCCCAAACATGATGAAATGTCATCTGATAAAACATGAACTTTTAAAACTAATGATGACATCACCTTCAGTATTTAGAACAGTATATAATCTAGTTCACTTAATATAAAAATGTTTGCCTAAATAAGTTTGTTAATATGTTAACAGTTTTAAAGCAAGTAAAGAAAAATAACCAGGTTGTCATAAGAAGTGAACAGCTTGCTCTTAAATCTGTTTGAAAACTTAAATAAATATTACTTCTACATACTTTGAGATTATTTATAAAAATAGGAATGAGAAAGGAAGGTTAGAAGGAATATAAAATATAATTATTACACAAGAAAATAAGCTGTTATATTATCATATAATTGATAAAACTCACCGGACTTTTTCTTTTTCATTATTTGTATAACACTTAGCAAATGGTTTAGGTTGACTCCAGTCCCAAAAGTGAAGTTCATTATAGGTAGCAATAACAAGCAATCTGTCAGTAGGATGAAATGCTAATGAGGCTATAACACTCTGCCCATGAGATGTCCATACTTCACTGCCACCCTACACAAATTATTAAATAAAATTACTACATGAAAATAATAAGCGAATTCATTGGCAACACTTTCATTTTATTAGGACATCATAAAGTTAAATAAATGTTTATGTATAAGAAAAATATATGTTACAATTTGTGGTGACATTGCATTTCAAAAATAAACAATGTTACAAACAAGTAACATCATTTTTATGAATTATAATTATTACAACATAGTTTTCCAACTTTAAATTTACAATAATAAAAACAAATGAAATTTCATTTTGGCCGTAACCGTCACTGGAGTTGGCCCGAGACAACAAATTCTTCACATGTAAATACATTTAATAATCTTTTCAGCTGAGGGAGTCAAGAAGTAAATGACATGAATTGCTAAATTTTCTGCCTGAAGAAGTCTCAAAAGGGAGACGAAATGTTGTATTTGATTAAATAGTAATAAATATATATGCTGACTTCTTGGCTTTTTTTAGTTATTTTAATTATTACATTCCCATAATAAAAATAAAAAGTTTTTTTAAAAAAAAGTATAATAATTTTGACAATCCAGGTGAAAATTTATTTAATTTTAGAGCAAACTTCGATTGTATTTTGTACTTATTTCATTTAATCAAAAATATTAATAAATTAATTAATGAAAAGTTAAAGTTACAACTTACGTGAAGATCCCAGACTCTCACTTGTCCACCCAAGCACCCAGAGGCTAAAATTTGATTTGATGAAGGATGGAAAGCAATGCACCATGGTGTTCGAGGATGACCCATCAATACATTTACATTTTTCCCAGTTGTCAGATCAGTAACATAAACATTATGGTTTCCATGAGTGGAAGCTACCTTTTTCCTGAAACAATTTTAGAACATCAAGTACTGCACTTAATAGAAAATACTCTTGTATTTTATACAAATAATCAATAATTTTGTATTCAATTTAAATGTAGTCGGTAACAAACTATAGGCAAATATATGAAAATATTTTTGTAAATGCCAGAAGTATTATGAATATTACTTATTTATTCTTCAATTTATATTCAGGATAAACAAGTTATTTTTCAAGACGGATATAAATCGTTCTCCAATTTCAAACTTTGTTTTTATTCATTATGTACTGTAGTCAAGTAACACTTTTAATAAAATGCCTCACAAAACGTGCCTACTTAGTGATACTATAAGCCACACATCATATCAATTACTATTACTCATCAGTCCTTCCTGTACAACATGGCTGAAATTAGTGAATACTATTTTTAACATTTAAAGATTCATGTACACTTTGTAAGTTACAAAATAAAGATAAATATTTATTTAGTCTGTTTATACTATTTTCTCTTCCTGTTAACTGTCTCTTCCAAACTTTATGAAAGTCACTAAATAGTTTGATAAATATTCAAAAGAATTAAAATCCATAAATATTTTATAAAAGGTAGTAAATAACAAAACATACCCATCTGGACTGAAAACCATCAGAAACGTAGAACGCGGAACACCAGGAAGCCTACATCGCTGTAAAATTGCAAAAAGAATTAAATGAAAATATGGAATTAAAAATGCTAAAAGTTTTCCTATTTGAAACTTAAACATTCATTGATGAAAAAAGTAAAGTAGAACTACTAGGTACTTCATCAAACTGGAGCAATACAGTGGTTAGTTTTAAATATTCTGACAATATTCAAAGACATACTGGTATTAAAAAGTTGTTTTCAGTTAGTATGTGAGGTTAGCTAGCTGATCTATAGAACTTTTGCTTTTTATGAATTACTTTTAAATCCCTATATGAAGCACCGGCAAAACAGATTGTTGGAACTGGAAGAGTTTGGATACAAGAATGACATCATAACCTCTATGTTTCTTGTATTGAGACATTGTGTAATGAAGGAAAATACAATGGTGAGTAATAAACATTTTAATAAATAAATACAAATATTCAATGCAGATTAAAACAAGTTTTTTTACAATGTCTAACAAAGAGTCTTGGCTTTGTATATCATCTGTAGTGTATCTCAACTTGCCTTTAGTCAGATTTTGATAGAAAATTTGGGAAACAATATATTCTTATATTATAGTTTTGTTCACTTAAAAACACACATTTAATTAAAATATTGTTTCATACAAAATAATTGAATTTTACTAAATTTGTATTTTCCTATATCGAAAGACAACTTGCTCAGCTTTCCATGCAGCATGTAAATCTTTGTTGTTTAGCACAATACAGTAAAGAAAATTGATAGAGACGGAATTAAGCCTCAGATATGAAGGAGATTATTTGCATTTGTAAGAGTTGCAGAGCATTGCATGAACCTTTATATAAAAATCAAATTTATTCTGTTATAAAAAGACAATGTTTTTCTTAAAACAATAATTAGGGAACTTCTTAACTTATATACAAGCATCAAACATAATATAATTCTACAAGTATTATGTTCATTATAATTTAAAAAGAATAAACATAGAAGCATTGTTGTTTACCAGTTCCTCATAGTTCTTGGTCACCAAATTATCTTCTGCAATAGCTTGAAAATGTTTGGGAACCACTCCAGTTTTGAATCCTATTTCACGAAGCAACAATCCTTTTGCAACATTTTTGTGTGCTTTTGCAGAATGTTTCTTTTGTGAGATTTCCAATTTCTTTTCGGTGTTTAAATACATTCCACATGTATGAGTCTTAATTCTATTGTAGTTTTTCGAAATCTATAACAGAAACATACGTTTACTTCACTCTGGCATTAAGACATTACAAAATGTAACAGTTAATTAATATATTTAACTCAAAACTATAATAACGTACATAACTAATACAATATATTCAAACAGATCTCACTTACTTAAATATAATACTATGTATCGGAAGCTATAAGCATTAGAAAAATACCCGTTTCGGCGTAGTGTTAGTGTAAATTCAGACAAGAAGTAAAGCATTTAAGGAATGCTGGTAAACTCGGAATCATGATATGGATTTCTACGATAATATAAAGTCCAAATTTTTGATTCCTACAATTCCAAGTAATCCGTCCGTACCTTGCTCAATATCCCAAAGCATCAGCAGTAAACAAATGAGTATCTCCTTTTTCATGATGTCTGCTAGTTGCCATATTTGTAAATAATTCAACCAATCCAAGATGCAGACAACAGACAAGAATTATTTTTAAATTCCTTCAATGTTTATGATCATATTCCTTGTAACAATTATACACATAGGAAAAATCCTGTAACTGTACATCTGATCGTAGGGTTGTCAAGTCACAGGTCAATTTAAGCAGTTGTCGACAATGCCAATGAATGTACCGCAAATGACATTGCGCACGTACTAAAATTAAGTTTCATTATTCGCAAGTCTATGGGCGTTGAAGATTTCGATATTGAATTAGAGCAGAAAATTAGAGAGTACTTCTATTTACAGTTTGTGTATTTTAATCGCAAAAAAAAGGTGCGAAATTTGTTTATTTTACTTTTGAATTTTTAGACTTTATTTATATCCAAGGTCGTTTTGTTATTGTAACTCTATTAAATCTTCTCGGGTCGTATGCCGGAGCAGTTAACAGCTCCAAGAGGTTAGACTAGGCTGCGCATGACGTGACGAAAGACCCGGAGCTTTTGACATTAATTAATGGGTGATTGTAGTGTAATGAGCTTTTTCAGCATGAGGCCATGATGTGATTGTGATTTAGATATATTTAATGAGTGGTGACCCGCTTTAATTGTAAATTAATGAGAATGCAAGACAAATTGAACTATTTATATGTTGTAGGGGCATGTTAATGACGTGTCATTGTTGTAACTTGCTTTCGTTTATTGTTTCTGCTGGTGCATTTAGCCTAACGTATTACTTTCTGCATATAACTAAGAAAATAGGTCATGAATTATAATTTAGTAATAGATATGCAGTGAACATGCATTACCCCAACACCCTTGGGCTGAAAATATTTTTATATCTGCTATGACCATGGAATGTCTATTTCTTATCGAAGTCAATTCGGGAAAATTGTTTGTTCAGATCATTTGTATTTGCAAAAATGTAAGTATACGATTACTTTCTTTCATACTAACAGTCTCAAGAAAATCAACTGTGACGAACATATAGAAAAGCACAATAGTGTATGATTAAGAAGCAATTAAAGTGAATTGCCTCAAACGAAAATATCAGTTTTCTTTTAAAAGAATTCCATCTCAGAGCTTGTAAATGGCTATTTCTTTTCTAAAACATTCATGAAGATAATTTATTTTATATCATTACACAGGAAAAATAACAGTAAATGCGTCATCTATGAGCAAATGTGACATTTTGTAGATTGAATCAATCTAAATCCAACTACCATTATTGATAGTTTTGATGCGTGGCTATTTGTAAAAATACTTTGGAAGTCAGCTTAAAACTATTACAAATAATTAAGAGAATGCCAACAATCAGATGGGTGGATAGGGCAAATAACTAGGAAATTATAAGCAGAGTAGAGGAAGAGAGAACAATTTGGAGGACCTTGACCAAGAGAAGGAACATATTAATAGGCCACGTTTTGAGACATGAGGATCTAGTAAAATTAGCATTAGAAGGACGTGTGTGAGGTAAGAAAAGAAGAGGAAGGCAAAAGATGGAATACGCTAAAGAGATTAGGGAAGATGTGGGATGTAGTAGCTATGTAGAAATGAAAAGACTTGCGCAGGATAGGTTAGCATGGAAGGTTGCATCAGACCAGTCTTAGGACTGATTACCACAAAAACAACATTATAAATAAAGTACAACTTAGAAATGGGGTGGTTTTGTACAAACGATTTGGATTCTATTTGCAAATCACGCAATCCAGAATTTTGTAATCGTCCAAATGATACGGATAATGTTTTAAATGCATTTTCGCTGAGTTCTTCGCAGACAACACTGGATTAGTTGTTTAATATAGATTTGTACACTCTTTTTCGGCTTAATTTTCCTGAAAAATTACTGATGTCTCTATATGGGAATAGTTATTCAGTGTCCCAAGTAAACTCAGTGGGTACAAACTGTTGAGAAGTGCCACTGACGATCCAATATCGGTTGGGATCCATGTGGTTAACTCAGTGGGTACAAACTGTTGAGAAGTGCCACTGACGATCCAATATCGGTTGGGATCCATGTGGTTCTTTTCTTGTCCAAATTGAAGTAGTTTTCTTATTCGTCAGCAAATTGTCTTGTAACAGTGTTTCTCTCTGAAACTTTTATCTAGAAACATCAGGATAGTTAACACGGCAGCTAAAGATGAAGCCATCAAATGAAGGGTGTTTCAGATATTTGTATGCATTTGAAAATGATAGAATTGTTTTA
Source organism: Eucriotettix oculatus (assembly GCA_034510155.1). NCBI lineage: Eukaryota > Metazoa > Arthropoda > Insecta > Orthoptera > Tetrigidae > Eucriotettix > Eucriotettix oculatus. The sequence goes on from CM067379.1 coordinate 29,914,759, forward strand.
GTTCACCAGGTGACTCCTAAAAAAAAAGAACTGTCTGGAATTATATGAATGGCTCATTTATTTCAATACTCGGTTACTTACAAAGATTACAATAGCAGACTCATCCATATGATCACGAAACACAGATCTGAACTTGTAATTGTTTTTACGTGTTATTTTTCTTTATGAAAGAGGTAGAAATTAATGGAATTAGAAACGATCACATTTGCCAACTTCTTCTGTTTAAAGAAGTTTCAAGAAGCTGTTTGATGACTGACTTCTTATTACTTGCGACAGATTACAGTTTTTCAAACGATGCAAAGTTATACAACGGGAGCTACGGCCTTGGGTAAGTGATCGCCCTTGGCATCGAAACCATTCTCATCGGCATGGTATGTGGTCGTGTATGTCTTCCCGTCGTCACCAACGAAGGAGTAAGAGCCAGACCGGATGAGAACGTAGTCCTTGCCGTCAGGAGTGGGCTTCAGTTCTCCGTGCTCTTCAACGGAGATTCCGTTGGCCGTCGTGTAGCTGAAAGGGAACAAAAAAATTACACTCGAACAAGCGGAAAAGATATGTACAGTGGGACAGAATAGAATTTTTATTTCGAACCTAGGATCATTATAAGTGAAAAGGCTACATAATTGTAGGGAAGCGAAGAGTGGACCATTTGGATGATCTAAATGAAGAATCTGAGGACCCAGTATTATATAGAAGAGGATTTTCAAACAAGTGAGATTGTATAAATGAGATAATAGGGGAAGAGAAAGAGACGTGGATGGTGCCAGGAGAAAAATAAGGAAAGGCAGCCATCAGTTATTGACAAGCCATCAACTATAATTATAATTCGATATAAACTATACTCAGAAATTGGCGATGCAGTCTGTATAGACTCTGTGATATATTAATAACAACGTTTTATCTTTAACAATTATACAAATATCCCCATTTTAAAAATGTTTAATTGTATTCACCTTGTAGTTTCTGTAAATGTGACATAAGCTTAGAAATTGCATTTTTCAACTTTTTAGGTATGAGACCAGTATGTAGGCTGACGTTTTCCAAAAGATTGTAATATTTAAAGCAACGGATCCTGAGTATTTCATTTAATTTTTACTCAACTAATTTATTATTTACGTCAATAGTCTATAAAAATCGTATTGTTATTGGTAGATAATTTACAGAATGACATTTTCTGTTTTTTTAAAAATCGAAACAATGTTTATAATACACAAAAAAACTACGTGGCTCAATTTTAGGCCGATTTACGTTAAGACAAATTATTATAGCTACTCTATTAAACAAGCCTTTGAATTTTACCACCAAGAAATGAGTCTGTTATTACTATTAAAAAGGAATGGTGGAATCAATCTTCGCGTCTAGGCTCACGTCTTCCCGTGCTTCTACCGTAGTTGCAAGACAATGCTATAATGTACCTGATTGAGTACTGTCCAAAGTCATCACGTGCTTCCGAACGGAAGATGGTCTCGATGACTGGCGGCAATTTGGCGTCAGCTGCGGCGAGGGCAACTACGGCGGCGAAAATCAAGCAAACCTGAAAATACAATACAACGTCACGGAGAAGAAGCACCCTCGTATCAAATCTAAACTCAATTTATTCTCTTCGCAGATGCAGAAATTAATCAATTCTGACACTCATTACAGTTGGAAATACTATGTTCTTCAAACGATTGCGCTTATACCCCACCAATAGATCTCGCCAGGTGTAAAAAATTAATTTATATTCCTAAACTAAATTCGCAATTAATCGTCGCAATAAATGACATATCAAATGCGACACCCGTTTTACTAAATTTGTCATCTTTTCCTGAGCGGCAAACATCTAATGTCAAACGTTCTTCCAGTGGGTCGATTCCGATTTCCAAAATATGGATCCCAATCAAAATCAGATCATCAGTGGCACTTCTCAAGTGAAGCAGAGTATATGTTCTCACTATACTTACTACGACGGTCCTCATGTTTGACGATGTGACAGGTGACTATAGCTTCCAGACGATAGCGGGCCTTTATATACCTGTCGGTAAACACGAAAATATGCCATGTTTTCTCTAACAACATCGTAAACACCCTCGCGGACAACTTGCGCCCTTGCAACAGACTTCGGCGTTTCCCAACCCCGCGGAGATAAGCAGCTTTGTAGTTGCATGAACGCCTTAAAAGGAGGGGGGATGCAAAAAACGCACAAATTACAAACAGAAAGAAGGAACAGCTTTATATTACCTGTCGCACGGATATTGAAAGAACTAAACTCTGAAATATATGCAACCAAAGGCACAGTATGTGTGTGGAGCAGAATAAGTGGTTCAGTATAGTAAGAATATTAATTTATAATTTATTTGCCAATATCTGTTTTTCTTTTATGAAACCTTTTTTTATCCACAACTAATAATTAAACTAATTTTTTCTGTTTCCACACACAAACCGTAAGGTTAAAAATTTCGGCGCTGTATCTGTAATGGTTTCCGAGTAAAAGGTACATATTTTAGCGATCCCCCTCAGAATAATATGATTCATGCTCTATGAAAATTCACATATAATTCGCATAACCATTCGAGACCAATTTCAATAAAAAAGTCTCAGTACATTAGAAATTTGAATAAAACAAAAATCCCGTCAACTACATTTGCAGAAAAAAAAGGATTTTTTATTTAATGCTCATGCCTAATGATTTCAGCAGAAGATGCGACAGATTGAACAATATTCTTAATTTGCCTGTCAGTCTCACTCTGTGTGTGATGGGGGCAGACCAATACTTCTATTATGGATAGAAGCTTTTAAGGGATTTAGACGAGTTGACTGCAAAATAACACCAAATTTATCCAAGAAACACAAAAGTTCAGACTAGATGAATTTATTAATGTAAAGCAGAGCAGATGTTAAAAGTATTTCAGAGGAAGTTAACACCAGTAAATATAATTTTGCATAAATAAATAGTAATGAGATATTAGATTTTTATCCATTAAGCTATTTCAGACCTATAGATGATATATTTATCAACATTCCTAAATTTCACGCAAATAATTTACTTAATCTAATGCAATAATTATCATCTTAAAATAAACTTCACTTTTTAAATTGAGAAAAATCATTCTCTTAATTTTTGGGCATGGTATGTAGTAATAAGATAGTTATCAATTAGTATCAAAAATCCATTTACTCAAGAAGAGTATTCATCTGAAAGGGAGTTTTTATTTTAAAGCTTTATTATTTCCCCAAAAAGGCGTTACATAACACCGTAGTAATTATTGCCTATGCATATCTTATTTTTAATTAAAGGAGTAATGGAAATTTTATTGAAAGGGGGTCAGTTCTTAAATGTTATTGACGTCTCTTGAAAGAAATAATATTTGAAGAATACACTGGCCCGGATCATTAATATTAGAATGTTTCTTTGTGTTACTGCTTCCCTTATAATCCATGAGGAATCTAAAAGTTGACCCCGTTTGTATTTTGTTGCTTCATTGTCAACCGGTTTAGCCAATTGACGAATTATATTATATTTATATTATTATGTTTATAAATGTAATGCGAGGCATTGACGTTCACCATTTCACCATAGCAGGTCGGCACATATAATATAATCTTTGATATATACAGTATATATTTCATAACCGACTATATACAGAGTAAGATATTAATAAATACTAGAATTTACATTTCCTAAATGTTTTCTTACGGTCACAGAAAACATTTCCGCTGAATTCTTCACTTTTTTCGTGGCTTCCGAAAACGTCCTTGAGCTATCCTTAGCTCGTTTAAAAGAGCGCAATACACCATACATACACCAAGCATGTAAGCTTGGCTGGCCCATCATTGTCAAATAACGAATTTAACAATTTTAAATTGATAATGCCTGATTTTCGCAAAGGAAACTGGTGACCATTGGTCAGTAAAACAGTTAACAAATCTGAAAAACTGGTTGTGAACAGTTACAGTTGTACAGACCGGAGGATCTTGTTTATTTCTGGGAATTGCAGATGATTCCATGATTTAGTTACAGTTTCACATATCTTTAAAAATTTATGGTATGGCAAATAAAAAACTGGAAGAATATTGTAGTCATCCAAATGATAATTAAAAATCATTTCACACCAAATAATATAAGAAAGTAAATTATATGATATAATAATCTACGTTTCAGTCGATACTAAACACTCAGAGAATATTTAATAATCTATCGCTATTTTTTCTCTTGTACTATGCATTTCATCACACACGTTAAGACCCTGTACCCTCTCAATGATTGGGTGTTAATTCTCGTTCTATCCGATCATTTTCTTACATTACTTTTTTAAATTTTCGTTTTTGTGTATAGAGGAAGGTGAGAAATGCTATAAAAAATGATATTATGAATAATATAAATAATTTCAATTTTTTTAAATGCAAATTATTTAGTACTAGTGAAAATTCCCAAGTGAAAATTGATCAAGAGTATTACTATATAAAATCACTCACGGATGGGCTTAGAAGAGAAAAGAGCTGGCCGAAGCTTAAAACAAAATTGACTCATTAGACATAGATATCTCATTTACAGTATTTAAATCATGGGTTGGGGGAGCATCTAAACAACCAATTTGCCAAAATCCATTTCTGTAGGTCTACAAAGCTTTATCTGATTACAAACCTTTTACAATCCTTTATGTTTATAGTTTGAAGATGACTTCTGCGACTTTCTCTATATTTCAGTCAGTTTACATTAGTTTTATATAACAGACTTAAAAATGTGTGAAAACTGAAAAAGTTAAAAAAAAGCTTAGAAAAACACTATGTCGTTACGTTCTTTTCAGTTCAATGCCAATTTAATAGCCTAAAATAGGAGGGGTTAAAAGTAAATTTTTCTAATTTTTCTTATTTAGTTCCATAAGTATCTCAAAATAAAGCTCCATTCCAAAATTTCATCAAACTTGGTTCAGCTGTTCGTTGGAGAATTTTGTTTAAACATTAAAATGTAGGAAATGTGTATAATCGTGACAGTTCATAATTGAAATGCCGTTAGAATCACATTTTAAAGCACTTAAAAATTGTGAAGACTATATCGGCTGCATTTCTCATACTTTTTTTTTAGAAATACGAAGCTGAGATAAGCATGGCTTCAGCCCAGGTAAAAGTAAAGGATTGTGTGTGTGTGAGACAGAGAGCATTCGGACGCCGCCTAGCGAAACGTTCTCGTGAAACCTGACAGATCTTTAGGCTAGAAATATATTCATGTTAATAATTTATACATATACATATATATATATATATATACATGTATTGACAATAAAAGACGTTTAGCTCTTCATCATTCATTCCTAAGTTTCTAACTTGTATTTTTTTTTCTCAAAATTGGAAGTGGCTAGAGAGATGCGTGTATGTGGCGAATACTTTTCGTTAGTAAAGTTCATAGATAGTATACGGAAAAGGTTTCACATAAATTGTTTCTCCAATTTGCTCCTCTTACCGTGAAAGAAAAATGTATTATATTACTGAACTTCGTCGTTTTAATTCTTCATAAATTGAGCGAGATTTCCAGCGCTTGTGATATTTCAGAACTGCTTACCACCAGGTCAGAGAAAATTGTGTTCACTTTTTGTTTCAAAGAATGTGCTCTGGCTGCTCCGAGATAAGCGGTTGGAAAATGCTGCAGTGAGCTTTTCCGCTGAGATAGCCCTTCTCGTCATCAAATGACTCTAAGGAAGCAGTTTATCCGTATCAGTAACTCTGAAGTTTAGTCACTAGTTACCTACTTTCTTATCGAACTACTCTCCATTTTTTTCATTTTTACAATGGGGGCGATGGTTATTTTGGAGCCATATGGGAGGAATATTTTGGGCATCTTTAGAGAAAGTAGTTTGAGAAGAAGCTTGTCTTCAACTTTCTAGTAAAGAAGGTTTACAGCTAAGAATTATGACATTTGAATGCACTTTGCGTGGAGGATCCAGTATAATTAATTTATAGAGCAAATTTTCAACCCAACTCGTATTGTACCAGTTTTGATTTCAATTAGTGAAGCACTTGTATGGTGTTGTAATTATTATAGTCCTTGCTGTAGGAATTAGGAAGACCGATTTTTAAAGGAGTGTACATTAAATAGGAAAAGTGATAACAGTAAGTGTGATAAACGTTTATTTAAGCACTGGAGCAATGAGAGAGAGGGTTTCAGGCCTGAGGAGCGACGGGGATGGCGTCGCCAGTGGCAACGTAACCCAGCTTGTCGGCTTTGTACTTGATGTCTATGAGGGTTCCATCGGGGCTGTCGTATGTGTAGGAACCAGACTTGGCCAGAACAACGTCCTTGCCATCATCAGTGGGTTGTAACTCTCCGTGTTCCACGATAGTGATGCCGTTCTCCGTCTTGTAGCTGTGAAATTACAAGAGAAGCACATTAGGCAATGACAAAAATAGCTTTCAATGATTTTTGAAAAAACGAAGCCTTAAGGGTTGAATTAATATCTTTGATGTGGGTATCGAGTTCGTTTGGATAAACTAGGAAGTTTTATCGGATCTAAACTTAGGATTTTATCCTACTATTAATTCTTTAAATTGAAGGAAGAACTAGAAATAATTCAGATTATATTGGTGGGACGGCCATTCATTACCATTTTGTTCAATCCGATTTACTGAATATTGTCATCCAAAAATTAAACAACATGATGATACACCTCATGTGTTGAAAATACTTGAATTCCAATTAGATAAGAAGTCAGAAAATCACTGAAAAGCCACTCTAACTATTTAAAATAAGTATTCACCAATTTGAAGCAAGAGATTTACAGGAATATTCCTACGAAATATACATTATATATAAAATTATATTTTTGCAATATATTATGGAAAGTCAATCTGGATAAACGAATGGCCAAGGCAGAATTCACCAAGATAAAAGTCATCGTGACTAGCAAGTTGTATCTGGACTTGCTGAAGAGCCTGGAGCAGGACTTTGTATGGATGAGAAAGAAGTGCATTAAGAAAGAAAAAGTTTTGAAATTCGATGTTGGAGAAGAATTAACAATAATAAAAGAAGGGTTAAAAATGAAGAGGTTCTAAGAATAGAGAATGAGAAGGAGTTCCATGTTGACCACAATTTTTAATAGTAGGCAAATTGGATCGGACACATCTAAAGGAGATTTTAATTACTTCACAGCATCATGGAAGGAAGGATACGCGGAGTTCCAGGCCGCGGAAGAAAAGAATGTGCTGCTAGACAACTTCAAGTGAGAAAGAAGAAGATATTCGTTGAAGGAAGAATTTCAGACCAGGACAAGATAGAGAAGGAAATTTAAAGACATAGTCCAGGTATCTGCCAGTATGTACAAAACAACATTTAATTATAGGTCTAATGTAAAGGAACAACAACGATGAAAAAAAAAATGGAATGTGCTGCCGACCACAATGGTTCTCATCGAAGAGCAGATATCGTGTATTTGTTTCTCGATGAAGGCATTTTGGGTATTTATAATGGTATACTTACGTGAGTGTGTACTCTCCGTTGGGAGAACGTTCCTCTGTCCTTGAAAGGATCTTGATGGGTTCTGGAGGACGAGCGGCAACAACGGCCACTGTGACGGCGAAAAGGCAGAGCTGAAAATTCAAATTGGATGTGATCAGTCCGATTAATGACTATAAAGAAACTGGATGGTGCGAAACTTGCCATATAAACCCGGCTGTTGCTCGGACATGACTTTCACCCGCAACCATTGAAACGAGAAAAAGAAATTCCGGCGTGACCTACGAACCAATTAATTTTCTGCACTAGAGTATGCGCCTCTGTTTCGTAAAATCAGGCTGAATACTCAATTAAGGAATTCATCATAATCAACGTGTGACATTTATTTGTAAGCTCAACTGTTATTACCTCGGATAATCTGTGAAATATTCAAGTCACTTGTGGAAATTTGGAACTGACGTCCTAATGGAAATCTGTTAAACGTTGTTTTTTTTTCACTAAAAGAGGAAACCAAATATGGAAACCGATTGAAATAAAAATTGCGACTTATAGTTGCGAGTTGTCAGAAGCCTTCCAATGCTGATGAGTACTTACCACTGCAGCGTTCATGATGGCTGAGACGGTTTATGTGTCTCTTTCATTCTTCCTCGGCGTATATATACTGGTAGAGTTGTTTTTCAGAGGTCCAGTGACCTTCCAGCCATGTAGGAATGGGACACCCACGTGTTATCGACCATCTTAAGTGACTTATTTTGTTACATGTCCCGTTGAAAATACTATCATGATGTAAACACCATTGATTACTCTGCGATCACTGTGGTTTCAAATAAGTCTGTGTGACCATCTACCCACAGGAGGTATGAAATAATATATAGTCTTTGGAGTTATGTATGAGGTCTGAACACACATGAATGTAATTGTTAGTTTTTATGTCTTAACATCTTTAATGTCAAGACCGATAACAACAAATGACGAGGGTATGCGATCAGACATAAAAGCAATACTCTCCACGTGACATTTTTCAGTAGTATTGATTATGAAATACATGATTGCATATGGAGCCAACGGCAATATGCAAAAATGTCCATAATTTATATAGACTTTCAGCTAGATTTTATTTCTTGCTTTAAAGAGTTTTCTGCAGAGCCACAATCAAGATGACGTCTTTCTTGTGTAAAACCTTTAAATAATTTTGTATACTGTTGAGGATATTAAAGTACTTATCGACAAATATGAACTATTGTTTAATAGAATGCATAATGAGGAACATAGTGTTTTATCGGCGCAAAATCATTATTATATACTAGCTGTTAATAAAATAGGATATGGAAAACTATTTCCCTAGAATGATATTTATAAATTATAAATAATTCAGGACATAATAATAAAGCAGTTATCACAAACTATAAAGTTCAAAATAAAATAGCGATTTGATTTCTCACATGAAATGCTCGTAACTTGTCAAATTACCCTCAATACTTACTAATGATAACGTTACTTTCTTCAGTCCATCTATTTATCGATTCTCCAATTAATATTAACTACTTTAAACCTTAATTTGTGACATTAAAGTCGTCAGATTTGTAACTATCGATGAAGCAGTTAAAGGATTCCTCGTAGATAACGTTTTCCTTTAATATGCTTTCAATTGTAATATTTAACAACAAAAGTAAGAATTATCGCAAACTGAAGACTAGTTTAACGTGAAAAGGTAGCGGCAAGTATCTGAAGTCAAACAGTTGATAAACACCGCACGATCTCTATGCCACAAAAAGAACACGAATCTATAAATTGTATTAGATAAATAAGAACAAAACATTTTTTAATTTAATTTAGAGTAATATACTAATTAAGAGAGCTCTGTAAAAATTTGTAAGACGGAATCGGTTATAATTATTTAATAAAACTTGACCCGATGTTTGAAGTGAAAATAAATCCAAGTCGGTAGTTCTTCAAATATCAATATGAAAACGAATTAATTTACGACCAGATACAAAGTTTGTATTTAGTTGAACCGACGTTATATTTTGAAATTTTAATGAGAAAGGAAAAGAAGTCAAATAAATAAAAATTGAACTTGACTGTCTACAAGGGAAGGCTCAACCGAAACGTTAGTTCAACTCAACAAAACTTTGTCTGTATCTGGTCATAAATTTATTATATTTATATATTGTGAAAAATAGAGGTTAACTGATCAATCAATACCGATAAATAAAATTTAACTGTGTCTCGAATAGGCTTCGAAACGACTCAACGGATTTCATTGAAAATTTGAGGGTTCAAATACAGGAGATTCGACTTAAATATTCGTGCATTTCATTACGATATATTGCAGAAGATATTAATATAATACAATAAAAAATAAAAAATAATTTTTTGGGAAGGTTTCTTCGTTTACGAGCATTCGAATCTCCAAAAAGTGTATGTGAGTTGCCTATACTCTTGATTTGTTTATGCATGAAAATTTCAGGGATTGAAACTTGTTTTCGTGTATGTTTCATTTCGATACCTTGCAGAGTTCAGAAGATATTAACGTTAATATTTTTAAATCCATTAAAGTGCCGCACGAAAGGCGGCGTGAAAACCAACAGCGAGTAATGTCTTCTCACTCCATCAATTGTAGCAGCAGGATTCACGCCGTAATTAACCTATTGTTGACAGAGAAATAAACTTCTTTGGACCGTCGATACGATGTATACGTAAATTGAATTTATTTGACGCGTCTGGTAAATTTTAATTATTAGTCATTGCTCATTTTTAATAGCCAAAGGGAATCAATATCTAATTAAAGTTTCTGTCTGTCTGGTAGTTTGTATCGATTTGACACCGAAACGCGTGAAAGTGGGACCTGTTCAAAACCGACTGCGAGTTATGAGGTTTTCCCTGAAGCGGTCATAAATTAATGATACCGTAATTTTGATATGTTCAATGAATTCAACTTTACCAACTATACCAGTTGTTTCGTGTTCAGGGCAAAATAAAAAGTGTTATTTTCGCGCGAACGAAGTCGCGAGAATATCTAGTTGGGAATAAAAATCTTACGTTAGGAATTGATCACATTTACGATAGGCAATTATGTGTAATGTTATTAGTCGTGATGATTTTTTTTATTACAGAAACTCTCAATTTTGGGTACGTACAATTATTAAAATTTGGTCTTAAGCATCGCAGTTTAATTTGTAGGGATCTCAGGAATTAGAAATCTGTCAGTCAGTACAGTTGCCTCAATAACAAGACAGACAAACGAAAGGGAAAGTTCGAATATATTTAGCATCCTTGTTTATATGAAGACAGCCTATATATTGACTTCACTTCAAAACGTTAGTCGGCGTTTGAATGTAGATATTGGATTCTGGTTTTATTATATTTCTATTATTTATTCATTTCGTTACGCATAACTTTTTAGAGAAATTATTTCTTTGTAGAATACGGCTTATCTAAAATGAGGTAATAAATTTGAGGCGTGCTGACGAAGCAGCGTTGTATATACACCAAATTGTGACGTACTTATTTCTTTTTAATTCTTAACGTAATGCAAAGAATTCGCTTTACTCTTAATTGCTTGCATAATTCTGTAAAGAAGGAAGTTCTTGTGACCAGTCTTCATTCTAAGGGTTGATAAACTCTATGAACGCTGACATTGACGGCGATTGGCTGTGATAAGAAAATTAAATTCAATTAATAATGAGAAATTATTATATCCTTTTCGAATCTTGCGGCACATTTACAAACTGTTTCGGCATTTGTGTATTATAAGAAAATTAAAAATATATGGAGAACAAATGATTGGACCGATACTTGAAATTTTCCTAAATATTTTTCAAAATTATTCAATGGATATGTACCAAATAATTGAAGCGAATTTATTTCCCAGAACCAAAATAAAAGCTTTTTTGTGTGTAAGTATAGCAACATAAAATAAATTAAGTTAGTAAAATAGAGAAAAATACTGAAAAAAAAAGATGTGAATAATTAAAAACACAGCACGTAACGTTTCTACAGAGTATTCAGTAGTTTGTAAAAATTTTTGTCAATAAATAATGTTTAATTGTAATAAAATTTAGTTTATATTATTTGGAATACTTCTGATATCTTGGTACGAAGAATTACAAGGGTGAATGTAGAAATAGCAAAGTTGACGATTCGAAAAATCGAAAAGAAATGCTGGAAGTATTTTCAATGAGCAGCTAAAAATGAAGCGGACGTACAAAATACAAAACAATGAGATTCTTAATTTTCCACGGTGGATTAGTAATAATGGATATAACAAAGGCAACGAGAGCCACTGAAATATCGTTTACAGAAAAAAAAATAATGGCACGTATCGATTATTATAAGCGTGTCTTAAAACTGTTATCTATAAACAATTGTGTAAGTTTTCGGTGAGTCATGGACTCACAGTTCTGCGATATCATCGGACAAACAACAGGATTTTCAAGTTAAATATGAGTAAATATCTTGTACTATTTTTAATTTATTTAATTCAAAAGTAAATTTAGTTTAGGTATTGAAAAAGATTATTGTAATAAAAGAGTGGAGATGTATGACCTTTTCTTTTTAATCACATTTTCTTGAGATGCACTGTTATAAACTATATTATTACGTATAATTATGTACTTCTACTTTATTTATCTAATAAAAAATCGTATTAACTGAACGTTACTGATGAAGCGTTTGAATGTGTTATACTGTAAAACATTGTGTTTACATTAATAAAATAAGCCATATTTGAAGTTCCTTTTCTCTTCACATAAATGATCTAAACCAATATTTTATTATGACATTTGTATAAATATAAATAAATCTGAATTGATATAAAATCTAGAATCTTCTTAATTAAACTACAGATTGACAGAAATTAAAATTTGCCTTTCATATTACCTAAAGTCTCGGTTTTATTGGTTAGGTTGGTTTTTTAAATCGTTAGATTCTCGTTTATAAATTATTACATTAGATTTATATCACTATATGTCTTTAGTTTGCTGTTGAAGTAAGAATGGCTGTCTCTTACATAGTACATATCACGGGCACCTTTCGTCTGCTGAAATAGAAGTTAGTCAAGTCGATCGGTTTACCTATCGACAGCCTAGCACATTCGAGGAGACGTTTCTTCAGCACACTCTCTCGGAAATCAGCGTAGTTATTGTAATTTCGAGTGTTTGTTGTCTTCGCAGTGAAGTAATTATTGATTTATTACAAGAATTTCTGCTTGGATTATGGGCCTTGCTCGTGGTCGAGGAAGGGGAAGAGGCCGCGGCACTATTCTAAAATTGAAAAACCGAGGACCCGTTGTTAAACCACCTCCTTTAATGGGGCGTCCTGCACCACCGCCTGGTATGGTTATGAGGCCGCGAGGACTACCGGTCCCACCACTTTTACCCAGATTGAGACCACCACCTCCACCAGGTATCCGATCTCCGAGACTTTTACCGCATTCTCCTCCGTTATTAGGTCCTGTGAGGCCTCCTATTCCTCCTCCATATCCTCATCATGGTCTACCTTTACCTCCTCCGATACCTCCACGACCACCACTTCCACCTCCTTCGCTTCTTCGTTCTAGAGTGGATAGGTTACCTCCACCGCACCACCATGCTCCACCCCATGTCCCCATGAATGTACCTCGTGGATTTAGACCTAACCTACCACCTCCAATGATTCCACCGGTCCCGAGACCTATGAGAGGGAAATTCGGGAATGGTAAACGAGGAGGTGCTAATGTTCAGCTAAGAGGAATGAAGCGGAAGACGAAAGAGAAGAAATCCGAAAGCCCCGAGGTAAGTAGTTTTTGAAATCCTTCATTTGGTCAAATGTTTTCGGTGTATACTGATGTGTAAACACTGAATGATATTTTATGTGATGTGTCGTGGTGCATGTGTTTGACAGATCTGTTGACTCACTTAAAGGCTGTTGATAATAGAATGTTGAATAATACAGTTTTAATGTCTGTACGTTTAGTATAAGTTAAAATGTTCTACCTGAAGAGGGTCCATATTAGGACCGAAACATGTACTTGTTTTTCAATTATATTTCATGTTTCACTAATTAACTTACAATAATTCAGTTTTTAGCAGAACTCTAATAATTTTGTTACCTGTTTTTTTATGAGTTAAACAAATTAATTAAATATAGTGTCATCGTAATACTTTCATTTTAGAATAGTTTTTTGACTATAATTTTACAATAAGTAAAAAGAGGGCCAATAAGTCGGCATATTATTGCTATTTAAATGATGTTAAAGCGACGTTTTTCTCCCTTTTGAGGCATTGGGCATGAAATTTAGCAATTCATGTTCTTCATTCCTCGACTCCCTTGTCCAAGAAGATTATTATTTTAGATTTATATTCAAGTAATCATTTTTTATTAATATGTGTATAATACTAGACTAGATCACTATCCAGTTTTATTTTTATAAATTAGTTCATATGTCACCATTGATTGGAGTATGAATTTCATCTTCTTTAGTGTTCATAGTTATATAAAAATTTAAAGTAAACAAATCTATTTATTGACTCATGTGCTAGTAGCACTCCATTATTCACAGTTTAAACATTCAATTATCCGCAAAATTGTTTCAAAATCACTAATCACTTTTTTTTTAATTTTATCAATTTTGTTATTTAGAGGTAAATGAAATATATTTTTAAGAATTTAAGTTTTTATAAAACCTATAACACGCAGTGTACTGAAATTAAGAATGAGAGGACTTTTCGCTCATAATTTAATCTCAGAGCTATACCAATTTTTTATTCTGCATATTAGCTTAATGAGAGCTATTCTGTAGGACTTGGGATTGAAATTATGAATTTTCTCGAAGGAATAGTGCTATGCTTTTTTCACATTCCATCAGTATTGGGTAAAATATTACGGCTCTTCTGAAATTCTTTTTTATTGACTAATGCCAATTAAGGATTCATCACTGGAATTGGTAGGTATTGCACAAGTTCTATCTAATAAAAAATTACTACACAACATTTAATTAGAGGGATAAAAAATGTTGATTAATTTTGAGGCTGGTGGTAAGATCATTGCAATGAAATGAACTATACTTTATGTATAAAAATTATATGCCTAATCAACTTAAAAATTTATTTTTATCTTACCAGTAATTTGTTGATAAAGGTTATAATATAACATAATTCAACCAAAGTATGAAATTTTGTATCATTTTAAAAAATGATAACATACTTTGAGTTGTGCTTTAATGTAATAACGAAATTTCAGATCATTTTGATTTATTTTATAAATAGCTATTTTTATCATACATTGAAGTATTTTCTCAGCATTTTAAAATAACATTTGCAGTTGAACACTAATTTTGGTGTCCTGTTTTTTTTTGTCACTCTTTGCCAGTGTAAGACTGAGCAAGTCGCCATTGTAATTTTGATTCCACAGCAGAAAATAAATTTTAAAAGTAAGTAAACTGGTTTATGAAAATCTATCTTGGAAGAATTTTTTTACTCATTTCTTTCTTTACCACGTTTAAGCACAACAGTTTTTCTAAATATTCTTTGAGAAGTCTTGCAAGCCAATTAGTTTCACATTTATTTCTATAAGCTACCTTTGCTTGTGCATTATTTTGCAAATATTTAGTGACTGGTTTGAATACTATCCAAGGTGTGTGTGTGCAGTGTGAAATTGAATGAATGAATGCACCCACACAACATTAAATGAAGAACAACTAGTTAAAATTTTATTGATATTGCTTTGATTCAATCTCCAATTTATACTGTTGAGCAAAACATGAAGTATATGGAGTCCAATGAAGTTATGGACTTGGCCAAAAGTTCAATGTGATGATTTACGGGCATCATAATCTAATCAAGTGCTTATAAAAGGAAAATAATCACATTGTACAATGTGCAAACTATCTATTGTTGAGTTTCTTTGTAGTATGTGAAAGGAATTTTTTATGTATTGTATGTTTGCAGTTCATTGTAATTCAATTTAATGGTAATCTTTAAAAATTGAATTTGTTGAAATATGACTAAAACTTCTTTTTGCTACTTCTGTCATAAAGTTGGGGGTTTCGGTTAAAGTTCAATAAGATTGCATGCATGCACAGAAAGTTTGAAATGTATTTACTAATGTTGAAAATGAATACTTTTTTTACTTAATTATATTCTATATAATACTGATAAAATTATATTTTAATTATGAATTCAGAAATTTAGTATCAGATGTTCATATAGACCCAACCTTGACAGGTTTAAGTTAATTTATAAAAATAGTAAAACAATACTAAGTGGACAGTGGGTTTGTGGAGAAAAATAGTATGTAAATACACTTAAAAAAATATTTGACTCCTAGTATTAGCACGCACGGATATTCAAGCTTTGTCAAGAAAAATGCAAAAGGGTGGGAGGATATATTAAAGAAAGAATTTTATGAGAAGTTGGATGAAATATTAAAAATATACATGCTTTTAAAGTGATAGTGTAAATAAAAATATTGGCAATTGAAGAGAATTGTTCACTCATTTGTTTATGTTTCTTTAAAGTGACCAGGTTAATAGTGAGGCTGTTAATCCCCTGTATGCACATAATTAAATTAATTACTAATTGTGTTGTTAGTTCATGATGTGATTTTATAACTCGACATTTCACAATTTAATAATTTATTGGAAGAAATGTGTAATTTGTGGAGGAAATATGCAAGATGCTATAATATATGGATTCAAATTATAAGTTGAAAGTATATTTGAATCAGTCAGTGCATTTATGGATAAGAGCATATTTTAATACAACACATTATTTTTTGTCCATTAATATTTATGGTTTTCTTGCTCTGATTTGATCATACATGTCGGACCATGTGTGTTTTGTAATGCCTTACTAAGTAAATTTTTCAGTATTAAACAAACAAATCCAAGAGTGAATGTACAGTCTCTAAATGTAAATATGTTCAAACTATGAGGTCTATCCTGGCATCCACGCAATTTACCATTTGCTCAAAAAGCTATTTTACTTCTAGGATTCTGAAATTAATAAGCCTTGGGTGACAGAAGCAATGAAAAATGAAATTCAGAAAAAGCATAGATTGTATCAAAAAGCGAAGAAAAGTAATGCTCAAGCTGATTGGGATGAATTTAAAGAACAGAGAAATAGGGTAGCTGTTATGATAAAAGAAGCAAAACTTGAATATATTGGCAGCCATCCAGAAGAGGTAAGGTGCTGCTGTTAACCTGCTCGTGCTTGTTTTAGGATGGTATTATGGATTTAGACTGCACATCCAGCCATAGAGACAGCATATTGGCTTAAGGAAAAGCATTATTTATATTGTTTTACTTATAATTATTTTTATTTATTTGGAAGGAGTATGGTCTTGATTTCTACAGTATTCATTGTGCTATAAATATATATTTTCATGATATTTTAGCAAAAGTGTTGTAGCAAAATGGCCTTTCAATTGTATATGATAACTTCATCTTTTTTCATGTATTTTTTCATATTATTTCTTTTTATATCTTGACAATCATAATCATTTATAAAATGTTCAACATTGAACACCAGTAAAAATCAAATTATTTAAATCAGATTATCCAATAAAATTTTATCATTGTGATCAAAAATTTGAATTTTGTATTTCATAATTAAAGTTCAAATTTTGAAATCTGTTTGCTGGCTCATTACTTTACAATTTTTCTGTTGAGAAAAAATTGAGGGAATTATAAACAGGTTAGAAATGTCTTTCTGGCTGGTTGGTAGCAGTGCTTTGTTTCATTTCTTTCCTTGCTACTTGTCTTTTAAATTTGTCTGGTTAATTTTGGTGAAGAATGTAACATATTGAACTATTTATTTCCCAATTATTTGCTTTTGATATAGTACTAAAGGATCCATTTGTCTGCAATAAGTATTTTACATTGTCATGTTCCAGGGAATTGACGTTGAAGACAGTTAAGTGTCAACTTGAGCAAATATATTTATCATTCATGGCTAATTCAATGTGTAATGTATGTTATACAGTAACTAATTGTTGGCAGCATACATATATCCTTTAAATAATATGGGTGTACTTTTTATGTTTTTTTTTTAATTTGGAAATTTACTATATTCACAATTTACCTCTGAATTGATGAGGAATTTTCCTTCTCATTTGTTTTTCAATTTAATTTGAAGCGTAGATACACATTCACACACAAAAAATAAAAACATGTGCCTCATTGGCTAAGCAGGTGGAAGGCAATAGTTTTTTTAGTTTATTCTTTTACAATTGAATTGCATATAATATATTCTACTACTTATGTTTCTTAACCTCTCACATTAATATGTGTATATGATCAACCTTTTTTATATTGAACATAGGTTTCATTGGTGAGTCAACTTGATAAATAATTCTCTGTTTACCAATTGAGTCTAAATGTTTGTCAGAACATGTTTTCTCAAATATCATAATTTCTGACATTCTAAACAATGCCAGCAATTATTATAGTCATAAGAAATATGTACTCAAAAATTTTTGATCTGGTGGATAAACCGAGAATAAGTATTAAAACTTTTTTCTAATAATGTAGGATTATAACATCTTTCACAGTATTGTATGTATATGTTTATTAAAGTACAATAATTGATCATTGCTGTTGACTGTGGTAAATTTCATATTAAAGTTATTATATTCAAACTGTATTGAAACTTTTACTAAATCTGTGTGTATGGTAGAAGTGTCTCTTAGGCATTTTAAAGTTGCCTTCCTGCTTAGCTGAAAGGTATCATAGTTACAGTGTTTATTAAAGCAATGTTTCTTTTCAATTTGGGAAAAAACCTTGTGTTTTTGCTCACAAGTGTTATGACAAAAACTCGTTGAGCATTCTTACTTATTCTTTCTTTAATTTCTCAAAAGTTACCCTTTAATTGTTTATAAAGTATTTTTTCATTTTTATTATCTATTGCAAAACCAAACATGTATTTTTTTAAATTCAGCTTTTAAACTAAAATGATTCATAACTTTTGATGGGATTTAATTACAGGATGTTGATAAAATCATGGCTGAGGTCAACAGTAAGAAGTGAGAGGGACAACTGATTCCCCCGCAGTACACCCTCCTATTCAATATTTCACCGTGGTTTTATTGTGACATAATTGTCTGGTGTATATCGCCGTGTTCACAATTTTCAATACCCCAGAAAAAGCCCCCAAATTTGTTGCAACATTTAGTGCTGCAGTGTAGACATGCACTATATTGGACATCAAGATGAGAGAACACTATTTATTTTCAAAAAAGAAAGCTTTGAACATTTATTTATAATTTTTATAGAAGTTCTTATATTTGGAACTTCAATTCAGTGTTAAGCTATATAAGCAAAATTATATCCACTTCAAAATTTACCCATTCTGTTGATGATAAAGAAATCATTGCTTGTAATGTAGATTAATAATTCATCAAGCTGAGGGTCATTTGTTAATTGTAGTTGTAAAGTTATAATAAATTTAAATTTGTGTAAAAATTAATGAAATTCTAATTTCTCCAACTCAGTAGATTTGTGGGGTTTGAAATCTGAGGTAACATGCCTCATTATTCAGTCAAAATTGTTTTCTTCTATTTTCTGAACAGTATATTTATGTCTCTTGTCTATTTGATTTGCCTCTCTGTGTGATATTTTGAATGTATTTTTCACTAAAAGTGAATGATTTTTCGATGTGACGCCTGTCAAACATGTACATTTTAAACATTTCTTTCTTCCTAAGTAGAGCAGTCATTCTGTAAATCAGTGTAGGAAAATAATACCAATTACTTCCAATTTACTCCCATGAAAACTATGTGGAAATTTTTTTATTATTGTAATATTCGTATAAAATTAGCGTGATGATACAGGTATTCAAAAAATCTCCTGTTAGTTTAAAAGTAAGTTGCACTTGATAATTTGCAGGTGTAGGAATTATTTAAAATACTTTAAGCATATTTACTTATGCTATTGAATGATTGTATACTTGTAAATTTTAA
Source organism: Eucriotettix oculatus (assembly GCA_034510155.1). Classification (NCBI taxonomy): domain Eukaryota; kingdom Metazoa; phylum Arthropoda; class Insecta; order Orthoptera; family Tetrigidae; genus Eucriotettix; species Eucriotettix oculatus. The sequence goes on from CM067379.1 coordinate 29,934,122, forward strand.
ATTTCTGTGTTTTTAATATATTATATACTTAAATTTTACAATCTGAAATCAAAATTTTTTCGTTCAGAAAAATGGGATCGCTTAAGCAAATTTTTCTCATATTTTGCAGTCAAATTTGAATGTTGTAAAATGGATTTGTTGGATGAATAAACAAATGTAAATGTAGTCAAAAATTTAAATGTCTGCTGTCACATAAAAATTAATACCAACATTTCCCAATAACTTTGATGTAAACTTAATTTTTTGGTATATATTCATTACAAAAAGAAAACAAAAAACATTTAAGACATATTTTTAAAACATTTAATATTTTGGAAGAGGTGACCAAAAGTGTAATATAAGCTTATATAACTCTTGCATTGTTTTTGTTGCCAACATGTATTGTGTATGGAATAATATAAAGTAATATTAACCTACACCTGCTTCAAAATTTCTTTAACATGTACAAAATTTCAAAAAATCTTTAACCTAATCAGTTTCATTCAGTAAATTGTATACATTTTAATTTTATTGTGATCAAGTGTAAAGAGTCCCTAAATAAAGAATCTCAAGAGATTATTAACTGTCACAGTTTCTACTGTTTTATGTAAGCTTTTCACTGATAAACAAGTTTGTTTTACCAGTGATTTAGGACAGTATATAATTTATAAAATTATTTTCTTCAATATCCTGGTTATAACGTTGCTGCTATTCATTCTTCATTTACATTGGACAGGAACTAGACACATTTTAAGTGCGATTTTAGTTGATGACTTTGTGGGTTATAAGCAATTAGTATGGTTTAGTATGGATTAAATGAGTGATATTACTAATGGAACAATCCATTCAATTATATATTCTTTCTCTTTAGAAAAAATTCTCACATTTATATGGTAACTGATTATATTTTTTTATATAAAATAATTTTGTTCATCTCTTAATTAATATTTATAACATTGATGGAATCGTCAATATGAGCAGATTTTCAATTTATGACAAATTAATTATAAACAGTTGAATGATTGCTTCCAAGGATTAATGAAGACGATTGGCATACTTTGTATTAGAATTTGTTATGTATATTGTAAGTACATATAAATTATTATTTGTCATTATCCTTAAAAAAGATAAAAAGCCCATAATTTTTAACTTGTTGTTGGATCCATATCACAGTATTATAAAATGCAGTTGGTTTACATTTATGTTATGAATAATCCCTAATTATCAACACATATTACACATTGCAAATCTTTTTATTGGCATGGTTCAAAGATGACATTGACATTTGTTAGGTAAAAATAATTCAATAATTCAGTTTTATTATTTGAATGCAAACACATTAAATGCAATAGTAATCATTCTAAGATATGTGATAATGTAAGCTGCCTGTTATAAAGTTTTTAGATTATACTACTCTGATAAGAGGTTCACTTAGCTGAATAAATTTATGTATATATATAGGGATGCTTATATAAAAATTTAATAATTAGTTATGTGCATATGGTTATTTAATTTTTGAATAATTTTTTGATAGCTACTTCCCTTGTTTTCTACTTTGAACTGGAGAAAAAAATGGTTTATTATACAATAACACGTTGAACTTTATCATTAATTTATTTGGTTATGATAAAATGTGATTATATAAAGATTACTTTTTATTCAGTTAAAACTTTCCTATATTCAGAAGTAATTTCTGTTTTGGAAATGTTCATTAGATAATTTTGTTAAAATTTTAATGCACATGTTCAAATCCAAATTTAGAAATAATAGTAAAATTAATAATTATACTACTATAATTGCTATGGTGTATGTTTCACTTTGGCTCCACTAAAACTATATCATTATAAATCATTAAATTTTTATTTTAAAAGAATTATTTCAAAATTTTAATTTCTGTGAAGTTTTAAATATAAGTAAAATGAATCAGTATCACTCAAATATCCTACAATGTTAGTTTGTATGTGCAAAGTGTTAAATTTGATTAATTTATCCTAAATTTTTGGTTATGGTTCTTTAACATATTTGTTTCACCAGGATGGCAATTACTACTGTGAAACCTGTGATCGAACATTTATGTCGTCTGATGAACTTGAGGAACATTTGTCTGAGCATGAAACATGTGGGCTTGATGGCTGCCAGTTTACTGCCCACCCAAAAGTAGTAACTCGTCATGTTCAAATGCAACATGCAACTGGCCTTTTCCACAAGATTAATCGCAAAAATACACCTGAAGATATATCTAAATGGATTTCTGACAGAAAGAGGTTATTATCTTAATTAATTTTAACAAATACTTGTTTTTCGTAATAGAAGTATCATATGCAATAATTAGGAGAAAAATAGATGAAAGCGTACTTATTTTCTGTATTTCAGAAACTATCCAAGCAAGGAAAATATAGAAAAGCGAGCTCAAGAACAAGCCGAAAAATTAAAAAGAGGAGAAAAACTTGGTCCTGATAAGAGTAGATTTAATAGAGATTTTCAGTTTCAAAACAAAAGAAAGGACAGCTTTGAAGGTTTCAGTAAGTCAATTTTTCACTGATGATACTAATTAGTACTTCCTGCTTAAATTTTTGCTGATTTAAAATTCCTGTAAAGCATTTCTTATGATAATAACTCAGGTATATTTCTCTTTAATTGAAAATGTTATTATTGCATTTTTGTTCTTACAATCCAAAGAAAGTACAGACACTTTGTGTTTCTAAATGATTGGCATTTAATCAGATTAGAACTGTTTTCATATTCCACTGTTACTTTAACTTTCAATTAGATTTTTAGATTTAATGAATGCCTACTTTTCACTAATAATTACTTGAGATAATATTTCTTGAAATTATCAGATAAATTGTTAGTACATTTCAATATTATTCTAATTTAAACTGTACTAAATATAAATAATTTTATTAAGTATGTAATTGAAAAGTTCATGTTTCTATATATGGAAATACTTATCTTGTTGAAACTTAATCAAAGTAGTTTTCTGATTTCTCCCAAATAATTCATTGAGCAGGTAACTATTATCATAATTTTGTAAACATTATAACTTTAAATATTGAATTAATCACTATGAAATTTATTATATAATAGCACAATGCATTTTATTCCTTGCACTTGTTCTACACTACAATCTCTCCGTGTTGCATCAGGTGCATTGCAGGCAGTCTTTCTAGTTTTATTTATTCATTTTATTTTTTATTTCAGAAAATATAAGAGGGCGAGGAAGGGGTAGTGGCAGACAAAATAGAGGAGGCCATATGGTAAAAGAATGGCAGCCTAGAGAAACATATCGTAGAAAGCTGAATCAACAAACAACTTTTACTGCTGCATCTACTCTCAAAGAAAGTGAAAACTGGCGTGACAAACTGCCAATGTTTCCAGGAACAGGTGTAATATCCTTTCAAATGTTTTCTATTATTTAAAGTCAGCTTATATTAACAATACATTGAATATGTATCAATACAATTATAGTATTTCTGCGATACTTAAAGTAACACAAATTTGAGCCACTGGTATAAGAAAAAAAATTCTTTTTTTTGAACAAAACATAAAATTTGAATACTGTAGACATTTCAAGCAGCACTTGTGATCTTTGTCAATACTGAAGCCAGCCTTATATTAGCTATAATATCAAATTTGCATACTATTAAAAATCAATAAGTGTGTGTGATAATATTTTGAAGTCTAGTTTCAATATAATACTGTATGACCAAATAAAAGTTTCAGAACATAATATACTGTAGCAGGTGGCTGGGTTAATTGTTTCTCGCCTCAGCTTTGCTCCACCTTCGATCTCTTATACCTTATATTATTAGGGAGCCAGATGATTTAACAAAATAAAAACTTGCAAAAGGTTTTTGTTTAAACTATAATAGTCCATTTATTCAAGCACTGAGATGATCATTATTGAAAGGATGTGGCCAGTAATATGATATAATCTCCAACGCATCTTGTTGTCGGCTTAATTATAAACCATATTTTAACTCAAATTCGTGTTGGCATCTGACTACTTTGATTCTGTAATATGTTAGAGACCATTCTCTTATATTCATGGTCGTGATTTCTTGCAAATCCAAATTCCACCTTTGCTTCATCGTGGCTCGTACATGACTAACTAATATTTCCGCATTCTTACATAGACCGTAGATTCCACTAACTCGGCTATGTAACTACATGTTTTCAGAAATATTTTAACAATATTTAATAGTACTGTAAATATAATGCTCATAAAATTGGTATCCCCTTAGTATTATAGCTTTTCATACTTATTTTTAATTCTGGCACTGGTCTTAACCTTGTTAACCAAGTCAAGATTTTATAACATAGGTTTCTGACTTCAAAAATTAGCAATAAATAAAAATATGGCCAAAAAGTCTGCATATAAATTTATCACTATTACATTTCAGCCATAACTGTCACTGGAGGTGATCGGTCCATGCTACACACTAAACTCTTCACATGATTGTTCAATACTCTTTTCAGCTGAGGGAGTCAAGGAGTGTATATGTTGTATTGCTAAATTTTACACCTGAGGAAGTCTTAAATTGGAAACGAAATGTTGCTTTTATGAATAAATAGTGATAAATTTATATGCTGACTTTTTAGCAGCCTTTATTTATTGTTAAATTTTTATATGTTCACAATTATTAATGGTATCATTTTGGAAAGAAAAAAATATATATTGCCTAATTTTCTTTGTTTTATTGACTGCAATAAAATTTTACTAAAAAGATGAGTGAAATAAAGAGAGAATACTGAGTTAGTTTGCAATAAAATGTCATTTTTTACTGAAACATACTTCTACAATTTTGGACAAAGAAAATGCTATCTATATACTTTTAATAGAAATAATTTAAGATATGGTTTTCCAAATTAAATGAAAGAAATTAACAGACTAGATACAAAGTTTTATTTAGTTCATTTGACATTTTGGTAAATATTTGTACCTTCTTTAGGTTTTCCTTTCACATTGTTATTACATCCAGTCATTAAAACCGTCAACATATTGAAATAGTATGTAGAAATTTAAAGAAAAATGACACTTGAATTCAAACTAGGTTGAAACAAGAGACATATAGGTTTAAATGGTTTATGTAGAATGCTTAGTTTAGTTTTATTAATTCAACATATTTTTTTTTTGTTAAGCATCATTTAGGTCAGATCCAGAACCAGACGTTCTTAAAGATGAGGCTGAAATATTTAGTGACTTAGAGTGGGAACGGCCTACAGAATCTCAGCCTGTTGAGAAACAACCACAGCCACTAACATATGTTAGCAATGTCCTCAGATCACTAATGGACACATATGCTTCAGAATCTGAAGGTAATATAAACATATTATTTCAGGTTTCTGTACCCTTTTTTGGTACTTCATCATTTTTATTAATTTTCGGACATTATGTATTAATTATGTTATCCAAACTCCCAAAATGCAATAATATGTTTATTTTTTCCCTTTAAAAAGTTTTGTAATTTGTCAAAATTTCCCATTCTGTGCTTTATATATTTTAAAAGTGGTTTCTTGTTTTTTATTTCTTATAGGTGAAATATCAATGGTGAAATTAGATGACGTATCTTTAAAAGAAAAGTCTAATTCTAGTAGTAGAGTCAAGTCTCCGACAGAAATAGACTTTGAAAATAAAGAAATGGCCAATGTTGATACAGGTGCGGACAGTGGACCAGAGGAAGTTCCTGCCACAAAGGTTGTTGAATCTGAATTGAATGTACAGGTGTTAAATAATCATGTAGCACTTTCAGAAAAAGAACCTGAAGTTAATTCAACAAATGAGACTATTCATAAATCTAGAAAGAGACACCGTACTCATAAAAATCGATCAATGGAGAAAGTTAATGAAACAATGGATCTTAAAACTTCTGGGAAGGTAGAGAATAGTTTGAGAAACTTTGTTCCTAAAAGACGAAGACTTACACTTCTAGAAAAGGTAACTGTTATTAATAGCATGAAACTTTCAAGATGTGTAATAATATAATTTATTTTATTTCATTTCTGTTAATTGTTTGGATCAATTAATTTTGTTTTCAGCTCAATGAAATCCATTCTTCAATCATATAATGAATAAATGCAATAGTTTTGGTTTTGCTATCGTGTTAAGATATCTGAGAGCAAACAACATTGACCTTGCACATATTTTTTATTACTTTTTAACGGGGAATTCATACAAATTTCTATTAAATTCATTGTGCCAAACATTTTAATAAGTATTTCTTTGATAAAGATATTAGTAAAAAAAGAGAGTATAAAATAAAATACTTCAAATAATACCTTGCAAAACTATAGATTTGTGCGATAAATATTTGAAAGTCTACATTATCATGTGTAAAATTAAGGATTATATTTTGTGTAAAGTATATTGTGTACATTCCACATGTATTGTTAGTTGTACCAATGCAGAAACTAACTCTCAAACATTTAGGAGGTACTTTAATAACTAACATTAATACATAGTAAAATTTTACACCTTAACTGTCTCTCCCTTTGAGGCTCTAGAAACATAGCAGGGTCTTAGGCTTTACACCTCAACTATTTCTGTCGAACAGGCACCAAGTAACTCTAGAATTAAACTGTTATTTCAATATTAATATTTTACATTTTTGGAAGAAAATGTTAAAAATAAATCTTGGAACTGTAGTCTTTATTAAAAAGGCACAATTTATACTTAAAAACATTTGTTAAACTTTTATTTTGTTTTTTGTTACAGCTTCTTAGTCAAGAAATACGACATGAGCGAAACATTGTCTTGCAATGCATTAGACATATAGTTAAAAATAATTTTTTCAGTACCTCTGCATTAAAAAACCCACTTGAAGAAAACAAATGTGAATCAGAATCAGCAGAAACTGTTAATTTGAGTAAAAGAGAAAAAGAAGTCCTTCAATGTATTCATTTTATTGTACAAAAAAAGTTTTTTGATGATGCACATGAAAATATGGTTTTATATTGCCATCCATAAATGATTACTCAGATCTTTATGATGAATAAATTAGTTCACATGAGTTCATATTATTTGCCATTTACATTCTTGCTTGAGGACTGGACCTTCTGAAAACTTTTATGGTATTCTATGAGAATTGCAGCATATGTCATATGAGAAATATCAAAAGAACAATCATTTGAAGTACAAGGCTCGTGAATGACGTCAATGTCAATTGTGTGTTTAGCATAACCTTATTGTCTTTATGGAGATATAATTGTGTTGAATAATTTTGTACAGTTGTCATATTTGGAAATAAAAAAAATGATATTTTAAAATGAATTTCAACTTTTACAAAAATATGAAGTTTGGGCCAACTGCCCGTTTATTGCATTTTGAAATTTTTTTTTAGTTGACCATGTTGTTTGCATGGTACTGTCTCCTGAATCCTGAGCATTCAAGACACAAAAACTATATTAATGTTTGTTTTACTTAAACTAATAATAGTGTTGCATCTACCTATATAGGAAGTAACTCTTGTGTAGTCACCAAGTATAATCTAGAGTTCTGAGAAGTTATTTTAGCTTGAACCAAACATAAATTTTTGTTTAGAGACTTTATTTTATAAGCCCTACACCAAATATTTCCTATTCCCAGTTTATCTTTGAATAGAAAAAAGTTAAATCTGTAGCAGCAAAAATATTAATAATTTATAAATAACTGCTAATTTGATTGAAGATGCACAATCAAGAGGGTAATGCAGAAATGTAAATTGACAATGCATAACGTGAAATAATACATGCAATAGGCTGAAGTTGTCTAATTGAAATTTCCTCCACAGTTGGTAACAATCTTGATTAAGTTTTCTTTTGTATTATTTTTTATAGGAAATATTTTTCACCTTTTATTTTGATCAAAATTGTTTTAAATCCATTAATTTTGCATGACTATACATGTATGAGTAGTCTACCAGTTGTTTGGTAATGTGTAATGCACAACTTACGTGTATGAAGAATACTTAAGAGAATAAATATAATGTATTACAATCTGGAAAATGTTTGACTGTAAGAAAAAATAAAACAAAAGAAACGTGAAAAAAATTTAATTTCAGCTGAGAAATGTTTGACATTACAGTATTGCTCAGCCAATGATGCTGTGGATCCAGAGGAGGTAGCTGGTGACTCTTGTGTAACCTCCGGGAGTTAGGGGAGAGCAACCCGCAGGATTACCAAAGCTGTTAATTCCTATTAGTTTGTAAACTCCCGAGCCGTAGTTCAGGGTTAGGGGACCACCATTATCTCCCTGGAATCATCATTATAAGAGTAAACTGGTTGAGCTGAAACGATGCTTACATAATTGGCTTGTGAAAGTTAAAGAATAGCTTATACATTTCATTGAACCTTTTCTCACATTTCTCTGTATAATAAAACATTCCTAATGTAAGGATAAAAGAATACTGTTTAATCTGCAGTGGCTGTGCAGGAAAAATCAATCGATTTACTAAATAGATTACAAAAAAAAAAGGACAAGGAAAATTATTGGATAGCTTGAGCACATCATGGGACACAAATTGTAGTCCAAAGTTTCTTCTTACACTTCCTAGTGGAGCTAAGAATAAAAGTAATAGAATTAGAATAACTATTACACAGATCATAATTTTCTATAAAATAAGTAGCTTAAACATAGAGTGTAATATAGTATAGCCATATATATGATAGTTGTAGAAGGCATTAATTGGGGCGAAATTTATTCAAGAGGGTATTTCCCCATGGATAAAGTTATGTTGCATTGTGAAGGGTTTGTTCCCAATGGATTAATTAATTTTTGCTCCTCGAGTTGAAAGTGAAAATATTGGTCGCAATCGTGTTTGTTGGTTATTGTGAGTCTGTAAAATATTAAAAAAATTTATATACTGTTCTTATGCTTTTCAATATGTATAAAAAATGCCATCTATTTTACGTTATAGGCAGAATGTAATAATTTTTCTGTCTGTAATATAAGTGTAATCGGCTAATTATTGATGAAAATACGACAGAGGTTATTGGATGATAATCGTTCAGTTAATAATAGGATAATTTGGTTTTCCTTAGATCCCATCATGGTTTCAACATTGTTAGTTATTATCGTATCAGAATATAGTAATTTTGTTAATAGCGTAGTGTAAACTTGACTTACAGCACAGGTATTTCCCACGGGCGATGAAGCACAAATGCGATCTTCTGGAATGGTCTCACCGTATATAAGGGAGCAGTCGGCGTTACTGATCACTGTCACGTCTATGAACTGCAGGGTATCGGCGACGGTTCCTGAAATCAGTTCCGTCGTGACATAATTTGGGATTCCCGTGGCAAACGTGGACCATTCGACGACCTGTGATCACTTACCACCATTGACAAGCACTCCGAATCCAGAAGCTCGACCCGTGGCAGTTTCGAAAGAGTTCCCGACATCATCCTGGGTGGGAAGTGTCGCTTGACTGACGTACGCTGGACACCAAACATTTCAAGCACTCTTATTAAAAAGTCAATTCATGAAGTCGATGTCATTAACCAATTCTCAGAAGTAAAATAACCTCGTTGCATGGCTCTTGTTCGTTTCAAAATGAATCGCAACGCACTTTAATAACTAATATTGTAGCGTAAAACAAGAAGTTTTCGGTGTGCCATTTGGATGGTCATTTAATAAAATAACATTAGTCGATAATAAGACAAAATTACTGTAGGCCTATGTATAAATCAATATTGACCTGAAAAATTATTTCGAATCGCAGAATATTGCGGAGAAGTTATTTGGAAAATACTTTCAAAATTCTTGGAAATCGTCTAGGTAATTGTCGAAGCAATTATTTATTCATTACGGTATAAATTACAGTGGAACGATCTACTTTACTTACCATTCATATTAACGTAACTTGGTAACTGAATAAGTCCAATGTTCGCTCCTGATAAGTAATTGGTGTGATAAACTGCACTGACGGTCTGCTGGACTACCCTCCATGTTTCAGATGGACTGGACAATGTTGTAGCTCCCAAAGTAACAGTCCAACTTTGATATCTGGAACATGGTGAAACTCGTTGCTCTCAAATTCTAAGGTGACGGCAAAAAGCAAGTTAAGACATTGGAAATGACTCGCTTTTAGTCACGCTGTAAGAATGAAATTATAATTTTCGTATCTTCCCACATTGTCATCAGCAAACTGAGCTCCATAGGTATTAGTTCTTTACTTATCATCTCCATCAGCGGTAACATTGAAAAAATATGAATAATCCCATTTGTGACAGGTTAAAGGGAAAGTCAGTTACCATTGATAATTTATATATATATAGGAACTACACCATTATGTGTTTCTTCTTTGGGAAATAAACCTATGAAAATGGATTGTTCTTCATTTGGAATCGGCAAATTCGTGGTACACAGAATACATGAAAAAATGATATTAGGTTAGTAATGATGGGTTTAACTTGTAGGCCTGAAGTCACTGAACAGAATACAGTTTATTTCAAAAGGATACGTCGACACAGTCGTGGATACCTGCAAACGCGAAAAACGGCGTGCGTGCAGCAACAGCGGCGGCCATTTTTGAACCGGACACCATTTTAATAAAACAAAATGAGTTCTGAACTGCCAAAACATGAGGCAATGCACAAATAAAATATTAAAATTTCTGAGATGGTGCGGCAACCAGTGCTGGACCACTTGGCCTGAATGGACCCCTTTGAAATAATACTAGTTCTTCTTTCTGTGTTGTGATATCATTACACTGAAATCATTAGTAGGCCTATGTAACAGAGATGTTAACCTCCTAAACTAAAACTTCGAGAATTCGAGTCTATCTTGACAATATTCATGTACAAGACAGTCGGTTCACAGTTACTTCACGACGAGTGGACCAAGTTGACTGGTTATACAATCAAGGAACGCAGAAAAGAGGGAAAACCTACTACAAACATATTTTTCCATATGCTTGTACTGGCTCTCTGGAATTAATTGAATATTTTCAAGGAATATGGAGGAAGAAAACATGCTCTTGTTATTGCAAGAAATGAAAATCATAAAAATATTGAAATTTAGCAATGAAAGAATGGAAATTTTATCCACAGTAATTGAAAAGTTAATATTCTGACTAGAAAACCTGACTTGTGGGAACGTGCAAACTGTGGCTACAAACTCAAATATTATTCGTAGCTTTGTGTATTCATTCATAACGTTAAATTAAATAGCGTACCCATAAACAGCCTGTCCTGAGGTGAGAATATGAGTGGGAGTAATGAGAGTTCCTCCGAAGAGACTGTTAGACTGGGTAACGACCATTGCCTGGTAAGGGATTAGGCCGGGATACGCAGACTGACCGCCGATGATGCGACCCTTCAGGGCAGTTTCTGCAAAAGAAAGGTTTCCATGTATATTAACTACACAAACCATATCAATCTGTTAGTAAATAGAGCAAGGAATATTATGGCCGCAGTTTCTTTAAAAATCGCTTTCTAAATTCTAATTAATATAAACTACTCAAATAGTAAAGAACTTGGGCGAAATACTGATTAAAATATTGCAAAGGCAAAGAGCTCATACTTGAAATAAACCAGCACAGCGAATATTGAAGCCGGCCGCAAACGGTCAAATATATTGATCAATATTACCCTGAATTGATCAGTGTATTGACCATATGCGGGGGGCTTTAATTATACATATTTCTGTAACATAACGTTGAAGTTGCTCTACATAGATGTACTAACGTGTATAGACTTACCGAGCACGGGCCTCGTCCTCCTCATTGGCCGAATTTTCGTCATGTCCAGAGGCTTAGCCGACGGTGCTGCCTAAAAACAATGACATTACTAGTAAAAAATGATTTTTTTCGATATAAATTTGATAAAATGCTCAATAACGATTGTATTATATTACTCGAACTATCTTACACAAACCGTGTTCATTTTCTGACAAAGTGTAAAAAGTTAACTGCACTCTAGGCCAGTAATGGGCAAACGTTTTGAAGAGGGGGCCAAAGAAAAGGAAAAATACTTTAGGCGGGCCAATATTATTTTTTTAAAAAAACAATGATACTTTTTACAAAATTCTTGTTTTTTTAGTAAACCCTATTAATGTCTGAAAGATTATGAAGGCGAATGTGATGACTGAAAGTGTGACTGCATTTCTAGAAGTTTCTCATAATTTGGTTCGAACTCGGATGCAATTATTCTTAGAAGAGAAGTTAACAGATCACCTGTCAAACTATTTTTAAATCAATGGTTTCGAAGTTTCATTGTAGAAAACACCTTTTCACATATACACGATGAAGCAGACATATCAGCAACTCTCAGGGCATGAGATACTAGATTTGGGAAAGTGGATTTTGACAAGAACTTGTAGAACCATATTTTTGGAACACTGTGAAACAACTTTTTTAGTTGTGCGTTACACTGTAATTCAATCAATTCAAGTTGCAAGTCAGGTTTCACTGTTTCACAGTTCCCATTAAAAAACATACTGAAAATTTCAAAGTATTTTTCAATGACACGGAAGTCTTCGAATCTTCACCATGAAGTCTGAGACTATCTTCGTAACTCTTAAGCAAGTTCCTCTGTAATACAAAAGGTTTCTTCAATAATAGCAACTGGGCAATATCAGCAGCTTTCACCCATAGTAATTGAGGCAGAATTTAAGTTGTTCAGTCTGTGATTCCAACTGTGATAATATGTTTTTATCTATTACTTCGATTCTACAAGTCACTGCTTTCCGAGATAAGCTTATTGTTTCACAATCTAAATTACAATTGTATTGAAACGTGGAAGCTGTCCAGGAATAACTTTAATTGGAAATCCCATACCACCTAAAGAAACCGTTTGATATTTAGGAGTACATCTGGATAGACGATTAACTTGGCGCCAAGACATTATCAACAAAAGGAAACAACTTGGCCAAAAATTTACCCAAATGTACTGGCTGCTGGCCAGAAAATCTCCTTTATCCAATGAAAATAAGCTCATGTTATATAAAACTATCATAAAACCTATATGGACGTATGGATTACTACTCTGGGGAACCGCATGTTCATCTAACTTTTATATAATACAGAGGTTCCAAAACAAAGTACTCAGAGCAATAGTAAACGCACCTTGGTATATTCCCAACACAGTCATACATTCCGACCTAAACATACCCTCAATCCGGGCAGAAATGACAGGCACAAAGACAAGGCTACAAGACATCAAGAACTCTGTTTGAGGAGGAGGAAGAGCCAAGAAGATTAACAACATTCAAGCCATCAGACCGTCCACACAGATTTAATTAAATAGGCATAATTCTCATATTTTAAGATCACAGAATGATATATCAAAATCTTTTTTAGAGATTGTTCACTGGAGCATTGCTCTTCAAGTTTTTTTAAAATTTTATGTAAGCATTAAGTTAAGTATCAGAAAGAATGTATTTATTGTCTGTTATAATAGACAGATTATACATAATTTGGAGTCAATTAAAAAAAGATAACATATTAGGGATAAAAATTTTCTCAATATGCAGAGTAAAACTATCAAAGCAACAATTCTAAGAAAGGTCTGAATGAAGCCGCGGTGGATGATGTAGGCTCCGTTGTCAGTTCTTCTCCTTGCTACAAAGTTCCTGCAGCTAGACAGAGCCTCTCACTCTCAGCATAACATTCCAATATTTGACATCAGTCAATAAATTTGTATGTCGTCACTGATACGTAACCAAAGAGAGGTAAAAAGATTAGGGATAATAAGGCGCGGGCCGGATAGAACATTTGAGGTGGTCACTTCTGGCCATCACTGCTCTAGGCTATTTATATGGAACGAAGAACTCGACATTGCCATACACCACACACAACCTTAGTCTATCATTCAATATGATCATGTTTTAAAATAAAATGTGCTCTTATACATTTAGTCCACGATAAATACTGTAATAATTTTTTATTTCAGTGTAATCTAAAACTATTAATTTATTGTCTCTGTGGCATCTGCTCAGAGGCTACCGCGGTCTTAAGGTAATGTCATTTCACATACCAATCTAGACGAAAGGATTTATTTGCGGCTGTAGGAAAGCGTTATGAGAAATCTCAGTTCAGTCACAGGAGAAATGTGTGGGATAGTTTGAAGTTATCCATAGGTCGTTAGGTAAGCAAAGATCATTACCCGAAAGACAAGAATGGAAAAATGTCAACCGGACCAGGAAATCGAACACAGGACCTTGCGATATCCAGCCGCATGCTCTAGCATCTGATCTAATCCGAATCGACGTCGAATGACCGACTTAACACTTCTCCATTCCGTAAACCTAAGCTAGGCTCACCTACCAATTCACTAATCAAAAGCCTCACGTCCTAATTCTAGGAAATACGTGAAGACGGACATTGCGTAAATTGTAATCTAATTTAGTGGGAATGCTCACTCAATTGAAGCCCAGTAAAGCATATAGTTTTTCCATTCTTGTCTTCCTTCTAAAATTAACTATATACTTTACTGGGCTTCAATTGAGCATTCCCACTAAATTAGATTAGATCATTACCCTTTAAATGTGAAAATATGTAAGATAAGGTAAATATATTTTCATATGAAAAATTAGATAGATTTTAATTTTATCTTTAATATGGCATTAAATGAAGAGGCCACTAACTAACTAACTATAAAGAGAGGATTCCAACTTGCAACCACCTGAGATAATTGTGAACTGCAGGTCATTAAGTATAGTGTAGAATATTTCCTAAAGCCCATGTTCAATTTTTAAAAAATATTAAATACCAGAAAGTGTGGGTGCGATCTATTTGTTCATCGGATATTCTACATTAACAATAATGATAAACGTCTAATTATTATGAATAGGACATATATATAGTGCAAAGAGTGTAATTACCTCGGACAGCGCCACAAAAGCCAATAATAAGAGCACGAGCTTCGCCATGTCGCAGATTCTGATGGATGGAGTTAATCAGACGATAATTTATATGGTTTTCATATCGCCGGTTCGTCTTTATCTACCTCCAAATTGATAAGAATCATCTGAAAAGGTTTTTATGAATCTAGGTTGCGATTGAATTGAGAGAAACATTGGTATGGAAGTAGGAAATCGTATATTTATTGGTACAATAAATAAATTATCTGACAATTAAGTATAATAAATGAAAAAATAGAACCGGTTTGTCAGTTAAAATTAATTAATACAATTTGATTATTATAATTACGTTATTTCCGTATTTACACAAATACGATTAAGGTCCGTGCACACAATTGAAATGCATTCTTCCAATGGCACATTAATACAAAGAAATATTCAAGCACATTAACCTAGTTGTTAAAAACTTTATAAATAAACAAATGATTAATACGAAACTAAACATGAGAGAAATCGTCTTTAACGTGCAACAAGTTCACGAAGTTACGATGATGGATACACTATACTAACAATTTTTTTTTGGTTAACAGGCTACATGAGGGTGATCCTGAAACAGGCAACTCCCCTTTAATAGCATAGGAAGGGAATTGAAAAGAGGGGATGCGGAAGGTAGAGCAAGGTAGCCAAGGTTGACTAGGGTCCCCGGGCTATGGTTTAAGGATCTTACCCGGTGTTTCACCTAAAGAGATGCAGGGAAAACCCTAGAAAACCTGCATCAGGTAGGTCGGGCATTGGGTACTATTCTCACGCCCTTCCGAATGACGGGAGACGAGTCTGCTGTGGGGTTGCGGCATTCCCTTCTCCGTGTCTCTACCAGTTTCAGGAGGCATTTGGCCGACTGATCCAATGGGATCAGCGGACAGCTCTTGCCATATGCCCAAGGTCTTTGACCCCGGTACATATACCTCCTAAAATAGGTGAAGGTGTCTCGGCATATGAGAACTTTGATAAAAAGTACCCAGAGAGATTGCGAGGCATCCCCGACATGATCAGGTAAGCCCCGCAGTCACTCTGGGCTGAAGCGCCTGCGAGAAAACTCCCGCAGCGCCCTTCCTTCCTATACTAACAAACTTTAACATTAATGAATGTAAGTTTACAAACCTCAAATGTCTGCGAGAGATTCTGTTCAGTAAACAGGCAGTGCAGCATGGCTTGAATGAAGGAGAAAATGGTTTTTTGTCCCTATTTGACTCCACTGGAAGAAGACTGTTGGTAGGCGGGATGGCAGATCTGCAGCAGCGAACAAGGCGTCGACCCACGTCTCGGAAATGTCCACAGCCATCGCACAGGATGGGATAGGATTCGAAGCTAGGACAGTAGGACAACTCGTCGTTCAGCAGAGTCCAGGGTCTCACTAAATTCTTCATTGATTAATTTAACTAAAACGTAGTAGTATAATATTTACTTTAAAATCTTTTAATTTTCAATTTCTACTGTTTTAACGATTAGGGTATTTATGAGGCAGAATAAAAATTATCTAATCCCTTAAGGTAGTTTACTGGTTTGTCAATTACTCTACAAGGTTAATAGGAGGAAAAGAAAGAAATAGAGATAAGACATGGATATGATGACCAGTCGATAATGACGTGATAATTCTCTTAAACGTTTTAGATTAATTTTTAGGGTCTTCTTGCATAACCTGCTACGGAGCTTTTGAGAACGTCGACATTTTGATGTGAAGATTAGAGATAAATTGCTAAATGTCTTGCACAATAAATATATTTAATGTACTCGTCATCACTCGGCTCTCGACCGCTTTTTCATTTTGAGTTTTGCGCAATGCGTTTCTCCGACGCCGACATAATATTATAAAGTAAATAATTATTATTTCAATGAAATAAGTAAATAATTCATTGTGTGTGCCAACTTCTTGTAAGACTTCGACAAAACATTGTTGACAGAATTTTTGTATGTATACGGAAACAAAAAGATATTTATTTTTATATTTTTATTTATTTGTAATGTAGTCTAAATATTTTATTTTACTTCTTGGTAATTCTCTTCCTGTTTCCTCTCTGTAGTCTACTGGTCTTGCCAGTCTATATTTTTTCAAGAGAATTTGAAAGTTATTTAAAAAACTTTGTGTAAAAAACTTAATATTTGGGGAATTGAATAATTTTCCTCTTCTGCACTATTCTCCACTATTTCCCAAATGCACAACAATGTAATTCACAGCCGCAGATGAACTGCGTCAGATTTGCTATTTGATTGTTCGTTACTTCTGCAGTCCTTTCCCGTCATTCGCAACTCGATTCTCGTTGTCTGGACTTTTTCCTCCAAAGCCCTGCGATCTGCAAGTTGCAATTCGATTTCTGCATACGCCACTGCAATATCTTGTTCATATTTTGCCAACTTTTTATTATATATTTCTTCCAATCACGTCTTTCGACACAAATCTCATTTGTCTGTCGGTGAATAAAGTAACTGGACAAAATATTCTTTGCCTCTACTTGGTCAGAAAGATGGCTTAATCGGTAGTTCGTCTAAAAGCCGGTAATTCAAACCTACAGTTAGATTTCAGGACCAGCTGGATGGGACCAGCGCCTGACCCCGTGTATACCGTTAGGCTTTACAGGGCGAAAGCGCTTTTATGGCGTTCAGAAAGAAAGTGCATTTACACCAGCATCTAAACGTTTTCTGAAATGAGAGAATCCAAATGAACAATCTCAAATTTTAAATTGATAGCGATAAACGATGTGTTGGAGTTTTGCAATTGGTTGCCAGATATCGTCAAGAACACAGAAGACGTTCTTATCTTCTGACATGTGAATATTCCTCGTTCTTCTTGTACCCGTGATACTTGACCTCATTAGTTTAAGCTTTTATTTCCCTCTGCAGTTATGTTTACATAACGTACCGGGAAATTATTGGATCTAATTTAAGTTGTATTTATAACATATTAATAAACTAGGTTACCCTTTTACTGTATTTAATATTAATTAAATGGACGAAATAGACGAAATTAAAAAACAAACTGAATGTTTAGATTCATGAATGTTTCGCACCTAATAAGATCTCCGAAAAAGTAAAGGAAACGTCTTCGCTTTTACAGCAATGTTAAACATATCTTAAGACTTTTACATTACTTTATACATTATAACCTCCAGTGGCACTGGTAAATGGTCATCAGATCGTAATTGTTTTTAAACTTACTATGGTTTCGTTATAATACACAAAACGTTCCTGTTTATGACCTTGGTCATGGTTTTCTTAAACTATGTTGTATTAATATATATATTGTAATATACTTTTTTGGGTATAAAACATTTATTAATTAACAGAACAAATTATGATCAATTTTAAAATTTTTCATTTATTAATTTAAAGTTAATACACGGGCTTAATTTTAGGGGATTTTGGGTCTCTCAAGTGATGGAGTATGCAGTAGCTGAAAATAGAAAGAAAAATCATTAAATATTATTTATTCAGAGCAATGAGCAAGTTTCACAATTTTTTTTATAGCTTACCCACAATTACTGGGCCAACAAACATCCACCTCTAGAATGTTTGTGCGTCTCTCTGGCGTCTTGCAGGATTTGATCACGTCTGGACACGTCTCCTCTCGTTCATCCTCTCCTCAATTCGTCTGACTTCTCACAGCTCTGACCACGTCCGTCCTCTCATCTGGCTTCTCGGACCAAGTATGTCCTCTGCTCCACTCGCCTGCCTTCTGGGGTCGGACCACGTCCTCTCCTCTCCTCCACTCGCCTGCCTTCTGGGGGCGAGCCACCCATCGGCTTCCCTTTTAAACCTTCCGACGGGAATTCCCCTATTTCACAAAATTTCGGGGTTCCCCGCCCTCATTTTTTACACTCGTTCAGCGGAGTTTTCCCTCGGGGGTTCACCATCGTCATTTTTTATACACGCTCGGCCGGGGTTTCCCGCGGGGAATCACCATCTTTCAGCCGACTAGCCATTGTTGTTGGCGAACTGCGCCTCATAACGCCACAACATCACAAAATCCGCCTTTTTTATCCTAATATGTATTGAAATTTGTAGGAAATGAACACAAAAACGCATTACATAAATTATACGGATGAAAATGATTTCTGACTCACTAGTGGCAATAGTTGTTCAAATACAGTCTTCTAAAAGATGTTCTCCAACACCAATTTCATTTTTAAAAGAAATGTTCTCTTCACCATAGCACTTGGGAACAAAAAGTAAACTCTTTTCTTTATGATTCTGATAGTATTATTCAAATATGATGTTGTTTTGTTTCAACCCGCAAGGTTTTCGAGATACAAAAGAGAACATGAAACCCAGATCTGTTGTCCAAGTTGAGAAATCAACGCATAATTTTTATTTAGCTTCGACATTTACAATAACCCCATACTCCTTTGAAAATAGTTACATTTGTTGTCAGCATTGTTGCTGATGTATGTGGGGGAACGTCGAAACGCTGCTACTTGCATAAATAATTATTATTCCCCACGGTTCAACGGTCGACATCACAGTCGCTCCTAGAACCACGGTCCAAGAACAGACTCTGAGAAGACAAAATTATGTGGAAATGAATGAATAATCGGTTCGAGTTCAATGTGTACAGAAACGTCTATTAAACATCTGTGAAAAGTGCGGAAGAAAATTACACATCACTAAACTCTTAAGAAATTACTTATAGGGGAATGATGATGAATTTCTCTTAATTTCCTGTCTATTACTCGTTATCATTATGAAGGTAAGTTTAAACACTCCACTCGTCGTAAAAATTCCACTTTATTACTTTAAAATTACGATATATATATATTCCTAACTTTCTGATGAAGGGGGCGGTACCTCCGAAAATTTAAAGAAATCCAAACCTCACAAGGGGTCTACCATCTATGAGCGTCAGGTAAGTTATGTACTTTCTATCTCTCTTTCCTTTCCTTATTAGTTGTTTTAATTAACATGACAATGTCATTTCCTGACTCATGTATATACATATATATGTATGAAAGGCAGCAGTAGTCATAGTGAAATTTTCTCCAGAATTAATTTTTTGTTCTATTGATCATTTAAATTATTTTAACATTATATTTCGAAACAAAATTGTTTTAACTCTATTTATGTAGCATGGCTAAATATGTATGTTACTAGGCTGCCAAATGTTGGGTTGTGTTTAATACAGAACTTGCCTGTGTGAAGAAAACTTTAAAGAATAATCATAATGTGCTTACAATCCGGAAATCGTTTGACATAAGAAAAGAGAACACCCAAAAAAATGAAAAATATATTTATTTCAGCTGAGAAATGTTTAACATTACAGAATTGTTCAGTTATCTCACAAACCAGTGATGCTCTGGATCCAGCCGAGGTAGCTGGTGACTCTTGAGTAACCTCCAGGAGTTGTGGGTGTGCAACCGTTAGGATTACCGAAGCTGGAAACTCCTATTACTTTGTAAACTCCCACGCCAGTGTTTATGGCTAGGGGACCACCATTATCTCCCTGAAAACATCATTATGAGAGTAAACTGGTTAACTGAAACGATTCTTACTTATCTTAATTATCAATTTTAGTCTGAATATTAAGTAGAGTTATGTGCAGGAAAAATCAATCAATTTACTAAATAGATTATAAAAAAACAGACAAGGAAAATTATTGAATAGCTTGAGCACACCATGAAACGCAAAAAAATTTCTTTTGAGAAGTCCTACTTGCACTTCCTAGTTGAGCTAAGAATAAAAGTAATAGAAATAGAATAGCTATTACACACAACATAATTTTATAAAAAATAAGTAGGTTAAACATACGCTGTAATACAAGTATAGCCATATATATGATAGTGGTCAAAGGCATTAATTGGGACAAAACGTATTTGTTGTTTCCCCGTGAATAAATTTATGCTGTATTGAGAAGGATTGGTTCCCAATGAATTTATTAATTTTTGCTCCTCGAGTGGAAACCAAAAATATTGTCTGCAATTGTGTTTGGTGGTTATTGGTTTATAAAATACTTTAAACTTTATCTGTTTGTCCATATGAATAAATAAATATTACATCTTTCTTACACTATAGACAGAATTTATTTATTTTTCTGTCTGTTATAAATAAATATAAGCGCAAGCGGCTAAATATTGATGAAAATGCGCGAGAGGATTTTGGGATTAGCGTAAACCTTTACTAAATGTTCTTTCAGTTCTTTTCGTATATTCCAGTACAGTTTCAATATTGCTAGTTATTGTCATATCAGAATAAACTAGACGTAGTGTAAAATTGACTTACAGCACAGGTATTTCCCACGGACGATGAGGCACAAATGTCTTCTGCTGAAATGAGGGCACCATATAGAGCCTGGCATTGTTCGTTACTGATCACGGTCACGTCTATGTACTGCAGGGTATCAGCGACGGTTCCTGAAATCAGTTCCGTGACATAATTTGGGATTCCCGTGGCAAACATGGACCATTCGACGATCTGTGATCACTTACCAAGGGAAGTCACTCCGAATCCAGAAGCGCGAGCTGTGGTTCCCACGAAATTGTTCCCGACATCTGCCAAGGTGGGAAGGACCGCTCTACTGATGTACGCTGGACACCAAACATTTCTTAATGAATCGCAACGCCATTTCATAACAACTATTATTGTTCTGGACAACAGTATTTTTCAGTTAATTATTTAAATTATTCCTAACTTGACCGTGATTCGAAAAAATAATAGCAGTCGATAATTAAGACAAAACTATTTTAGTTTATTTATAAATCCATATTTTCATTAAAAATTGTTTTAAATCGCATTGTAAGATTTGGAAAATACAGGAAATAGGCCTACAATCAAAATCATAATACCAAAATAACAGACGGTTGTGATACAAGGACGTAAATACAACAAAGCTGAATGAGGTAAAACTTTCCGTAAGACAAATGATCCAAATTATATCCATATTTTCGATTATATAAATGAAAAGCTCAAGTAAACATGTAAATGTGTTGTGTAGATATTTAGAGATTAAGTGGGAAACTAAGTTTTATTAAGTTTTTTAACTCTCAAATCAATTATATTATTTCAGATCTGCAGTAGGGATTAGATCGTTTGTTTGTGTGGTGACTCATGACCCCTACATTGAATCGGTAAAGCAAAAATAATTTAGTTTAATATGCTACTGAGCCGCGTACAGCAGGACTAAAGCGAGGATGGTAAAGGTCACGTCGGGGTGAAACCTTGCCGATTACGGCACATGATTGCCTAGGATGCTTGTTGAACAGATGGTGCACGGAGCCTGCAGAGAGAGGAAGCAGAGGCAGAACAAGCAACAGGCGCTACACAATCTTAACCAGAGGAGACGTGATACAACCGAGGAGGATCTGTGAGGAAGAGGGAAATGAGTGAGAGCCAGGTGGAGTTCTGGTAAGTCTGTCGGGGCTGACTTCCTCCCTCCTGCTTTTTCTCTTTTCCTTCCCCTCTTGGTCCATGGCCAAGGTAATTAATTTAAGACTCCTGCAGGCTGAGACGACTGAAGAAGCTTGAGAGGTGTATGTACGGGGGTCACAGATCTCCGGCATACGATGAGAGTTGTTGCTAATCCCATTGGACCAATCGAGGCACGGAGGCGGGTTTGTTGCATTCCCACAACAATCCAGCCTCCCGTCATCACAAGGGCGCAGGAGTACCCACTAGCCCGACCTACCTGATGCAGGTTTTCTAGGTTTTCCCTGCATCTCCTTTAGGTGAAACAGCGGGTAGGATCCTTACACTATAGTCTGGGGGACCTAGTTAACCCTTGGCTACCTTGCTCTACCTTCCACTTCCCCCCCATTTCAAGTCCCTACCTATGCTATTAAAGAGGAGTTGCCTGCTTCAGGATGACCCTCATGTAGCCTGTTACCCAACGAAGAACGACGTCACCAGGCATTAACATCCGGTGACGGTATTTTTACCCGGGTTTTTCTTGAAAACCATTCTCGTTTGAAGCGCGATTGTTTTTATTTCATTAATATCGTTTTACACCAGCGTTCCCGAGAGCAGCCGTTTTAGGAGCTGCATAGATTCCTTTTGCTTTACCGACATAGCAAAATTGATACTTCATATTTTCGTATGTTAATTTGTTTGAAACTTTTAGTTGGGTTACATGATACTTTTGTAAATAAATTTATATTGTATTACCGTAGTTCCGATCTTATTATCATAATTAAATTAATTATATCAAATTTAACTATTCTTTCTTTTATAATTTCCTTATTATTGTAATATATTTTACTGTGTAAACGAGAGTAACACCACATTTCCTATTCCAAAACGCAATGAAACTCTATCGAATTCTGGCTAAATTACGAAAAAAATTATGCGTTCGTCACCTGTGGAACGGTGTACTTTACTTACCATTCTCAATAACGTAACTTGGTAGCTGAATAAGTGCAATGTCGGCTCCTGTTAAGAAATTGGCGTGAAGAATTCCACTTGAGGACTGCTGGACTACCCTCCATGTTTCAGCTGGACTGGACAATGTTGTAGCTCCCAAAGTAACAGTCCACCTCAGATGTCTGGAACATTGTGAAACTCGGTGCTCTCAAATTATAAGGTGACAGGAAAATTACATTTTGAATTTAGTCACGCTGTAAGAATAAAAT